>CM022302.1:109598506-109991951 GCA_011799875.1 Thinopyrum elongatum
ATCGAGTACAGAAGGGATAATCAACGCCTTCGCATGTCAGCTACTACCAACGATGCCGAGATTGTCAACTGGGCCACAAGCATAGGAAAGACACCGGATCATCGAATCCGAGCTGAGTTTTATCACGTACAGTGTGAACTTTCCCAAGTGATCATGAAGGAGGTCCTCGAACTAACAGGGAGGCTCTACCATGGGCCAATCACGCGGGATGATGTCCGAGCACTGCTACTCGCTCAGCCTTTGGACCTGAAGCCTTTCAACAAGCTCGGGTGCTTCCTCCCTGACTATGAAGATTGGACCGCTGACATGGAGGACTGATTGTCGATGACAATGTGTCACTACTATCTTTCTATGGCAAAACTTTGAATTTATGCACGGCGAAACTCTATGATGTAATTAAACCGTCCTCCTGAACTAGCGTAGATTGCTCTAGTTAATTAGTTTGGGTATGAGGAACTTCGTTATTTATGTTTACTATAGGTTGCTTGTACTTTGCTAATTATGCCTCTTTGTTTTCTTAAGTACATTATGTTGCATATTATCGTTGGATTCATCAACTGACGATGCAGGTACATAGATCAGGGATGGCGAAGGACTGCTACGCCGTGTTCGTTGGGAGGGTTCCAGGAGTGTACGACCAATGGCCAGACGCTCAGGCCCAGGTGGACAAGTACCCGGGTGCTAGCCACAGAGGGTTCGACAGCAGAGCCAAAGCGGAAAATAGTTACTTGAGGTGGACGCTCCGGCAAGAGCGGGAGCAAAACCGTCGGTGCCTCAAGAAGTACTACATAGTCGCGCTCTTGCTCATGCTGATTGCTCTTCTCTTCTACATCATGGTTTAGATAGAGATGATGAAACTTGTGTGTGTGCCATGACCATGCAGTTGCATTTATTCGAGACATGACATGACTTGTGTATCACTATTTTCGAGATGTGATGATATTTGTGTTGAAGGATGATGATGGTATGACGAGACTACTGTATGTGTATGATATGATGAGAATAGTGTATGCTTATTATGATCTGACGAAACTACTGTATAGAGCATGCACAAATACATCACAAATACGTAGAGGGGAAATAAATCTATAAAAACAGGAATATTAGCAGTAGCGCTGGTAGGCATCTAGTGGCAGCGCTGGATTATCAGCAGCGCTTGCTTTGGCGCAGCGCTACAGATAGTTAGCAGTAGCGCTGGTCCGAGCAGCGCTACTGCTAACCATACTTATGAGTAGCACTTGTCCGGGCAGCGCTACTACTAAAACTTAGTTGTAGCGCATTAGCAGTAGCGCTGCCTCCAGCGCTACTGCTATAGGTATTTCAAGCGCTACTAGTAGGCTTTCTCCTAGTAGTGTATTATTGCCTCAATAAAGTTTGGCCTTCTGGGAACTCACAGGCACATACCTTGACAATAGTTATTTTAAAAAGAGAGGCGAAAGGATCGCATGATATATATCATTTCATATATCATGGCGGCAAAAACACATTGTGGTGGTCGCCCTCATTTACGACGATGTGCATTCCTTGGCACCGGGAGGAGAGGAGGGGGCGGGTGACACCATGGAGGAAAGGAGAGATGGTGGTGAGAGGAAGGTGTGGGATGAATGACGTGGCATCAAGGGGAAGTGACAGCAAGAAATCGTGGCAAGGAGAAATCGTATCGAGGGAAGGCGGTAGCAAGAAGTCGTGGCGGGGAGAGATGGCGGCGAGGATGCCGTGACAAGGAGAGTAGGCCGGGGAAATGAGATGCGAGTGTGAGCGTTGTGCCGTGCGGTGAGAGTCAGAGAGTGAACTGTTTTGTTTGTATTAAGATGAGAAGAAAAGAAGCGGGTGTTTTCTTTTTTAGGGAAAAACGATTGTTTAATCCCAGAGAGAAATATCACATACTTTCTTATAAAGTGAAAAATAACACATACCCTAGCAAGTTTTTTCTGGAGAATAATAACCAACAAGTAATTACCAAGTGAGCCTACTGCTTACTAAAATTGGGATGCGACTGACTCTACTAAAAAGCACGATGCCACTCACTCCGACTAAAAATGGTCACCTGCTCGAAGCGAGCAACTGACCATTGAATATATATTGTATATGGGCTTATCTTAATTTTTATTTTAATACGTGTTTATATATCCACTTTTTTAGATTAGAGATAAGAACTATGGCTATAGATGATGCTTTGAAAATATCAATTGACAAAGCTTTATGATTGGTGGATTGAAAACTCATCGAGTCTTCAACAATTAGAAGAATATATACAACTAATGGTCCTTCTTTATATATCTATTGCACATGATAATTCAGAAGGTGTATTTTCATATATGCTTATTTTTCCAGAGTATGAGAGGGATAGAGATGTATTATGTCGCCAT
Source organism: Thinopyrum elongatum (assembly GCA_011799875.1). Lineage (NCBI taxonomy): Eukaryota > Viridiplantae > Streptophyta > Magnoliopsida > Poales > Poaceae > Thinopyrum > Thinopyrum elongatum. The sequence goes on from CM022302.1 coordinate 109,600,876, forward strand.
TCAAAAGGAATCCTTTGACAAGGGTGCTTATGTGATGTTGTTGGAAGGGGCCTAAAATTCACGGAGTTATATACAACAATATGCAATTAGAATAAATAAAAAGGCCAGTAGCAATGCACGGGCATTCTACTAGTACTTGCAGTTGCATGCCTGGTGTCAGACATGCAACTGCCCCCCTCTCTCCCTCCTCCATCTCACAAAACAAAAGTCAGTTGCGGGCATGATGGAAGACATGCAATTGCAGTCAGGGGGCGACACTTGCAGTTGCATACCTAGTGTACACATGCAACTGCCCATGCCCCCTCTCCCGCAGCCCTCCAACAAAACAAAGTACAGTTGCCGTCGTCATGGAAGACATGCAATAGCAGTCGGGGGCGACACTTGCAGTTGCATCCAAAGTGTACACATGCAAGTGCCCTGATGTTTGCTTGAACTACGTCGGTACTTCCCCAAAGAGGAAGGGATGCTGCAGCACAGCAACGGTAGGTATTTCCCTCAGTGATGAGACCAAGGTTATCGAACCAGTAGGAGAACCACGCAACACCACATAAACAGCTCCTGAACACAAAGAACAAATACTTGCAACCCGACGTAAGAGAGGGGTTGTCAATCCCTCACGGGTAAAAGGATAGGTAAAATTGTAGTAGATTGGATAAATAGATCTCGCGGGAACGCGAGATAAAATAAATAAGTAAAAATTGCAGCAAGGTATTTTTGGATTTTTGGATTAATAGATCTGAAAATAAAAGTAAATAAAAATAGATCACGAAGGCAAATATATTAAAGAAGAGACCCGGGGGCCGTAGGTTTCACTAGTGGCTTCTCTCGAGAAAAAATAGCAAACGGTGGGTAAACAAATTACTGTTGGGCAATTGATAGAACTTCAAAGACACATGACGATATCCATACAATGATCATTATATAGGCATCACGTACAAGATTAGTAGACCGACTCCTGCCTGCATCTACTACTATTACTCCACACATCGACCGCTATCCAACATGCATCTAGTGTATTAAGTTCATGAAAAAATGGAGTAATGCAATAAGAACGATGACATGATGTAGGCAAGATCTATTTATGTAGAAATAGACCCCATCTTGTTATCCTTAATAGCAACGATACATACGTGTCGTTTCCCCTTCTGTCACTGGGATCAAGCACCGTCAGATCGAACCAATCACAAAGCACCTCTTCCCATTGCAAGATAAATAGATCAAGTTGGCCAAACAAAACCCAAATATCGGAGAAGAAATACGAGGCTATAAGTAATCATGCATATAAGAGATCAAAAGACTCAAATAGCTTTCATGGATAAAAACATAGATCTTATCATAAACTCAAAGTTCATCGGATCCCAACAAACACACCGCAACAAAGAGTTACATCAAATAGATCTCCGAGAGACCGTTGTATTGAGAATCAAAAGAGAGAGAGAAAGCCATCTAGCTACTAACTACGGACCCGTAGGTCTACAATGAACTACTCACGCATCATCGGAGAGGCACCAATGAGGACGATGAACCCCTCCGTGGTGGTGTCTAGATTGGATCTGTGGTTTCTGGAACTTGCGGCGGCTGGAATTGATTTTCGTCGACTCCCCTAGGGTTTCTAGAATATTGGGGTATTTATAGAGCAAAGAGGTGGTGCGGGAGGTCTCCGAGATAGGCACAACCCACCAGGGCGCGCCTGGGGACCCAGGCGCGCTCTGGTGTCTTGTGCTCACCTCGGGCCCCCTCTTCGGTACTTCTTTGGCCCACTGGATGTCTTCTGGTCCAAAAAAATCCACAAAAAGTTTCGCTGCATTTGGACTCTGTTTGGTATTGATTTCCTGTGAAGTAAAAAACAAGCAGAAAACACCAACTGGCACTGGGCACTATGTCAATAGGTTAGTCCCAAAACATGATATAAAGTTGATATAAAATGATTGTAAAACATCCAAAAATGATAATATAACAGCATGGAACAATAAAAAATTATAGATACGTTGGAGACGTATCAACATCCCCAAGCTTAATTCCTGCTCGTCCTCGAGTAGGTAAATGATAAAAACAGAATTTTTTTATGTGGAATGTTGCCTAACATGTTCATCACATATTCTTTTCTTTGTAGCATGGACATTTGGGCATTTATATGGTTCAAAGCAATAGTCTAGTTTTGACATGAGGACTTTAATACTCAAGCATACCAACAAGCAACCATGTCTTTCAAAATATCAACACTAAAACAAGTTATCCCTAGCCCATTATGCTCAATCATTGATCCATTCATGAAACACACTCGAATATTAGCTACACCCAATGCTCAAGTATGATCATAGTGCCCCTTAGTTGGTGCTTTATAAGAAAAGATGGAGACTCAAGTAAAAATAAAAATTGCATAAAGTAAAAGAAAGGCCCTTCGCGGAGGGAAGTAGGGATTTGTCGAGGTGCCAGAGCTCAAAGCTTAAATTGAAAGATAAAAACATTTTGAGAGGCATACTTTTCCCACCAACGAAAACGACTTAGAGTTCCAAATACTTTCCATGCTAGATATATCATAGGTGGTTCCCAAACAGAAATTAAAGTTTATTCCTTTTTCCACCATACTTTCACTTTCCATGGCTAACCGTATCCACGGGTGCCCTCCATACCAACACTTTCCAAGGAATTTATTATTTGAAAACATAAAGTAAATTCATTTTTCATTTCGGGACTGGGCATCCCTAATACCTTTGCCGTACTCTCGTGCAATGACAAGTGAATAAACACTCATCGTGAGAATAACACATCTAGCATGGAAAAATATCGGCCACCCCTCACCGCCTCGCGAGCGGTACGAGCACACAAAAGAGAAATTTATTTTGAAAATTAGAGATGGCACATACAAATTTGCTTAGAACGGCACGGAAATACCGCATATAGGTAGGTATAGTGGACTCATATGGCAAAACTGGTTTAAAGGGTTTTGGATGCACGAGTAGTGATCATACTTAGTGCAAATGAAGGCTAGCAAAAAGATTGAGAAGCGTCCAACCAAGAAACAAAAAATCTCGTAAGCAAGCATTAAGCATAATTAACACCGAATAATGCACCACAAGTAGGATATAATTTCATTGCATAACTATTGACTTTCGTGCTTGCATAGGGAATCACAAACCTTAACACCAATATTCTTACTAAAGCATAATTACTCATCAACATGACTCACATATCACTATTATCATATCTCAAAACTATTACTAAGAATCAAGTTTATTTTGTCCAATGATCTTCATGAAAGTTTTTATTATATCCTTCTTGGATATCTATCACTTTGGGACTAGTTTCATATGTGGCTTTTAATAAGCTCAAACAAATATAAGTGAAGAACATGAGCATAATATTTCTTTCTCTCAAATTAATCTAAGTGAAGCAAGAGAGAATTTCTTTAAAATTTTACTAACTCCCAAATAAATCTAAGTGAAGCATGAGAGCATTTCTTAAAAAATAACAAAGCACACCATGCTCAAAAAGATATAAGTGAAGCACTAGAGCAATTCCATAGCTCATAAAAATTTAAGTGAAGCATAGCAGCAAGCATAGCATAATTTTTGGCTCTCCCAAAAAGGTGTGTCCAGCAAGGATTCAAGACTTAAAATAAAAAGCAAAAAAAGCAAAGACTCATATCATACAAGACGCTCCAAGCAAAACTCATAATATGTGACGAATAAAAATATAGTTCCAAGTAAAATACCGATGGTCGTTAGAAGAAAGAGGGGATGCCCAAGCTTAGTTTCTTGATACTTCTTGAATATTATCTTGGGGTGCCTCGGGCATCCCCAAGCTTAGCCTTTTGCTAATCCTTATTCCTTCATCCATCGTAATCTCACCCAAAACTTGAAAACTTCAATCACACAAAACTCAACAAAACCTTCGTGAGATCCATTAGTATAAGAAAGCAAATCACTACTATAATTACTGTTGAAAACCCATTCATATTTTATTTTTGCATTATATCTACTGTATTCCAACTTTTCTATGGCAAAAACTCTTCAAAGGAAACCATAGAATCATCAAAACAAGCACACAACGCAAAGAAAACAGAATCTGTCAAAAACAGAACAGTCTGTAGCAATCTGAAAAGTTCGAATACTTATGTAACTCCAAAAATTCTGAAAAATTAGGACAGCGTGAAAAATTTGTTTATTAATATTATTCAAGAAGAATCAAATCAAAATCGCTCTTCTGTTAAAAATAAGAATTGTTTTCCTGAGCGCAAAAGTTTCTGTTTTTCAGCAAGATCAAATCAACTATCACCCAAATCATCCCAAAGGCTTTGCTTGGCACAAACACTAATTTAAACCACAAAAACACATCTAACCAGAGGCATAATTGGGTAATTTTTTTAAAACAGCAAGAAAACCAAAAAGCAAAAAGATACAAGTTGGGTTGCCTCCCAACGAGCGCTATCCTTTTACGCCCCTAGCTAGGCATAATATTTATTGATGCTCACAAGAAAGATAATAATTGAAACACAAAGAGAGCATCATAAAACACGTGACAAACACATTTAAGTCTAAAATATTTCTGATGCATAGGAATTTTATAGGAAAACAAATTAGCAAGACAAGCAAGATCTAGCATATGCATGGAAGAAAACAATAGCAATCTCAACATGAAGAGAGGTAATTTAGTAACAAGAAAATTTCTACAACCATATTTCCCTCTCTCATAACAATTACATGTGGGATCATATTCAAACTCAACAATATAGCTATCACATAACATATTCTCTACATGATCCACATGCATGCAAAGTTGACACTCTTCCAAAATAGTGGGATTATCATCAAATAAAGTCATGACCTCTCCAAGCCCACTTTTATCAGAAATTTCATAAGATTGAACATTCTCCAAATATGTGGGATTATTTTTACCTAAAGTCGACACTCTTCCAAACCCACTTTCAATATTATTGCAAACATTATTGTCAATAACATATTCATCATGAGGCTTAAATAAATTTTCAAGATCATAAGAAGAATCACCCCAATCATGATCATTGCAATAAGTAGTGGACATATCAAAATTAGCATCCCCAAGCTTGGGGTTTTGCATATTATTAGCACAATTGACATTAATAGAATTTATAATAACATCATTGCAATCATGCTTTTCATTCAAGGGGCTATCATGAACCACTTTATAATTCCTTCGTTTAACACTTCATCACAATTTTCAGATTCATAAATCTCAAGCAAAACTTCATAAAGATAATCCAGTGAACTCAATTCACTAGCAATTGGTTCATCATAATTGGATCTTTTGAAAAGATTTGCAAGTGGATGAGGATCCATAACAATAGATTTTTAGCAAGCGAAGATGCAAGCAAATAGAAGGCACATGGCAACGCAAGCAAACATGAGATCTGACGAGAAAAAGGTGAACAAAAAAGAAGGCGAATAAAACGGCAAATTTTTGTGAAGTGGGGGAGAGGAAAACGAGAGGCAAATAGCAAATAATGTAAATTGCAAGGAGATGAGGTTTGTGATTAGGAACCTGGTAGATGTTGATGATGTCTCCCCGGCAACGGCGCCAAAAATTCCTTTTGATGTTTGCTTGAACTACGTCGGTATTTCCCCAAAGAGGAAGGGATGATGCAGCACAGCAACGGTAGGTATTTCCCTCAGTGATGAGACCAAGGTTATCGAACCAGTAGCAGAACCACGCAACACCACGTAAACAGCTCCTGCACACAAAGAACAAATACTTGCAACCCGACGTAAGAGAGGGGTTGTCAATCCCTCACGGGTAAAAGGATAGGTAAAATTGTAGTAGATTGGATAAATAGATCTCGCGGGAACGCGAGATAAAATAAATAAGTAAAAATTGCAGCAAGGTATTTTTGTATTTTTGGATTAATAGATCCGAAAATAAAAGCAAATAAAAATAGATCGCGAAGGCAAATATATTAAAGAAGAGACCCGGGGGCCGTAGATTTCACTAGTGGCTTCTCTCGAGAAAAAATAGCAAACGGTGGGTAAACAAATTACTGTTGGGCAATTGATAGAACTTCAAATACTCATGACGGTATCCAGGCAATGATCATTATATAGGCATCACGTCCAAGATTAGTAGACCAACTCCTGCCTGCTTCTACTACTATTACTCCACACATCGACCGCAATCCAGCATGCATCTAGTGTATTAAGTTCATGGAAAATGGAGTAATGCAATAAGAACGATGACATGATGTAGGCAAGATCTATTTATGTAGAAATAGACCCCATCTTGGTATCCTTAATAGCAACGATACATACGTGTCGTTTCCGCTTCTGTCACTGGGATCAAGCACCGTAAGATCGAACCCATCACAAACCACCTCTTCCCATGGCAAGAAAAATCTCGGGCCCCCTCTTCGGTACTTCTTTGGCCCACTGGATTTCTTCTGGTCCAAAAAAAATCTCCAAAAAGTTTCACTGCGTTTGGACTCTGTTTGGTATTGATTTCCTGCGAAGTAAAAAACAAGCAGAAAACAGCAACTGGCACTGGGCGCTATGTCAATAGGTTAGTACAAAAAATGATATAAAGTTGATATAAAATGATTGTAAAACATCCAAAAATGATAATATAACAGCATGAAACAATAAAAAATTATAGATACGTTGGAGACTTATCATGCCCCCACCCCTCTCCCACTACCCTCCGACAAAAAAAGTGTACACATGCGGTGGTGATGGAAGACATGCAATTGCAATCGGGGGCGACACTTGTAGTTGCATGCCAGATGTACACATGCAACTGCCCTCGACCCTCTCCCACCTCCCTCTGACAAAAAAAGTCCAGTTGTAGTCATGATGGAAGACATGCAGTTGTAGTCGTGGGCGACACATGCAGTTGCATGCCAGGTGTACACATGCAAATGCCCTCGCCCCACTCCCACCTCCCTCCGACAAAAGAAAATTCAGTTGCGGTCATGGATGAAGACATGCAGTTGCAGTCGTGCATGCAGTCATGTCGAAAGATATGCAGTTGCAGTCGGGGGCGACACTTGCAGTTATTTGACCTAAAAAAACACCACTGACTTGCAGTCGCATCAGAGACATTGAAAGTGCAACTAATCCCCGGGTGGTTTTGGTAATTCATAACAACATATAGCTCATTGAACTAATATCCTTTCAAGTTAAATATTTCCGAAAGTTAAATGATTGCCATGGCATGGACTAGAGATGTGGACCCCTCAAAATGCTAAGGACAAAGATTGGAAAAACCTCAAGACTCTTCATTTCTATTTTAGTGATCCAAGATCACATTGAGTCCATAGGAAAAGCCAATACTATAAAAAGGGGATGAGGTGTTGCATAATGGTCTACTTGCTCAAAATGCTTAGTGATATGCTCCAAAGTCCTCAACCACTTTCTCATTTCCAAATATGTCCAAAACCTAAAGTCAAACTCGGCCCCACTGATTTGATATATCTGGCACCATCGAGTTTCTTTGACATAGCCACTGCCAGAAACCCTAATCAATTCGGTCTCACCGATCGGGATCTTGGTCTCACCGAGATGGCAATGCAAACTCTCTGTTTCCCTTCGTAACATTTCGGTCTTACCGAAATGAGCGATCGGTCCCATCGAGTTCGCAATGCAAACTCTGTGTTTCCCTTCGTAATGTTTCGGTCTTACCGAAATGAGCGATCGGTCCCACCGAGTTTTCCTGACCAACTCTCTGTTTAACTCATTGCTGAAATCGGTCCCACCGAGTTCATGCAATTGGTCACACCGAGATGAGGTCTTGCCCTAACCCTAGCACATCGGTTCCACCGAGTTGATCATATCGGTCCCACCGAGATTCCTAACGTTCACATTTTGAACTAAATCGATCTCACCGAGTTCTTCTTTTCGGTCTGACCGAGTTGGGTCAAATGTGTGTAACGGTTGGATTTTGTGCGGAGGCTATATATACCCCTCCACCCCCTTCTCTATTCAAGAGAGAGCCATCAGAATGAGCCTACACTTCCACTACTCATTTTCTGATAGAGAACCACCTACTCATGTGTTGAGATCAAGACATTCCAGTCCAACCACAAGAATCTTGATCTCTAGCCTTCCCCAAGTTGCTTTCCACTCAAACCATCTTTCCACCATAGCCACATCTGTGAGAGAGAGTTGAGTGTTGGGGAGACTATCATTTGAAGCACAAGAGCAAGGAGTTCATCATCATCACACCATCTATTACCTTTTGGAGAGTGGTGTCTCCTAGATTGGTTAGGTGTCACTTGGGAGCCTCCGACAAGATTGTGGAGTTGAACCAAGGAGTTTGTAAGGGCAAGGAGATCTCCTACTTCATGAAGATCTACCCGAGTGAGGCAAGTCCTTCGTGGGCGATGGCCGTGGTGGGATAGACAAGGTTGCTTCTTCGTGGGCCCTTCGTGGGTGGAGCCCTCCGTGGACTCGCGCAGCTGTTACCCTTCATGGGTTGAAGTCTCAATCAACGTGGATGTACGATAGCACCACCTATCGGAACCACGCCAAAAATCTCCGTGTCTACATTGCGTTTGCCTTCTCCAAACCCTTCCCTTTACCTTCATATGCAATGTTTTACTTTCCGCTGCTATACTCTTAGAATTGCATGTGTAGGTTGATTGCTTGACTTGTGCTAAGTTGCTAAAATCTGCCAAGACATAAAATTGGGAAAAGGCTAGATTTTTATTTGGTCAAGTAGTCTAATCATGCCCCCTCTCGACCTACTTTCGATCCTACAAGTGTTATCAGAGCTTTGGTCTCCATTTGCCTTGATTTCCATAGCTTTGGTGATCATAGCCTTGGTTTCACAACCTAGGAGAGTATGGCGTCTAGCGAGGGAAATTACCACCGTAGAGGTCCTTACTTTGATGGTACTAATTTTGCTAGTTGGAAGCATAAGATGAAAATGCATATTCTTGGACATAACCCCGCCATTTGGGCTATTGTGTGTGTTGGTTTGCAAGGTGAATTCTTCAAAGATGGAAGAGAACCTAATCATGAAGCAACCGCAGAAGAATTGAAGATGTTGTAATACAATGCTCAAGCTTGCGATATCCTCTTCAATGGATTGTGCCCTGAAGAATTCAACAAAATCAGCCGCCTTGAGAATGCAAAGGAAATTTGGGATACTTTGGTTGATATGCACGAAGGTACTGAGTCCGTCAAGGAATCCAAATTGGATGTGCTTCAAAGTCAACTTGACAAGTTCAAAATGAAGGATGGTGAAGGAGTCGCTGAAATGTATTCTAGGCTTGCTCTCATCACAAATGAGATTGCCGGCTTAGGAAGTGAAGAGATGACCAACAGATTCATCATCAAGAAGATTCTAAGAGCTTTGGATGGAAAATATTATACCGTGTGCATCTTGACCCAAATGATGCCCAATTACAAAGATCTCAAGCCAACGGAAGTCATTGGTAGAATTGTTGCTCATGAGATGTCACTTAAGGATAAGGAAGAGCTTCACAACAAGTCTAGTGGTGCTTACAAAGCTTCATGTGATGCCCCTACAACATCAAGTGAGAAACAAGTCTTCAATGAAGAATTGAGCCTAATGGTGAAGAACTTCAACAAGTTCTACAAGAGTAGAAGCAAAGAGAGAAGTTCCAAGTCAAGGTCCTACAATGACAAAAGATCATCTAGTCGTGATCGAAATTGCTACAATTGTGGAAGACCCGGACACTACTCTAGTGAGTGTACGGCTCCCTACAAAAGAAGAGAAGACTCACCTTAAAGGAGAAGTAAAAGAGATGAATCACCTCCAAGAGAGAGAAGGAGTAGAGATGATTGTTATGAACGAAGACCCTCTCGTAGAAGCTAGGATTCGGAAAGGAATGACAAGTCATCAAAGAGCTACACAAGACGAAGACATCAAGCTCATGTTGGTGAATGGGTATCCGGTTCCGACTCCGACCACTACTCCGAGAGAAGTTATCACTCCGACTCCGAACATACTCAAGATGAAGGTGTTGCCGGACTTGCACTTGTGTCATCCAACTCCTACGACATATTCGACTCACCAAATGAAGGGATTGGAAGATGCTTCATGGCTAAAGGCCCCAAGGTATCACACCCCGAGCATGTTGATTTCAATAGTGATGAAGATGATTTGCTAGGTGATGATGATTTACTTGTTGACAACACTAGTGATGAAAACTATGATGAAATTGCTATTAATCATGCTAATCAAGATGAAACGAATGACAATGATAAGAAGGAGATTGAGCATCTAACTAAAGAACTAAACACTCTTAAGTTAGCTCATGAAACTACCTTAGAGGATCATCGAGAGCTTTTAAAGACTCATGAGAAGCTACGCTTTGAAAAGCTCAATCTAGAGCAAGAGCATGGGTTCTTAAAAGCAATCAATGATGATCTTCGTAAGAAAAGTTCTTCTTACACTGCCAAGCATTTACTCTTGTCTACTTACATGCCACAAGTAAAATCTAGCGACAAGAGCAAGAAAGATTCTTCTTCTAGTAGTAACAATAATCATGTTAAATCCAATATTGTTGCTTCTAGTAAATCTCTTGATTCCACTAATGATTCTCTTAGCCAAGTTACACTTGAGCAAGAAAATAGCTTATTGAAGGGAATTATAGAGAAAGGTGTTTACAAGAGCCTTGCCGGAAGTAAGCAATTTGAGGAAATTGTACGCAAGCAAGGAAGGCACCAAAAGAATCAAGGTGTTGGTTTTGAACGCAAGTTCAATGCCAATGGAGTTGAGTGGGAAGAAGATCAATACCCCAAGACGAAGTTTGTTCCTCAACAAGAGAAGTATGATCCCACTTCTTTCGAGGGAACACAAGCTCAAGATGATCTTCCACCACAAGACCACAAGCTAAAAGGCAAGGACAAGCTTCAAGAAGAGATTGATTCATTTAAAGAAGCTCCAAAGGCCTTGGTCAAGTGGGTTCCCAAGACTACATCAAGTTCTACTTCATCAAGTACGACTACAACTCCAAGGATTCCCATCAAGTTGATGTGGGTCCCAAAGAAGAAGAACTAAAGAGTTCTTGAGGGTGACTTCGCCAACATACTTCACTCATATTCATTTTGGCAAGGACAAGTGCAATCAACTTTCATATCTTGCACTAGTTCAAGGAGTCACAAACCCTCTTGTTGGTAAGACAAGGGACAAGGTAACCTAATGCTTTCATGGACAACATCATATGTGTATTTCACTCTATGTCTATGGATATCCGTGTATGTTCCTTGTGGGACTAACCCATGTAGGTATTGAAAGTGCAACACACTCAAATGGATTGCTCCAAATGATCTACATCTTCAACACCTACATGAAGTCATCATAGACAAAACCCAAGGTTAGTTCATCCCTCTTAGGGGCGATATCACATCTAGGGGGAGCTTTGCTCTAAGAATTGAGCTAAAGCAACTCTAATGGTGTGAACACATCAATGTTTTATGTAAAAGTGGTAACCCCACTTGTGCTTAAACGATGAGTATGACCTATGATCAAATGTTCTCATTTGACTCCTAAGTCAATATACTCATATATAGATGACCTAGTCATCGCCAATTGCTTGATAGATGCTAGAGTGTTTGTGCATGTTTTGCCACATATTTCATTTGCTATCTTATTGTGTGAGCATGTTGGTTGCATATTTTCTCCATTCGAGGACATCCAATTGTTGCTTTGATTGTTTGATTTCTTTTCTTTTTGCCAAATGGATGGACAAGAATGCCTAAGAACTCCCTCTAGCTATCTATGCTTTTCTCATCTCAAACTCTATTCATGCTACATCACAAAGTTTGAACAAGTCGAATTCGGACCCTCAGGGTGAGGAGCACTCGGAGCCACCGATCTGTCAAGGGCTTAAACTTCCAAAACCTCTTAATGGCTTTCGGCATGACCAATTCATTCTTTTCGGTCTCACCGAAATCATTGAGTTGATCTAGGTTTTCACCTCAGTGCAACCGATTAGAACTGTTCGGTCTCACCGAGTTGCAGTAAACGCTTGCGATTCTGCATCTCGGTGCCACCGAGTCGTTCCACTCGGTCACACCGACAGTGACTGGGTATATATACCACAGGTTGAAATTTGGAAATTACTCCAAACCGCTCGACCGCGCCTGCCCAGCTCTGCCGCCCCCTTGGTCTTCGGATCGTCGCCGTTGTCGCCAGCGTCCTCCTGCTGCTGGTCTCCGCCGCTGTCAATGGAAATCTCCACCGCCGTTGTCGCCGTAGTGAGTTCGTCGCCGAGTTAGGGTACGGACTCGATCTCTTTGTGCTTTCTTTAACTCCGATTCTTGCACAAAGAACAATGCCAAGTTTCTTGCCACGATTGAGATAAATCTATCCACCGAAAACTTCCTCTAGAATAGATTTGATGCAAAAACTTAGGGTTAGGTTTCCGCCGAACTCATCTCGGACCGACCGATCTGAAAATTTCGGTCTCACCGATTTGGCCCATGCCATTGCACTTGTACAACTCGGTCTGACCGAAGTGTACGAATCAGTGTGACCGAGTTCACTTTCTCTGTGAAACCCTAGCATCTCGGAGTCACCGAACTACATTTCGGTCTGACCGAAACTGTATGTTTAGACTCTGAGTGTGCTTCGGTGTCACCGAGTTTGTCATATCGGTAGCTCTGAAATGCTTTCTGCAGAAAACTAAAGTTAAGTTTTTGTCTCAATGTTTTTGCAAAAATAGTTGTGCTTTGTGATGCTCATCTACTCTACCTATAACTATCTATTCACAGGGTCAGTGTCAGAGATGTCAGACAACAGTGATATTCAGAACAGGTCAGAGGAGCAGGTAAATCTCAGTGAGGGCACTAGTCCCTCCAACAGCAGCTATGATGAAGGCAGCAGAAGTACACCCAGCAATTTGCCTAAGGCTGCTACTAGGCAAAGGAAGAAGAGAACCTCAGATTCAGAAGATGAGGATTTTGTTGTTGAGGAGGAGGTGACCTCCAAGAAGAAGGTACTCAAGAAAGAGTATGCTGCTGCTGCAACCAAGCCTGGAATGAAGGTGAAGGCTCCTGCTAAGAGAGTGCCTATGTCAAAAGCCAGAGCCTCCACTCAAGAAACCATGGAGTTCACTGTTAAACCAAGAGAGGATGAGGCTGCTGGAAGAAAGAAGAGGAAAGAGAGAGTCAAGAAGACTATTGCCAAGGTCATTGGCAAACCATCTATGATGAGAGAGTCAGAGGATGAGGAGGAGGAGGAAGAGCCAGCTGCACCACCTCCAAAATCTCAGAAGCTCATGGGAGATGCTATCAAGTCTGGGGCTGCTCCATCTAAGCCCAAGACAGCTCCCAAGCCATCTGCCCAAGCTCAAGCTCCAAAACCATCTGCACCCAAGAGATCCACCAGAAACATCCCAGTTGTGATGACCCCGGCTTAATCGTGCACTAACCATACACGCAAATGCACACGATCAAGCCTAAGTACTCACTTGAAGATATCACAGCACAACTCTAAAACATAAATAAAGTCATACAAGCTTTATATTACAAGCCAGGGCCTCGAGGGCTCGAATACATAGCTCGGTGGCATACAAGCGTAAGCGGAAGCATCAGATATCTGAGTACAGATATATTACAGAAATAGAGATAGGCCATTAAAATGGCGGGGCAAAATAAAACACTATGATCGAAAGGCGCAGGCCTCCTGCCTGGTACCCTCCGAACCTACTCCTGGTCGTCGGACGGCTCCTCGTAGTAGTACTCGCCGGGAAGGTAGTAGTAGTAGCCGTCGGCGGGGGCAACTGGCTCCGGGGCTCCGTCCTCTGGTTGCGACAAATGGATAAGGGGAGAAAAAGAAAGCAAAGCAAACGTCAGTACTCATCCGAACTACTCAGCAAGCAAGGATCTACACTACTTATGCAATGTTTTCAAAGGAAGGCTGTATATGTGGACTGGGTTGCAGAAATGCCAGAATAGAGGGAAAAGCCTAGTCCTATCGAAGACTAGCATCTTCAGCATCTTCGTCGGTCTTGCAGCATTAGAAGAGTGCAGATTAACATAACGTAAAATAGTAGTAATGTCATCAACCTCGGCCAGAGATTCTTCCTCGACTCCCTGCGAGAAAGCAATCCCAGAGCCATACTATCCAATTATCATCTCAAGTCACCAGTTCTAGTTGTACCGATCGGGATACAACTCCGAGTGTCCGTTACCATAGGACAGGCTATCGATAGATTAGTTCTTCCCTGTAGGGGTGCACCAACTTACCCACCACGCTCGTTTAACTCCGGCCGGACACACTTTCCTGGGTCATGCCCGGCCTCGGCCAAACAATACGCCGCAACCCGACCGAATACTTAATAGAGAGGTCCGCACGCCGGACTAAACCTATGCGCCCAGGGGTCTTGGGCCTTCGCCCCGGGAACTCCTGCACGTTGCATGGGCGGCCGTGAGCAGACCTAGCAACCCCTTAATACAAGCGCGGTTGCGTAACCAGTCCAACACGGCGCGCGCCGCTCAGTCGCATGACGTCTATTAAGCTTCGGCTGAAGTACACGACGCAGAACATCCATACTATGCCCACGTGATGGTTAGTGCTATCAGGCCAGAGGCCCCTCGGATCAAATATCCAAACCGTTAGTGTGTTGGTAGTGCGGTAACGAGCAGAGACTCACGAAAGATGTGACCCCGTCGCCCCGTCTCAAGGACTTGCGGCAAGGGCTAAGAATGCCAGCCACGCCTCATGTTCAGCTCTCGGGCACCATCCATGTCCACCCGACTCCACATCTCTCGCAATTAAGCTCACGCGGGTACCCCTCAGGGCCGACCTATCTTTAGTAACATGGTTCAGTGTAAAGTCATAGTAACCATAGTAACCGTGTGTCTAACACCAAGGGAACCCTGAGGAATCACCCTCGATGGAATTCCACCTTATGTTATCGTCAAGGTGAACGAAGGAGGAATCACCCTCGAGGTCCACGCTTGAGAAGTTGCACGACGACGTCGTTATCGGGGGTGGTGTAGGAGGAATCACCCTCGCTGACCACGACCGATTAACTAACCTACAAGGTTATCATCAGAAGTGCTGACGAGGTATCACCCTCGGCACTCGATAGTAACCCAGTAGTGTCGAGCAACTAAGGGGGAAGTGATGTGCGGTGCCGGGGCCTGGTCTTCGATCCCGTTGATCAGGTCTTCTGATAATCCAGCGGGGCAGTCGGGATAAAGTGGGGTCTCTGATGGGTCTCTACCCAACCTATACTAAACAGTTTAGGATAAGCAGGTAGGTAACAATAGCAGGTTACAATAAACAGGCTATGCAGCAGAAATAGGATAACAGTAGCAGCAGTAACTTCTAATGCAAGCATAAGAGAGAAGATAATAGGCGATATCGATATGCTCAAAAGGGGGTGCTTGCCTGGTTGCTCTGCGGCAAAGGCAAGGTCGACAACTGAGTCGTCGGGCTCCTGAGCTGCGTCGGTCTCGGGGACTACATCGGTGTCTGGGTCTAACGAGAGAGAAGAGGGGGAGGAAACAAATGAATACACAGCAAACGATGCAACATAGAGCATGCTATGCCTAAGATGCAGTGCGGGGTTGCCTAAAGATATGTCTAATTCATTTTAGTTATTTTAGGATTTAAGTTGGATTTATTAACGGTATATATGCACTATTCATCTATCGGAAACGGCCGGAAAGTTACGGGTTCACCTACGTAGAGGGTTCCAACATAGAAACAGACAGCACGGTTGGATTCGTCTCGTCGTTCTGATCAACTTTCATGTAGAAAGTTTTTCGATCTGAGCTACGGTTTAATTATTATGAATTTTTGAAGATTAAAGCATTTTATGAATTTATTTTTATTAACATAAATGATTTCTGATGTCAGCATGATATCACTATGGCGTCAGCAAGTCAACTGAGGGCTTGACCAGTCAAGGGGGCCCACTGGACCCACCAGTCAGTGACTGGACTGATCCAGTCAGCTGGTTGACCAGTCAACTGGGTCCAGTGGGACCCAGTGGTCAGCCACTGTTTATAAAAACAGTAATTAGATTAACCTAATTAATCTTTTTAGCCCGTGGGCCCGATCTGTCAGTGAGACAAATAATAGTTTTAGTTAGTGATTTAATTAACGCCTAAGCTAAGTGCTACAGGAACGGGGCCCCCTGGTCAGTGGGCTTAGCAGTGGGGGGTTAGATGCTAATGACCCTGCACGTGGGACCCACCGGAGTTTGAGCTCCGGCACGCGGCGGCGCTGCTTCGGCGAGCGACAAAGAGGCGGCAGCGCTCTGGATTTGCGTACAATCGACCAAATCGAGTGTCGCGACCACCATTCGAACGAGAGGCGAGCGCCGCGTCGATCTGCACCAACGGCCGCTGCGGAGATGGCCGGAAACGTCGTCCACGACGAGCGGATGCGGTGGCCGGAACTGGAGTTTCATGGGATCGAGCACAGAGGCTCGCCCGTGATGAACAAAAAGGGGCACGCGCATCCCTGGAGTCCGAGGAGCATGGTGACGTCAGTAGTTCGACCAATGGGCAACTACAACGACGGCAACAAGCCCGGCGGCGGAACGGAGCTCAGTAATGGCGACGACGACGCACACAAGCAGCTAGGGCTCGGACTAGGGCGAACCAGGACAGGAGGAGGAGTGCAGCTCACCGTGGGGACGCAAGAAGGTCCGGCGAAAGCTTAGTAGCAGCAGAGGAAGGAGATCGACGGCGGTGAACGGCGACGGCCGAGGTTGGGGAAGAGCTCGAGTCGGGAGCTGCGAGGCGCCCCGGCTCCATCTGGTGGTCGAGGAAGAGGAGGGAGAGGCCGGCGAACCTCCCGGACAGCGCTGCCGGACGCGGGGCCGCTGGTGGCCGCGGGATCGACGGGGTGTGGCGACGAGCGCGTACGGGAGAGGAGGGGAGCGAGAAAGAGGAGGGCAACGGGGAGGAGTGGGGGCTAGGGTTCGCCTGGGGTGTGCCCCAGCCTCCCTCTTATCCACCCACGATGCCCTGTAGCTTAGCGGTGTCAGGAATCGGCCGGCGATGGAGATCCGAGCCATGCGCGTGCTGACACGGAGGCGGGAGGAGGGAGATGGCCTCGGCTGGGCTGGGCCAGGTCTGGTTTGACTTAGGCCCAAGTACTATGGAACTAGGAGCCCAGCAGCGCGGTAGAATTTAGGCCTTTTATATTTCTTCTTTTCTGTTTTCAGTTATTTCCTCTGTTTTGCAAAATGTGGGGCCTCTAAATAACTTTTATAAATTAGGTGACTTGGTCTAAAAATTACCATGCAATATTCTCAGCCACCAGAAATTGATTTGGGCAAAATATCATTTCATTTGTAAATGGGATTAATTAAAATGTATTAAAAAGGTGATGTTTGGCTACTGTTTCATGAGGTTAGATTCAGTGAAATACTACAATTAATGTTGATCTTATTTTTATAATTGCTTTGGGATTATTTGCAACTTTATGAACATTTTTGTTTTGCTGTTTGATGAATTAAGTATTTGACTTGCATTTTGATTTATTTATTTTTTTATTTTTTGAATTGAAGTTGAATTATTTCCTAATGCAATTTCATGAAGATGACCATGATGACATGCAACTTACTGAGCTTAACAACAGGGTGAAGATCTGGGGATGTTACACCAGCTGCAGAGAAGAATAAGGCCCGAGTGCCTGAAGCTCAAGAGGATGAAGAGCAGCAAGTGCTTAGGAAGCTAAAACCCAAGATTCCAGATCATGATGACAATCATCCAGTTGCTGAGAATATGAAGTTAAGAAAGATGCAGGTCTCAGATTGTGGAGACAGACTGATCCATATGCTGTAAGGAGAAGAATTGGTGTTGATTATCGCTTTCACACCAAGGAACAGCAAGACTTCTATGAGACAGTCTTGTTGGACAGGAAGCCCATTGTCAGTGACATGAGATGGGTTGATTGGAAATTCATTGATGATAATGAGGATTACTTCCCAGGAGTTCATGAGAGTTTCAGAATGAACGGAGTTGACAAGTTTGTTGGTCAAAAGTTGACCAAGTGGAATGATGAACTGATAATGCAATTCTATTCAACTACTCATTTCTATCCAGATGGCAAGATTATCTGGATGACTGAAGGCACAAGATATCAATCGTCAATTGTAGAATGGGCCAAGTTGATCAATGCCCCTGAAGAAGCTGAAGAACACACAGATGTGTATGCCAAGCCTAGAAAGGATCACAACTCCGTGGCTCACATGTACAAGCCAATTCCAGATGCTGCTTTGACAACTCACAAGTTTGGATCCATCTATTGTCAGGTCTAACCACGATAAACACTATATCGAGGCACACTCTGTTGCCCAAGTCAGGAGATCATAGGATGATCCGTGGTCACTCAATCAACCTGCTTCAGATGTTTGATGTGCCAGAGAAGTTCAAGGTGATGAGTTTAATTGTTGAAACTGTGAAGAGAACTGCTGCAAATCAGAAAAGATCGTGTGGATATGCCCCTCACATTCAGATGCTAATCAACTAAGATGGGGACATGGACATATCTTCTTGACAAAGAGTACCTTCCCCTGAGGCCAGACTTTGAGGACAACGAGGTTGTCATGGATGCAGCACATCCTACTTCAGTAGAGGCTCAGGAGAAGCAAGAGAAAGCAAAGGCTGCAAAGACTTCAACAATGCCAGATGCTTCAGGTGTCAATCTCAAGACCAAGCAAGATCAACTCAGTTATCTGCTTGAGGCAACCGTGAGAATAGAGAAAGGACTGGCCACCCTGACTCAAAATCAAGAGAGCCTTGAAAGGATCTTTGAGACCAAACTTCATGATTTATATGTGAAGGTCACCGAGATTCAAACCACAGTTGAGAAGCTCCAGGAAGAGGTTGAAGAGAGGAATGACAGATCTACCACCGACACTTTTTAGCATGTGCCAAGGGCACAGAGGTCTTCAGCAGTGCCAGTAGTCAGTGACGCGAGGACTACACTCTCAGCTCCTGCAGCAACTGCCACTGTTGTACCTCCAATCTCAACTCCTCCAGCCCCTCAGCCATCAGCAGAACCTTTTCCAGACGGACTCCTCTCCACGCCATCTACGCACACCGGAGCAACCAGCCAGAAGACCACTTCAGGAGCTCCCGGAGATCATGCCTAAAGTGCCGCATAGCACTATGTATTTTTGAACTTTTTGGTAACTTGTTGCCAAATGGGGAGAAAGTGTATAGATCATTAGGCTGAGAGAGAGAGAGAGCGTTTTGCCTTTTGTTGCCTCTTTTCCTACTTGCAACTTGATTGTTTGCTTACTACTATGTGTGCTTATGTGTGAGATACTCTTATGATCATGTGTTTGATCATATTATGCTTTATTGTGTGCTTGAATGATGATATCTGAATACTTGTGTATGATCAATCATGTTTCCCTGGGTGATGAGTGCATGTTGTTTAATTCTATCATTTTGAGCGCTCCACCAAGATGTATGTGACATGGAAGAGTGTCCCATGATCCTAATCGATTGTGCATTTGCATTCAAAAGCAAATTTTAAATAATGCACAAATTTAGGGGGAGCTCTTACTTATCACATACTTCTCAAAGCGACGATGTATTTCCTTCATATTATCATTTGTCGAAACTTTGATCTATATGTTGTCATCAATTACCAAAAAGGGGGAGATTGAAAGTGCAACTAATCCCCGGGTGGTTTTGGTAATTCATAACAACATATAACTCATTGAACTAATATCCTTTCAAGTTAAATATTTCAGAAAGTTCAATGATTAGCATGGCATGGACTAGAGATGTGGACCCCTCAAAATGCTAAGGACAAAGATTGGCAAAAGCTCAAGACTCTTCATTTCTATTTTAGTGATCCAAGATCACATTGAGTCCATAGGAAAAGCCAATACTATAAAAAGGGGATGAGGTGTTGCATAATGGTCTACTTGCTCAAAATGCTTAGTGATATGCTCCCAAGCCCTCAACCACTTTCTCATTTCCAAATATGTCCAAAACCTAAAGTCAAACTCGGCCCCACCGATTTGATCTATCCGGCGCCACCGAGTTTTTTTGACATAGCCACTGCCAGAAACCCTAATCAATTCGGTCTCACCGATCGGGATCTCGGTCTCAACGAGATGGCAATGCAAACTCTCTGTTTCCCTTCGTAACGTTTCGGTCTTACCAAAATGAGCGATCGGTCCCACTGAGTTCACAATGCAAACTCTCTGTCCCTTCGTAAAG
This sequence comes from Thinopyrum elongatum, assembly GCA_011799875.1. Lineage (NCBI taxonomy): Eukaryota > Viridiplantae > Streptophyta > Magnoliopsida > Poales > Poaceae > Thinopyrum > Thinopyrum elongatum. The sequence continues at coordinate 109,621,020 of CM022302.1, forward strand.
TTTCGGTCTTACCGAAATGAGCGATCGGTCTCACCGAGTTTGCCTGGCCAACTCTCTGTTTAACTCATTGCTGAAATCGGTCCCACTAAGTTCATGCAATCGGTCACACCGAGATGAGGTCTTGCCCTAACCCTAGCACATCGGTTCCACCGAGTTGATCATATCGGTCCCACCGAGATTCCTAATGTTCACATTTTGAACTAAATCGGTCTCACCGAGTTCTTCTATTCGGTCTGACCGAGTTGGGTCAAATGTGTGTAACGGTTGGATTTTGTGTGGAGGCTATATATACCCCTCCACCTCCTTCTCTATTCAAGAAAGAGCCATCAGAACGAGCCTACACTTCCACTACTCATTTTCTGAGAGAGAACCACCTACTCATGTGTTGAGATCAAGACATTCCAATCCAACCACAAGAATCTTGATCTCTAGCCTTCCCCAAGTTGCTTTCCACTCAAACCATCTTTTCACCATAGCCAAATCTCTGAGAGAGAGTTGAGTGTTGGGGAGACTATCATTTGAAGCACAAGAGCAAGGAGTTTATCATCATCACACCATCTATTACCTTTTGGAGAGTGGTGTCTCCTAGATTGGTTAGGTGTCACTTGGGAGCCTCCGACAAGATGTGGAGTTGAACCAAGGAGTTTGTAAGGGCAAGGAGATCGCCTACTTCGTGAAGATCTACCCGAGTGAAGCAAGTCCTTCGTGGGCGATGGCCATGGTGGGATAGACAAGGTTGCTTCTTCGTGGACCCTCCGTGGACTCGCGCAGCCATTACCCTTCGTGGGTTGAAGTCTCCATCAACGTGGACGTACAATAGCACCACCTATCGGAACCACGCCAAAAATCTCCGTGTCTACATTGCGTTTGCCTTCTCCAAACCCTTCCCTTTACCTTCATATGCAATGTTTTACTTTCCGCTGCTACACTCTTAGAATTGCATGTGTAGGTTGATTGCTTGACTTGTGCTAAGTTGCTAAAATATGCCAAGACATAAAATTGGAAAAATGCTAGATTTTTATTTGGTCAAGTAGTCTAATTCCACCTCCCCCCCCCCCCCCCCATTCCCTCCCCCCCCCCCCCCCCCCCCCCCTCTAGACCTACTTTCGATCCTACAGACATGCAGTTGAAGTCGGAGGTGTAACTTGCAGTTGCGTGTCTAGTAGCAGTCAGAGGTGGCAATTGCAGCTGTGTGCGTATTGACAATCATGCAATCGTTTGCCTTTCACTCCACAAAAACACCACTAAATTGCAGTCATGTTAAAAACATGTAGTTGTACTTATAAGACATGAGTCGTCCCATAATAGAAAAACAAAATAAAAAATAAAAACAATCATGTGCACTTTTAGTTGCGTGAGCAACTGTGGTTACACATAAGATGCAATTGGTGGTCCGCCGTGCGAAAAATAAAGAGAAAAAAGGTTAAGTAAAAATGAAATAAACTGTGTGGAGCTGACGTGTGGCGTCATGTGAAAATATTTAAAAAGAAAATTACACCCCATTTTACGAAAAAGGGAAAACAGAAAAAAAAAAGATAACCACACACTTCAACTGTGTGCATGTTGTGACTCATTTAAAAGAAGTGAGGTCGGGAAAAAATAAGGATGTGATTCAATCAGTCGGAAACCTTGCCGTTGATTTTTTTTTTGAAAAAACACATACAACAAAAGATAGACAATAAAAAGGTGGGTGTGTTTTCTTTTTTTGAGGGGGGACAGAAAAAGATGTGTATGGTTATGTGTTTGTTACTTCAACTAAAAAAGAAAACGCCTTTCTGAGAAGGAAATAAAACTGTCCACCTACCTCACGCCCAGCCCATCCGCAAAAGCCTCCCACGACCAGAAAAAACAAAGACAAACAGCAGCCCAATCCCTGTACCTCCCTACACAGGCCAAATTTAAGAAAAAAACCAGCAGCACGCTAAACTCCAAGCAAACAAACAATCCAAGGGACTACAAGTTGACTGAGACTTCGTTAAATCTCCGAGTCAACTGAGATTTAGCGAGTCCGTTAGTGAATATATAGGTACCATTTCTTTCTTTTCTTTTCTTGCGAGAGAAATTTTCAACATGTTCATCAATCATGGCAGTACAGATAACACAAGAGGTAATAAAAATTACAACCAGGTCTGGACCACCTAGCGATGACTACAAACACTAGAGCGAGCCGAAGGCGCGCCGCCGTCATCGCCCCTTCATCACCGGAGTCGGGCAAACCTTGTTGTAGTAGACAGTCGAAAAGTCGTCGTGCTAAGGCCCCAAAGGACCAGCGCACCAGAGCAGCAACCATCGCCGATGAAGAGAGTTGTAGATCGGAAACATCAAACCTGGAACCACACGAATGAAAACGAACAAAAACTAGATCCAAATAGATCCACCGAAGACCAGCACCGACCAAATCCCATGAGATCCGACGGAGACACACCTCCACACATCCACCAACAATGCTATTCGCACCATCAGGACGAGGATAGGACGTGGGAGACATTATTGCTACCGAGGGACATCGCCACAGCCACACAGCCCCAACCAAGATGTTCAACCTAGCAAAAACAAGAACGGGGGCCCTCCCGCCGGCGGGGTGCCGAGATCCTCCGTACGTCCACAGCCCAAAGACCATCGGAGGCGGACCATTTCTTTCCTTTAGATGTCAATATAATATAATTCAAACTCTATGAGTGGCGATCTTCTAAAAATTCTGCTCTATGGTCAAATCGTTTCCACACCTTGTTTTGCCTACACCAGATGGGCACCTTTTACCTTTTTTTTTAGGGGTAGATGGGCACCTTTTACTACTCTGCTTTTTTCACAAGCACGCTTCCAGAGCGAGAGAGAGTACATTCAGCATAAAAGGACCCCCAAAGGCCGCTGGCCGTAACACAACCCAGCCACAAGTCACACTCACACCGAGTCACCGACGACTCCACTCCACTCCACATCCAAAATGGCCGCCGTGACGTTCGAAGAGGAGGTCTGCAGGCTGGCTGCCCGCACAGCGGCCAGCTCGCCGGCGCTGGTGAGGGTGGCCGTGGGGGCACTGGCACGCAGCAGCGCCGCCTGCGCCGCCGCCGATGCCCTGTTCCGTCTCTTCGTCGGCACAATCTGCGTGTTCGTCGCGGCAACAGTCCCCTACGTCGTCGCATTCCGGGCCTGCACCGGGAACTGCACCGTCGCCTCGGTGCTTTGGGAGATCTTGGATTATTCTGCACTACCGGAACAGGGCACTACCCCGACGGCCGAAGATATGCCGACGGCCCCCGTCGGCCTACTTCAGGCTATGCCGACAGCCAGGTCCAGGCCGTCGGCGTACCTAGGCCGTCGGGCTATCCTGCTCTATGCCGACGGCCCCCATCAGCACAGAAACGCCGTCGGCCTAGCTACGCGTACGCCTACAGCTGCCGTCGGCATACATGGGCCGTCGGCATAACTGTGGGCCCGGCGACCCCTCTCGTGATGGACGGCTAACGGCGTTCAAACTATGCCGACGGCAGAGACCGGCGGCCGTCGGCATAGATACGCATGCCACATCATCGATCTGAAGCGCACCGACCAGCATATATGCCGACGGCTGCCGTCGGCATACCCGCCACGTCATCGATCCACGGCGCGCCGACCATCTACCCCCTGGCCGCAGCTATGCCAACGGCAGTGCCGTCGGCATAGTTATATATATCTTTTTTTTGTTTTCATATATAATTTTTAATTTTTTTATGTATTATTATTTGATTAACTTACATGTAGCATGTGTAAATATAAACATACATATATTATTTATCGATTTGGTGAATTTTTTTCCATAGATTATGAATATATATGTAGTTTGTATTTTTTTCGAGTACGTTAATAATGTGCCGTCATGTTCTTTTGAATATAGGTCCTTATACTTTATTAAAATCAAAAACAGCTATGCCGACAGAAGTGTTGTGGCGGTTGCAAACGCCCGGCACGCGTCTCCGGAGTGTGACCCCCTCACGTCCGGGGTGTGCCCCCCTCACACGGACGGCGACGCCGCCGGCACCTGGAGGAAGGAAACAGCCGCATCGGGTCTATACGGAGGGGACGTTACTCCCAAGTGTTTCTATGGGCTGACCTACCACAACCGGATGGTGTGGTGGCATGTATGAAGAGGCGGCACGCGTCTCCGGGGTGTGGCCCCCCTCACGGACGGCGCCGCCGCCGGCACCTGGAGGGGGGAAACGGCCGCATCGGGTCAACACGGAGGGGATCTTGCTGTGGGTTTGGCCGGGACGTTGCTCCCAAGTGTTCCTATGGGCTGAGCTACCACAACCGGGTGGAGAGGTCCACTGGTCAAAGCCCGTACGGGGAAAGTCAAAGGGCTAGATCTCGTGGTCAACCGCTCCAGGGTTAAGCGGGGCGGGGGCCCTGGGGGTAGCAATGCCATCGGAGCGTCGCACCAGGCCCTCATACATGCCGGGTGGTGTGGTGGCATGTCTGAAGAGGCAGCATGCGTCTCCGGGGTGTGGCCCCCCTCACGGACGGCGCCGCCGCCGGCTCCTGGATGGGGGAAACGGCTGCATCGATTCTACACGGAGGGGATGTTACTGTGGGTTTGGCCGGGACGATGCTCCCAAGTGATCCTATGGGCTGACCTAACACAACCGGGTGGAGAGGTCCACTGGTCAAAGCCCGTACGGGGAAAGTCAAAGGGCTAGATCACGTGGTCAACCGCTCCAGGGTTAGACGGGGCGGGGGCCCTGGGAGGTAGCAATGCCACCGGAGCGTCGCACCGGGCCCTCATACATGCCGGGTGGTGTGGTGGCATGTCTGAAGAGGCAGCACGCGTCTCCGGGGTGTGGCCCCCCTCACGGACGGCGCCGCCGCCGGCACCTGGAGGGGGGAAAAGGCCGCGTCGGGTCTACACGGAGGGGATCTTGCTGTGTGTTTGGCGGGGACGTTGCTCCCAAGTGTTCCTATGGGCTAACCTAACACAACCGGGTGGAGAGGTCCACTGGTCAAAGCCCGTACGGGGAAAGTCAAAAGGCTAGATCTCGTGGTCAGCCGCTCCAGGGTTAGGCGGGGCGGAGGCCCTTGGGGGGTAGCAATGCCACCGGAGCGTCGCACCGGGCCCTCATACATGCCGTACGGTGTGTGGTGGCATGTCTGAAGAGGCGCACGCGTTCTCGGGGTGTGGCCCCCCTCATGGACGGTGCCGCCGCCGGCACCTGGAGGGGGGAAACGGCCGCGTCGGGTCTACACGGAGGGGATCTTGCTGGTGGTTTGGCCGGTCGTTGCTCCCAAGTGTTTATGGGTGACCTAAACACAACCGGGTGGAGAGGTCCACTGGTCAAAGCCCGTACGGGGAAAGTCAAAGGGCGAGATCTCGTGGTCAACCGCTCCAGGGTTAGGCGGGACGGGGGCCCTGGGGTGTAGCAATGCCACCGGAGCATGCCACGGGCCTCATACATGTTGTACGTGTTGGTGGCATGTCTGAAGAGGCAGCACGTGTCTCCGGGGTGTGGCCCCCCTCACGGACGGCACCGCCGCCGGCACCTGGAGGGGGGAAACGGCCGCGTCTGGTCTACACGGAGGGGATCTTGCTGTGGGTTTGGCCAGGATGTTGCTCCCAAGTGTTTCTATGGGCTGACCTAACACAACCGGGTGGAGAGGTCCGCTGGTCAAAGCCCGTACGGGGAAAGTCAAAGGGCTAGATCTCGTGGTCAAGCGCTCCAGGGTTAGGCGCGACGGGGGCCCTGGGGGGTAGCAATGCCACCGGAGCATCGCACCGGGCCCTCATACATGCCGGGTGGTGTGGTGGCATGTCTGAAGAGGCGGCACGCGTCTCCGGGGTGTGGCCCCCCTCACGGACGGCACCGCCGCCGGCACCTGGAGGGGGGAACCGATCGCGCCGGGTCTACACGGAGGGGATCTTGCTATGGGTTTGGTCGGGACGTTGCTCCCAAGTGTTCCTACGGGCTGACCTAACACAACCGGGTGGAGAGGTCCACTGGTCAAAGCCCGTACGGGGAAAGTCAAAGGGCTAGATCTCGTGGTCAACCGCTCCAGGGTTAGGCGCGACGGGGGCCCTGGGGGTAGCAATGCCACCGGAGCGTCGCACCAGGCCCTCATACATGCCGGGTGGTGTGGTGGCATTTCTGAAGAGGCGGCATGCATCTCCGGGGTGTGGCCCCCCTCACGGACGGCGCCGCCGCCGCACCTGGAGGGGGGAAACGGCCGCGTCGGGTCTACACGGAGGGGATCTTGCTATGGGTTTGGCCGGGACGTTGCTCCCAAGTGTTCCTATGGGCTGACCTAACACAACCGGGTGGAGAGGTCCACTGGTCAAAGCCCGTACGGGGAAGGTCAAAGGGCTAGATCTCGTGGTCAACCGCTCCAGGGTTAGGCGGGACGGGGGCCCTGGGGGGTAGCAATGCCACCGGAGCATCGCACCGGGCCCTCATACATGCCGGGTGGTGTGGTGGCATGTCTGAAGAGGCAGCACGCGTCTCCGGGGTGTGGCCCCCCTCACGGACGGCGCCGCCGCCGGCACCTAGAGGGGGGAAAAGGCCGCGTCTGGTCTACACGGAGGGGATCTTGCTGTGTGTTTGGCGGGGACGTTGCTCCCAAGTGTTCCTATGGGCTGACCTAACACAACCGGGTGGAGAGGTCCACAGGTCAAAGCCCGTACGGGGAAAGTCAAAAGGCTAGATCTCGTGGTCAACCGCTCCAGGGTTAAGCGGGACGGGGGCCCTGGAGGGGTAGCAATGCCATCGGAGCATCGCACCGGGCCCTCATACATGCCGTAAGGTGTGGTGGCATATCCGAAGAGGCGGCACGCGTCTCCGGGGTGTGGCCCCCCTCACAGAAGGCGCCGTCGCCGGCACCTGGAGGGGAAAACGGCCGTGTCGTGTCTACACGGAGGGGATCTTGCTGTGGGTTTGGCCTGGATGTTGCTCCCAAGTGTTCCTATGGGCTGACCTAACACAACCGGGTGGAGAGGTCCACTGGTCAAAACCCGTCCAGAGAAAGTCAAAGGGGTAGATCTCGTGGTAAACCGCTCCAGGGTTAGGCGGGACGGGGGCCCTTGGGGGTAGCAATGCCACCGGAGCGTCGCACCTGGCCCTCATACATGCCATACGGTGTGGTGGCATGTCCGAAGAGGCGCCACGCGGCTCCGGGGTGTGGCCCCCCTCACGGACGGCGATGACACGGTAGTAAACATTCTACGGTGTACATGCTCCGGGGTGTGGCCCCCCTCACGGACGGCGATGTCGCCGACACTTGGAGGGGTGAAACCGCCGCATAGGTAGCCTTCAGAGGGTAGGAAGGACAGTGGGTGTTTTAAAAAAAGGTAGAAGTTTTTTAAAAAAAATTAAAGAAGTGGTTGAATAAAAAAATTGGACAATAGATATGCCTACGGCTTTGCCGTCGGCATAGGCCGCCACATGGCATTGGCACCTATGCCGACGGCTAAGCCGTCGGCATATCTCCCCTTATCCATCCGCGGGCAACCCCCTCCACCCATTCCCCATCGACGCCCGACCCTGACCCCGCCCCCCACACCCGCCCCGCCACGCCGCCGATGGTTATGCGTCGATTATAAGTAAGGGGGTCAATCTTTCAACGGGCAAAGTGACCGGGCTCAAGAGTCATGACTATCATGTGTGGATTGAGCGGATTATGCCGGTGATGGTTCGGGGCTATGTTCCCGAGCGTGTCTGGCGTGTGCTTGCGGAGCTAAGCCATTTCTTCCGCACGCTTTGTGCTAAAGAAGTATGTCCCGAGATGATAAAAGAAATGCATAAGAAGGCACCGGAGTTGATATGCAAACTAGAGAAGATCTTCCCGCCAGGCTTCTTTACTCCGATGACACATCTCATTTTGCACCTCGCGAACGAGGTATTGTTGGGGGGCCCTGTGCAGAATCGTTGGCAGTACGGCCCTGAGAGACAGAACAAGCATCTAAGACAGAAATGTGGAAACAAAGCTAAGATTGAAGCTTCCATAGTTGAGGCAGTTATCCTAGAGGAGGTGGCAGACCTCAGGACAGCGTACTATCCAGACCATGTTCCCACGCTGCACAATAAGGTGTCTCGATACAATACAGAAGAACCCAAGTATAAACCCAGGCTGCCTCTATTCAGCGGGCAAGGTGGCAGGGCTGGATGCTCGACACCTTATATCATGCCACGAGATGAGTGGGAGGATGTCATGTTCTATATCTTGCACAACATCAAGGAAGTTGAGGATACGTGGATGAGGTAATACCTTTGACCATTCTTTTAGTCAATTCGTTATGTTCACTTTGCCTCATTCTAATACCGCTTTTCTTATTTTAGTCGATTCGTTGATGAAGAGTGGACGGGAATGCTGCCTCCTACTGAAGCGGAGGCACTTGCTCTTCTCCGAAAGGGTGCCGATGGAAGGAAAATTTTTGTTGCGTGGTTCATGGAGAAAGTAAATTTTCACACTTCTCTATTACCTAGTTCACCCTACAATTCCGGGCCATGTCCGAAATAGGGGGGTTTTCTTTGATGCCCTCCTATACTGAGGCACCTTCTGAGTCTGAGGAAGAGGAGTATGTTCTTGAGGGTGAGGAGGAGGAGGGCGAGGAGGAGGAGGGCGAGGAGGAGGGCGAGGAGGAGGAGGGCGAGGAGGAGGGCGAGGAGGAGGGTGGTGGAGGGGAGGGTGAGGAGGAGGGTGGAGGGGAGGTTGACCCCGAGTTGTGGGGTGACTTGCCGTCGGGTGCTCCGAAGGGGTGGCTGTGTGGTATTTGCAGAACTACCTACACCACCTTCTATCGAGGCGCACAAGTGGCTCATTGAACCCGCGGGGACAGAGTAAGTGCCTCTCAATCATATTTTGAACACATGACAATATTTTCTTATTGTACACATGCCAATTCTTTGATTCTTTTGCAGGAACTGGATCCTTCATGGAAAGGGCCGTAAACCGAACGGCCTTATCACTATCTTGTTGAAGGAGTTTTTGCCGGGTCTATTCTGCCCGCGGCCAGACAGGGACGCGGAGCTGCGGGTTTTGGCCACGAGCTGGGCCCACTACGAGGCTTCCAGCCACGCGGAGTATGGGACGGCCGCTAAGGCCGTGATCACCAAATTTTGGGTAAGTTCTCTTCTGAATCACTTGTCTTCAGTTTCGTTCATAGTTTATCATTGAATCACTCAACTCATGCCTTGTTTGCTTCTGGTTTTATGCATGATTGTAGCAATTCTATAGAGTTCTTGACGAGCACAAGGCCAGAGCCGACGTGATCTTGCTGACGGCTGCGAAGAAGAAAGCTCGTCAGTTGCAGTACGAGGTGCGCTGGGTTGCCGCCTCGCACTACTACCACACCTACCTTCATCAAAAGATGAGCAAAACTGAAGCGCAGAAGCAACGACTTACCTTGAACAGGGAGCAGTACATGAAGGTAAGTATTACTGACTTTTCATTCCAACATATAAGCAATCAATTTAATTGTTTCGTGCTCACATGTCATGCTTCCATTATTTAGGTTATTCCTCCTTGGTGCTTTGCAAAGGATGATGGATGGGCGAGTTTGGTGGATAGGTGGCTCGGCGAGGATGCAGAGTTTGCTGCCAAGAGCAGCAAGGCCCAGGCTAACCGTGGAAAAGACGGGACACACGGCCAAGGAAACAGGAACCACTGGGGCTTCAAGGCCATGAAGGTATATCTATATGCATGATGCATTTTTGTTCTTCTTTTTTACCGTCATGTTCTTATGTATGACTAACTTCTGTTTGACGTTGCAGGAGGACAAGTTGAAGAGGCCGCTCTCAGACATGGAGTCGTGGAAGATGGCCCGTGAGCAGAGTGATCGCAAGGCCGGCGAGAGCGAGTACTACGGCAAGGCCGAGGAGCACCTGGAGTCTTACAAGGAGCAGTTTGAGAGGTTGCATCCGCCTGGTCCGGATGCTCCTGACGTCGTCCAGTCTCAGATCGACGACACGGCGGTGGTGGCCATCCAGCCGAAGTCCCATGGCCGGTACCCGTGTTTCGATGGCTTGATCACTCCTTCTGTCTCGTACACACGGCTTCGAGCTACCAACCCGAGCCCGTTAGTGGGTACGGGGCGTTCGCAGCCTCCCTTAGCCCGCCAGCATGCTGTAAGTACTTCCCCCTTATCTTCTTTCTCTCTCACTTTCTCAGTTTATTTTTAGCATTGCCCACTTAGAAACAACCTAAATTTTATAGGCATATAAGGCCTTTGTCGAGCATAGGAATCTCGAGGTGCGGGAGTACTTGCAACGAGTGAAGGCAAACGATAATTACAACCGTCAGATGATGACGGTTAGTTTTGCCCTCTTAAAACCAAGCTAAAATTTGCACTTTCATTCCTTCTGACCTTCTAGTTTGCTTGTTTAACTAACATCCAGGCTATGTTGGCGTCTTGGACTAACCGCACGGATCCACCACAAATGGGACCCCCACCACCACCTGCTGGAGAACCCCCGCATGTGCCCACGTTCGATGAATGGGTGGCACTAGGCAGTGATACTCCGGTTAGTACATTTGCATAACTACTGACAAACTAGTTCTCGTTCATTCAACACTATCATATCATATTTACCCTTACAATCTCTTCTCAAACATGTAGGGGACCGGTGGGTCGACTCCAGTCACTCCGATCTGGCAAGGAGGTGGCGGTCTTGGCGGTGGTGGTCTTGGCGGTGGCGGTCTTGGCTGATGTCAATGATGATACCCGTGTTGGTGCATGTCGTGCCATACTTTTCATGTTCCGTAGTTCTTATTTACCGTTCTTTAGATGACGATGATGATGTCCGTGTCTCATACTTGTGTTCATTAAGTTTCGCCGATGATGATCTTTAGATGATGATGATCCTGATGATCTTTAGATGATGATGATCTTGATGATCTTTAGATGATGATCTTGATGATCTTTAGATGATGATCTTGATGATCTTGCTGTGATATGTCATATTTGTGTGTTCAATTTGCTGTGAATTTGAATGGAAATGGACAAAACAGAGCATATAAAAAAATAACAGAGCAGAACTATGCCGACGGCCTGGCCGTCGGCATAGCTATGCCCAGGTGACCCAGTAGCCGACACGTGGCATGGGGTATGCCGACGGCTTAGCCGTCGGCATACCTCAACGTCCAGGAGCTCTCAGGGGGTGACATGTGGCAGGGATAAGCCGACGGCCAGGCCGTCGGCTTAGACTGGCCCCCTATGCCGACGGCCAGGCCGTCGGCTTATCCGTGCCACATGTCGCCCTGTGATACGGCTGGCGCAGTGACGGCGCCGTCTGCGGCCGTCTCGTGAAAAAATGTGCCGACGGTCAAACTATGCCGACGGCCGTACGGAGGCCGACGGCATATCTATGCCGACGGTCTGACACAAGTACGCTGACGTTATCTACGCCGACGGCTGCCGTCAGCATAGATCTAGACCGACGGCAAAGGGCCTATGCCGACGGCTGAAGCTGGAGGCCGTCGGCATAGGGGGTTAGTCCGGTAGTGCTGGTATGCTCTCCATGCTTCTCATGACGCCAGCGACGGCACTCTTCTTCCTTCGCGCCGCCGGCAGCGAGGTAGTTCGTCACTCACTCGTCGCCCCTCCCGCCCTGCGAAGTCATTGTCACTTATGATGTGATTGTCAAATGTGATAGGTCAAGGATGATGTGGACGATCGCGTTCGTTGGTGGCCGCTACTCTGGTGGGCGGCTGTAGCGTTGTTCGTTGTCGCGATGTTGGCGCAACTCATCGGGGTCGTTCTTCAAATGTATGGATTTCTAGAGGTTTCTTACCTTGTCCGCACTACGGCTCTGTTGGGCATGCTCCTACTCGTCACCTTCTTCTGCATCCGTGCTAATGTGGCGCTGTGGAGGATGAATCCACAACAGCCGGCTGCAGTTGCTGTTGCAGTAGTGTGATGTGTATGGAGTAGTAATCTACTATCTAGTACTAATAACTAATAACTACTCCCTCCCTCTGTATGAAAATATAAGAGGTTTTTTAACTGTGATAGTGTCAAAAAGCGTCTTATGTTTTGATACGGAGGGAGTAGTAGGCTTGGTTCAATCTTCAATGCTAGATCAGTGCTGCTGTGCTGATGCAGTCAGTCAGTATGGTTGTTGTTGGTTAATTACTAAAGTACGTACTGGAGTAATCTATCTGACACAGGTCCCTTGTTTACCTGTGGCCATATGCGCTGTGGTGAAGAGCGTCCGTTCTATGTAATCATGTACTGGTAACCACAATGCATTCCATTATATGTAATCAGGTCCATATTTCACTGCCTATATGGCATGACGTATGCTCTAATGAAGAGCTTCCGTTCTATGTAATCTTTAGCATTTCACTGCCTTCCTTGCTTTAAATTATAATCACTAAAACCACGGCACTTTTGTTTTGATCGGAGGGAGTATTATTAAGTTGCTGGATTCGTTTTGGCTGGGTTAATTGCTCGACAGAGACGTGCGTGCGGGGAAAGCAGCCGAGTTGCTGCTGCTTGTCTCTTCCTCGTGGGGGTTCTTTCATTCTACGGAAATGGGCCTGGAGCGCTGCACAAGGCAGTAACGGCCAGAAGATATAGATAGAGAGCTACGTGACGCGTCCCAGCCCATCAGCGCTGAATTGCCGTCCCCCGCAATTTTTTCTCGTTTTCTCAACCTATATATACACATTCGCTTAGGTTGGTTACTACACTGACGGTGTTGTTCAGCCTACATAAATTGTGTGGAAAGCGTGCGCCTATGTCTATGTGAGTGTTGTTTTTTTTCTTCGCGGATGAGAGTGTTGTTTTTCATACGAAGGAAAATTCAAGCATCGATTCCGTGTACACTACGGCCAGTTGGGCTATGCTGGACATCGATATGTCGAGCAGAGGGTGTTTACGTCGGAGAGACGCCAACCAACCACTCGTCGAAGAAATTCCTTCCTAATGATGGTTGCAGCTGTGTCATGTTACTTTCTTCCAAGACGTTTCACGCTTCAGGAGACGGGCGCACATAAATGCAAATAAGGTTGTGCCAAAAGAGAGCACATCCTTCCCCACGGGTACGCTCGTGCATGTGCGGTCTGCGAATGTAGCAACTCCCTTTCAATTCAAAGAATGCAAATAAGGTCAGCTAGGCGTGACCAATATGAATGCAAGTGCTAATAATAATCCGGAAAAAATAAAGAGGAAAAAGGCACGGAAGAAGGATGGGGAGAGCTAGGTATAGTACGTACTTCCTCTCTACCGCCGGACCTCGTCAACACCGCCAGGTACGCCATTGATTCCCCGCTCTCGGACACGTGGTTCCGGGATGAACACGACCTGGGCCGGCAATCCTATTTTGCGGTCGTGCTCTGAGCAAGCTGCACGCGCGCTCTCAGCCCGCCCCGGTCATGCGCGGGGGCGTGGGCTAACGTCGACGCCGTCCCCGCCACCATCACCTCCCACCATGTCCGCCAAGGAGGAGGAGGAGCCGGTGAGGAGGGTGCTTGTTAGAGTTGTGTCGAATATTATTTGTACAAGGTAGGTTACAGTTGGACTTGGAGTCGTACGGTGTGTAGACAGGATATGGAGTCATGTCCAAGTAGGACACTTGTATCCTAAGCCTCTCATATATATCGAGGGTAGACATACGATGTAACCTATGCCAACATAATAGCACAGGCACGCATGGGGAGCCGGCGGCGTGTGCCGCGCCCGGGTGGCCGGGGTGCGGTATTGTGACGGTGTCACGAAGAGGAGCGCCCGTACTCAGGCCTCGGGGATGTAGCCATATCGGTGAACCTCGTTAACAAATCTCGGTGTCGTGCCTCGTGTGATTGTTTGGTCCTCGATAGATCGACGATGGCCTTGGATTTATTCTAACAAGTGGTATCATGAGCTATGGTTGCGAAGAGGCTGCTTGATTGATCTAGAGGAGAGCGACGAAGCTAGGGCGTCTGATAACTCGGTCGTGGTTCCTTGTGCGCGGGTGGTCGGAAGAGTTTTCGATGGGCGTGGAAATCATCGCGTGAAAGGCAATCGGAAGTGGCACGCGAGCAAGCAGACAGCGTGGGGTTCTCAACCTGATCGAAGTTGTATGGCGAGGCGACGGCCAAGGCAGGCAGATGGGAGCAGCAGAAGCAACTCGATCGGGCGTGTGGGCCAACGCAGCAAGGCGTGCAACAGATCGAAGTCGCGGGTGGCACGGCTGGTCAGATCGGAAGATGTGGCTGCAGCGCATTGGTGGCAACGCGTGGCGGCGGCAGTGCGGAATTGCAAGGCAGGAGATCCGATCGAGGGTATCAGGCTGGTCGTAATGGGAGTATCATAGGTAGTATCAAGCATGCCAACTAGGCAAATTTGATGATGTGACATAGAATTAAATGAAAAAAGAATGGGGTGAGTACCATATCATGATACCGTATCATATTAAATGTTGTGCTAATATGTGTCATACATGACAATAAATAAAGTTATCTATGATACTAACACATGATACTATGCACTACGGATATAGTATCATACAATAATATCATACTAGCATATGATACTCACCGTTACTACACCAGCCTGAGATACGTGCAGCGGCGGCGGTGGCTTCGGAACGTGTGTCAGCAGGAGATGTGTGGCGATCGGGCAAGCAGTACGCGTATTGCAGGGCATGCAGCCTGGCTAGAGGCCCAAGCGTGGACGCGATCACGGCCCAGCGTAGGGTAGCGGGCAGGCGGCCAATGTTTTGGCGCGTGGAACAAGCTGGCGCGTGAGGCCCAAGAGTTGTGGCTTGCAAGCGAGCATGACGGGATGTCTAAGGTGCTGGAACGCACAGGAAGCCAAGGCATGGTCAAGAGGGCTACGTGAGATTTGTTTGGAGAAAAAAAAAAGAGCTACGTTGCAGACTGGTGCTATTCCATCGGGATAAAGAGATAGGAAAAGTTAATGGACCTATGGCCTACAGAAGCACGAGGTGGAGTTTAATTTGATCTTCACGGTGACGTGCACAGAGGAAGGCTTATGCGGTGGATTTTGACTTTATTTCTTGGTACATGGTTTGTGTACATTGATGGTAGCATGAGGGACTGCGGTGTGCGTAGCAAGGACGGCGACATGCATATAAGGCTCGGAGGAGTCTGGAGCATGTCGTGGTAGGATCATGCATACACAGGGCGTCAAGCAATGCACATGTGCGGGGCAGACAAGACGCAAGATGGAGCATGGTTGCAGTCGGATATTTTTTGACTGGGTCGAGCTGGACAGTCTGATGGATCGACATGGATGTTGGTCAAAGTAGAAGACGGTGGTGATTTCAGCGACGACGGCATAGGAGCGTGATGCTGATGGTGGCCGACTTCTGGGGCGTGGAAACACGTGGTGCAGGCCTGAGGGCTTGTGCGGCTTCGACAAGACTATGGCGCGGGGTTGATTCAAGACAGTGAATACATGAGAGCTTGAAGTCGACAGGACGCGAGGGTAGCACGACCAGCTACATGGAGTCATGTTGAAGGTGGAGCTGGAGTCTGATGGACGACTTCACTCTGGGCTGATGGAGGGGCTACGGCGTAAATGCATGGAGAGTCGAAGCCTATTTCAGCGGGAAAGCGAGAGACACGTGGATCAGACTGGGTACCAGTGGTCTGATGGAGACGTGATACTCGGCATCGGTCGGTGATGATCGGTGGTTCTCTGCAGTGGGGTTGAGGCAGTGTGGGTTAGCTACCCGGGAGACTCGACCAGGACAGCAGAGGCTCGACGCGGTGATGGCGACGAGGCGTGCGGTAAGCACGGGACACAGCGACAGGCCAAGGCACTGGTGGTCAGACATGTGGTCAGACAAATTGTGCAGGGGGTGCTGAAGCAGTGTTGATAAGTACCGGATTCAAGTTGGTGACTGGGTCTATCGGTGCCGGAAGATGGACAGGAGTTGACCATGAAGAATCTGAGAAAGTGGTGGAGAGTCTGAAATTGTCAAAAGCTGAGAGAGTATATGGCCGTATATTCTGTGGTGTTCAATGCACATGGCAAAGTGCGGATGACAAATACAGAAGGAGGCGGAGTGCTATAGCTGTGGAACATGTCAGAGACTATCCGGGAAAAAAGGATGAGACAATTGTGAATTTGACTCAGGGTGACACAGGGCGACGGTGAAATTCCTTCAAGCTTCAGACAGGCGGTCAAGAAAGAGCGGTGATGTTGAGTTCAGATAACTCTTATATGTGGCGTCCAATATGCGAGTTGTTCACTTTCACGCAGACAGTGGTCGGTGTGTGATGGCGTTGAACGGATTCTTCGAAAGTTGGGAGCACAAAGTAGAGTAATGAGGAACTTAATTTTGCTCGAGTGTTAACTGTGAAGAAGACGAGAAGGGACTACAGTTGCAGGTGGAGTCACGTGGAGTCTGGGAGTAGCAGCGGTGCTCATGGCGTATTTCAAGTCCAATGTACATGGAGGTTCGACGCATGGATGAATCCAATGGTGCCCGGGCGGCCGGGGTGCGGTATTGTGACGGTGTCACGGGGAAGAGCGCCCGTACTCAGGCCTCGGGGATGTAGCCATATCGGTGAACCTCGTTAACAAATCTCGGTGTTGTGCCTCGTGTGATTGCTTGATCCTCGATATATCGACGATGGTCTCGGATTTATTCTAACAGTGCTCGAGGACTCCGCCTGGGAGCACGATCGCGCCGAATGGGAGGGCCTCGACGAGATGGTGGCTCTGGCGGCCGCCGGCGACGTCGTCATCCCATAGTTGGAGGTCAAGGAGGAGGTGTTCGAGGAGCCACCCACCGCGGCCTTGGCGGGGCAGTCCTGGACGTGGACGAAGACGGTGTCGCGCGCCGGAGTATGCTCCCGTGCCGCCCGCGTGGGTGGGCGCCGACACATGATCACCGTCACCGCCACGGCTAGAAGTGGTGCAAGCGCCTCCCGCCTGGCAGCCGCCGCAGGGGCCGCAAACCCACCTATGGCAGCCACCACTCTACATCGACCTCACGATGGACGACGATGACTGAAGACGGTGGCCACGGCGGCGACGGCCCTAAAACTAGTTTTATTTATTTATTTCAAGTTTAGCTTAAAGCGCGGCCTTAAGACTTTTGGACTTTTATGTAATATGTATCATTTTTCAAATATTTGCAATGTCTATTTGGGTCGAAATTTAAAAACCCAAAAGAGGACAAAATTTTGAGATGCGGCGCTCGGTTGGGGCACACCGACGGCCGGACGACTGCATCCGGATGGACGCAAACGGACACAATCCAGGCGTCCGGGCGTCCATTCGCTCCCGTGCGTTGGAGTTGGCATAGCGGGTGCTTTGCCGCGTCAGTCTTCAGTCTTGGAATTAATTTTTATTTTCTTCGTATGGTTAATCTGGCAATGCAGCACATATCATGACCCCTGCCAACGCTATTGTATCCGCCATGTACGACGGTCCTTTTGATTTTGGTAAGGTTACGTTCATTTCTTTTACAATCATTTTCTTTCTTTCTTTTTTCACTTTTTTTTCTATTTACCCGTTCAATTATATTTTTTAATTTTTTAATTGGGATTATTTTCAAATTTATGAATATTTTTTGAAATTCGGGAACATAGTTTATATGCATCAACATTTTTTCGAACTCATAATAGTTTTTTTTTTCAAAATTTCTTTTTTGTAAAAATAATTCATGAACATTGTCTTATTTCTAAACAATTTTTAAACCGTTAAAATTTTGTAAAAGTTGTGATCAGTTTTAAAAAATCAAAATATTTTCTTAGAATTCCGGGATATTTTTTCATAATTGCAGTTTTTTAAAATTTTAACATTGTTTAAAATCATGTATGGTATTTACAATTTTTCAAGACTTTTCTAAATTCTTGAAAAATTAGGAAATTATGGATTTTCTATAAAAATGAAAATTTATTAATTGATCACAAGAAAACAACTTCCATGTCAAGAAGTAGCACGAAGAGCACCATACGACCATCATGGCAGCTTGTGATGTCCCAAATGATCTGAATGTGCATAATACCCGAATACAGGTGAGACCAACAGCTACGCCAATACCATTAGTCCTCTTCACCGCATTTCCTTTACGGCGGCCATAGTGCCGGTTAACTTGGGCGCCCCTATTCCTCGCCTTCAGCGAGTGTACGCGGCGGACCTGGAGACCGCTCGCACCGTCAATCTCCACGACGGCGAGCTTCTCCTCCGCAGAGATGCCCTTCGCCTTGTCCTGTTCAACGATAAGGGCAGGGTGGTGGACGCGCGGGCCCTTCGTGAGCACGAGTTCTTCGACATCAGGCACATCATCTCGTTTCCATGTTTTTTTGCCAGGGTGCGGGATAGGATTCCGACGAGCCCCACGGTGACCGCGAGTCAAGCCGGCGACGGGCGCGTCCGGTGCGATACGACGGATCACGGATCGAGC
This sequence comes from Thinopyrum elongatum, assembly GCA_011799875.1. NCBI lineage: Eukaryota > Viridiplantae > Streptophyta > Magnoliopsida > Poales > Poaceae > Thinopyrum > Thinopyrum elongatum. Next base: position 109,639,346 of record CM022302.1, read on the forward strand.
CGTGCGGTACACGACACGGAGGTGCGGCATCACGTTTCACCCGACCCGCCATGGGTGGGGCCCGTGGTGGGGGAGGCACCGGCAATGGCGGAGGGCATACACGTGGACGGTGATCCTGGGCTTCCCACGCACCGCAGCGATCCGGGCGAGAGTACAAAAGCCAAGCCCCACTCCCCTCTTGACCTAGACGCTGCATTCTCCCACTTCTGGGAGGCACCGCGAAACCCTAGATCGAATCCTCCCACCTCCTTCTCCTGGTGGAGGGGGGAAATTGGCGGTGACCTCAGATCCTTCGCCGAGATCGCTGCCTCCCCTCCGCGACCACCAGATCCCATGGCGGACAAGGCGGGGCAAGGTTTCCATGGCGACCGCCGCGAGGGCTTCGGTGCTGGCCGTGCGGGGCGTGGCGCCGGTCGTTTCGACCGCGGCGGAGGGCATTTCGACCGTGGCGCGGGCAGATCTGACCACGGCGGCGGACGGTTCTCATGGCGTCGCGGCGGCTTCAACAACAACAACGGCAAGTCCGTCCACTCAGATGCTTCGGACACTTCGCGTTGGGAGGCCACAGCTGCGACCACGGAGCGGACCAACACTAGCTCGGGGGGTGTGTGGGTGGAGAAGTACCAGAGATCCACGGGATCTGGCGGGGGGAGTAGCTCACATCAGAACCAAGCTACTGAGCCGATCCCCGTCCATACTGCTCCATCAACAACCAAGTCTGCTCCTAAAAATCAGGTGCTACCTTACCAATCCGGAGATCCTTGTCCTATTTGCAAGTCTGTAGGTCACTTTCGTGTCCGCTGTCCTCAAGCTTTCTGTGAAAGATGCAACAAGTTAGGCCATCTTGCTTCGGTGTGTGTTGAATTTTTGCCGTGGGAATGCACTGCTCCTATGTGTGCTTTCCAGGCTAGAGGTCAGGGCTTTTTCTATGTGCATGATTACTGTTCGGCTGAACAAGCCAGGGAGCGATCGTGCAATGTTATCATCATTGCTTTGAAAGGGGATCCAACAGTTAAGCAGATGAACGACGCTTTCTTCCTGTACCTTGGTAAAACCTGGAGATGCTCTGCTAAATTGCTTGAACCTGGAGTGTTCTTGATGAGATTTCCTAACACCAGAGAAGTTGAGAAGGCTTGTTATAGCGATTGCATGACCATGAAACCTTGTGGCACTGTGGTGAGAGTAACTCGCTGGAATCATGATGATGGTGTTAAAGGGATACTGGAGAAGGCATGGGTCAGGGTGGGTAATATCCCAACTGACAAAAGATGTGAGAGGAATGTCGCATTTGTTGCCTCACTTGCAGGGGTGCCTCTGGAGATCGATATGGCCACTCTGTATCGGCCCGACTCTGTGAGAGTTAAGCTGGGATGTCGTGATGTAGATGAAATCCCTCCAGTGGCTGAGTCAGTCCTGGGGGAACGTTTCTACGATTTCACTTTCTATTGATCAAGTGCTGGTTAGAGATCCTGATAGAGAGAAGTACAAAAACAGGGCCCCTGATGATCAAGGTGAACCTACACCTAAGAAACAGAGAAACATGGGGGTGGTCGAAGATCCTATGGGGAGCTCTTCGGTTGGGGGAGCAGACATGGGAGGAAAGAAAACCATGGGGAAACAACATGCTGCTGGCCCCTCAGAATCTCCTCTTTCTGCTAATTCTGATAGCTCAAATCATGACACCCTCCTTATTCATGCTATGGAGCGGGACACACTTGATGTTGCAGAAGAGAAACATGGGGATGCTCCTGCATATCCTGCTGTTCAGGATATGTCTACCTTAGCAGTTTTCTGCCCTGTTAGCAACACCAAAATGACATATGCTGAAAAGGTGAAGGAAAGCATCCAGGTTACTGAACTAGAAGGGCCTTTTGGAGCTGTTGATGATGATAAGGTTGAGTATAGTGTCCAATCACCTGACTCAGCTCTTGATTGTTGTGGTGAGGTGATTCCCACACCTCCCCTTGTCTCTGAAAATGTGCTCAGATTCAGCATGGGGACAGCACAGACCAATCTGGAGAAGGTGGAGGACAGAGCGAAGGCTGCCAGCAAGAAGAGAGATCTGGAAGGTACACCTCCACATGCCAACTCTTTTGCTGTTCTGTCTGATCCTGATTTGATGCTTAGGGCTAGTATGATGGGGGTGATGATTCCTGATACTAATTTTTCGAAGATCAACATTTTGAGAGAACTTGAAAATTGTAGAAATAATGCAGTAGAGAAAAATATCCCTGCTGATAATAAAATGGTCATCACCAATGGGAAGGGTGAAGATATCCCTATTAACCTGAAATGGGGGGATGATTATAACAGTGACACATCTGATTTTACTGTGGTTGGACCCAGAAAGAAAAAAGTGCTAGGAAAATTCAGACCTGTGTGTCGAGACCTAGAACTAGAAGTCAAAAAACAGTGGAGCCCACTGTTAAACCTGGTAATGCTGCTAAATCTCCTAGCAGAGTGACCAGGGGGAGGGGGAGAAAAGAAACTTTCAAATGAATGGTATCTTTTGGAATTGCAGAGGGGCAGGGAAGAAAGGAATGACTACCTGCCTCGCTGATTTTATTAAAGATCATTCCCTGGATTTCTTATGCTTACAAGAGACTAAGAAGAAAAAAATTACCTCTAGTTTCTTGAGGAAAATAGATATCTATAATACTTTTGAGTGGAACTGGATCCCTTCTGTGGGTAAGGCTGGGGGAATGCTTTGTGGTGTTAAAAAGGACAAGTTAGAGGTGGTTTCCTGGTCCCTAGGTAAATATATCATGCAAGCTATTGTTTTTGATGTGGAGAAGAAATGTGTCTGGGCTCTCTTAAACATGTATGGGGCTGCTCATGATGAACAAAAAGAAGAATTCCTTTCTGAGCTTGCTAATTTCTATAGTCATTTGTCCATTCCATATATAGTGGGGGGGGGACTTCAATATCCTTAGACACTGTGGAGAAAAAAAATAAGAAGATGGTTACCTCCCAATATGTGGATAGATTTAATGTCATCATCAATACTATGTGCTTGAGGACAAATTTTATAGAAGGTGGCATGTTCACCTGGACCAATAACCAAGCTCACCCTACCCTGGAAAAACTTGATAGAATCCTTATGAGCAATAATTGGGAGGATTTGTTTCCTTTAGTTACAATTAGGAAACTGGTCAGAGACTTATCCGACCATAACCCCCTCCTGGTATCTACTAACAGTAGCTGCCCTCAAGCTCCTAAACCACGTGAGTTTAGATTTGAAATGAGTTGGATGACCAAGAAGTAATTCCTCCCTCTGGTCAAGAAAATCTGGCAAAGACCCGTCAACTCCTCTGATCCTATTGATGTTCTTAACATCAAGTTGAAACGATTCAAAAGATTTTTTAAAGGGTGGGGGTCTGACAAATTTGGGCATGATAAGAAAAAAAAGGAGATTAAAAATGAGCTTGCTGCCATACAGACTATGGAAGAACAAGGCAATCTTGATCCTGATATCCTTGGGAGACGGGCTGATCTCTGTGGCAAGCTCTAGCAAATGCTGGCTGACGAAGAGTTGTTTTGGCTCCAACAATCCCATGAGACATGCTTATTGAAAGGAGATCAAAATACTTCTTTTTTCCATAGGATTGCCAATGGGAAAAAAAGAAAAAACACTATTCACTCTTTCTCCAGTGGAGAAGAGATCGTAGAGGGCACTGATAACCTGTTAAAACATGCCACTGAATATTACAAAGAACTCTTTGGGGCAGCTCCTGGAAATATATTTCATCTCGATCCGAACACATGGGGGGAGGACGAAAAAATAACTGATGAAGAAAATGATTTCCTCACTAGACCATTTAGTGAGGAGGAAGTTAAAACGACCCTGTTTTCTATGGATAGCAACCGAGCCCCTGGCCCGGACAACATTCTAGCAGAATTCTACCGTTTCTGCTGGGATGTTGTTAAACAAGACATCATGAATCTTTTTGCCGCCTTTCACGAAGGCTCCTTGGATGTGGAGAGACTTAACTATGGCATTATAACTCTAATTCTGAAAATCAATGGGGCGAAAAAATCCAAGAATTTCGTCCAATCTGCCTCCTCCGTTGTCCTTATAAGCTGATAACTTAAGTCCTGGATAATAGGGTGGCTGTCTTTGCTAACAAGCTTATCAGTCGTAATTAAAATGCCTTTATCAAGAAACGCAACATCATGGATGGGATCCTGACGTTGCATGAAGTACTTCATCAAGCTCATATCAAAAAGAAAACGGGGATTGTGCTAAAACTCGATTTCGAGAAAGCATGTGATAAAGTCAATTGGGAATCCCTCTTAGAATGCCACAGACTAAGGGGGTTTAATGACAAATGGTGTGCTTGGATTGATCAAATTGTTCATAACGGGACGGTGAATGTCAAAATCAACAACACTGTGGGACCGTACTTTCAAAGTTACAAAGGGGTCCGCCAAGGAGACCCCATGTCTCCCTTCCTGTTTAATTTAGCAGCTAAATGCTTAACGAAGATGGTGCTCAATGCTCAAAAAAATAACATGTTTAAAGGGTTGGCTGCTTACCTCGTCCCAGGGGGGATTGCTATTCTTCAGTATGCCGATGACACGGTTCTGTGCATAGAAGATGACATTGAGCAGGCTGTCAATCTTAAACTGCTCCTATATCTTTTTGAATTCATGTGAGGCCTCAAGATTAATTTCCTGAAAAGTGAGGTCCTATGTGTGGGAGGGGATGAGTCTACTCTCCAGAAATATGCTGACCTCTTCGGTTGTCAGATTGGCCACTTTCCTATGAAATATCTGGGGGTGCCTGTGAGCTATTCCTCTTTAAGGAATGCAGACTGGGAATTTGTAGCTATTAGATATCTTAAAAGTTGTGATGCTTGGATTGGCAGCTCTGCCTCCTCTGGTGGGAGACTGACTCTGCTCAATTGTTCCCTGTCCAGCATAGCTTATTATTACATGTCAATGTTTCTTCTCTCTAAGACATTCATTGATAGATTAGACAAGTATCGTCGTAAATTCTTCTGGTGCGGTGGTGCGGGGAAAAAGCGATATCACCTTGTTAAATGGGCTCGGGTGTGCCGATCCAAGAAAAAAGGGGGGCTTGGTGTCAAAGGTCTTCACAAACAAAATATCGCTCTTCTGGCTAAATGGTGGTGGAAGTTAGATACGGGGGATGGCCTCTGGGAAGAGATGATTAGAGCAAAATATCTTAGAAATTGCTCTGTTGCTGATGTTAAGACAAAATTCAATGACTCTCCCGTGTGGAAAGCTTTGCTTAAAGTTAAAGAAGTTTATATGGCCGGGAGGAAGGTAGTTGTCAACTCTGGCGATGTGGCCAGGATCTGGCAAGATTCCATTGGCACACGCCCCCCGTTATGTGAAACTTATCCCGAGCTTTTCAGTGTTGCCAACCACCCTGGCGATACGATTATCCAATTCCGTAGTAGGGGGAACAGGGATGTCTTCAGGCGAAGACTGACCCCTGATCTGACCCGGCAACTCATGGAGGTCGAGGACATCATCAAAGGCCTTGCCCCCTCTACTGAACCTGACAAGATAAAATGGGTTTTTGGCCCTAAAGATAGATACACGACAAAGTCAATGTATTCTTATCTTGAGAGAAATATCGCTGGGTGTGATTACAGATGGATTTGGAAGGCCAAACTTCCGGTTAAAATTCAGATCTTTCTCTGCCAGCTGTTTCAAGACGCTGTGCTGACCAGGGATGTTATGAAGCGTAGAAACTGGGCGGGTGATCCCCGCTGTTCTTTTTGTGACTGTAGGGAGACTTATTTACATCTGTTCTTCCTATGCCCGGTGGCCAGAATTGCTTGGCGCACGGTTGGAGCGGTGTTGGGCACTGATCTTTGCCCCAACAATCTTTGCCAATTCTATTCTTGGTGCTATGCATTTCTTCCCCATGGGGAACGCTATTTCACCATGGGACTGGCTGTTGTATGCTGGGCAACTTGGAACTGCAGAAACCGTGCTACTTTTGAACACAAGAAATTGTCATCTCCTTTTGAGATTGTTTTCACAGCTTGTGTGCACTTGAACTACTGGGCAGGGCTCTTGAAAGGCATGGAACGGGAGGAGCTGGAGCATGGTGTGCTGATGCTGAAGAATACTGCTAAGAGGATGATGAGTCTATGCGCGACAGCACACATCGAGAGAGCCTGAAGTGAAGACTGGTCGGCAGCGCTGCGATCTGCTGCAAAAGATGGTCTCCCCCCTGTTTTGCGATCTACTTTTGGTGGATGATACTTTGTTTTGGTAGTGGTTGTCAGGCCTCTGCATAGGCCAGGTTGATTTCATGTGATGTGAACTTTGCTGCTTGTAGTCGCGTGCTGATAGTGTTCCAGGGTTTTTGCCTCGTAGTGGACGTTTCGATTGCGAGCGTCTACAGCGGGTTTCCCTGGAATGCTTGAACTCGCTTTTTCCCTTTCCCTTTTTCGGTTAGAATGGAACAAACCTGTATTTCCGTTATCTCTATAATGGAAAGGGGATTAGCCCGGTTAAAAAAAAAAAGCGAGTGTAACTCCCAAGTCGCTGAAGGGGGTGAGCAATATGGGACAGTCCACTCGCGAGCGAGGCCACAACCTGTTTTTCTATTTTTTTTAAGTTATCTGTTTTCTTCTTTGCTTTTATTTTTGTACATTTGTTTATACTTTAAAATATTATATATGAAACCTATGAAACTTCACTGGCGCGGTTGCAATCACGAGCGCTCATTCGTGTTGGGATCCTGTCCCTCCTCTTTCCTTCTTTGCATTTTCATCTTATTAAGCGTTAGGTGGTTATTTCCTCTTATAGCGAAGGCAGGACCACGCTGCCTGCGAGATCCCAGTAGTGCGCAGGCACTAGGCTGGCTGAATTAGACCGTCGGACAGGGCCCGTCCGCGCTCGGTTCCAGCCGTTCTGGAGAACTGTCGGCCCGAGGTGCGAACTTTCCAGCCCCAAGTTTATTTTTCTTACGCGTGTTTTTCCTTAGTGGCACCATCTCACTTTAGCGGCGTTTCCTATTTGACGCTCGCGAGTGTCGAGGTGCTGCGCTTCCGCTGAAGCGCTCCAGAGAGCACTGCGAAACGGGCCGGCCCAGTTCTAGTGTCAAAGAAGGCAAACTGGTTTTGGGAACCTTCTAGAAGGGTCCCTCAACCGATTTTTTTTCTGTTTTTTTTTCCTTTTTGCCGGTTTTCTGGTTTTCTCTGTTTTCTTTTTTCTTTTCTTTTTCTTTTTTGTTTGTGTTTCTTTTTTTTCCTGTTTCTGCTTCTATTTCTTTCTCTTTTTTCCTTTCCTTTTTCGTTTTTATTTTATCCTTTGTTTTCGAAAATGTTTTTATTTTGTTCATGATTTCTAAAATTGTTCATAGTTTCAAATTTGGTTCACTTTTCAAAAATTTGTTCACAATTCAAAAAATTGTTTTCAAAAACGTTTTTATTTTGTTCATGATTTCTAAAATTGTTCATAGTTTCAAATTTGGTTCACTTTTTAAAAATTTGTTCACAATTCAAAAAATTGTTCAACATGTATTTACATTTTGTTTAGCGTATATCACAAAAATGTTCAATGTGTAGTTAAAAATTGTTCAGCGTATATTACACAAAATGTTCAATGTATATTTAAAAATTGTTCATTGTATATCACAAAAAAGTTCAATGTGTTTTAAATATTGTTCGGTGTTTATCACAAAAATGTTCAATGTGTAGTTAAAAGTTGTTCAGTGTATATTACAACAAGTTCAATATATAACTAAAATTTGTTTATCCTACATAAAAGAATCAATAAATGTTTGTAATTTCATAATTGTATTCATGTTTTTAAAAAAATACGTTTTAAAGTTTTGTTCTAGTTTTGAAATTTGTTCAAGAAAACATCATTCATTTTTTTTAAGGAAGATTAAAAAACGGAACTGCCGGTGCACATAGCACTTTAAGGGTGGCGCCGTAATTTAAGACATGCGCAGTCCCTAGATGCAGTGGTTGGCAACGCTGTTATCCAGAGTTAGGTCGATGGTTCGACTCCATTCTATGCTAGTATTTTTCCGTTTTTATTACGTTCGCTCGGCTCCTAGGAATGGGCCGGCCCGTTTGCGTGAAACCTTCAGCGAAACCTTTTCTGTTTGACGCTAACGAGCGTCGAACAGGAGCTCTCATCTCCCATCAGGGACCTCCTACGTGACGCGCGTTGTGTCCAACAGACGCGCGCCGCACAGGGGGGTCACCCTACTGGGCCGGCCCAGCTTAGAGCAAGTACGAAGGAATACATGTGATAATTCTAAAAACCCAAATTCTTTAAAGTGCACGCGCATTTTTTAGATGAAACGAGCGGCCTGGCGCACAGCGTATGCATGCGTTAATTTCTTTGTCTGATAGTGCATTTGACCGTGGCATTAAATGCATTCACACTGCACCTTTAGTGTTGGAATAGACAGATTCATGTGCATTTATTTCAGGTTTTCAAAAATTCAAAAAGGCATATCTTTCAAACCGCGCATCGAAATTCAAATTTGTTTTCACCATCGGAATCCTCTCGACGAGATCTTTGAAACTAGATCCCGCATCGGTATGTTTTGACGAAATTTTTACGATGCCAACTTTGGGGCCATATTGTGCAACCTTTAGTATTGTATGGTGCAACTTTAGTACTGTATGGTGCAACTTTTTTCAAAACCAATTTTAGAGCTGCATGATCCAATCTCTGATGAGGCTATAACATAGCAACTAACAACTGACTTTTGTGATGTGCAACTAGTCTACTACCCTAGCCAACTACCTAGCAGTAGATGTGCAACCCTCCTACGTACTTGTAGATGTCTACTGTTGGCACACCTTGCCCTACCTCCCATACCAGTGATATATGCAACTTAGTATGTTGTTCAAGCCAACTATCTATTAGTCGATATGCAACTCTTTCCCTCCCTACTTGTGGATATGCAGTTTTGGTTAGCAGGGGCAACAAACGGAGTTGCACATAGTCTTCTAGGCAGTTGGCCAGGTAAACATACGAAGTTGCACATCTCACAGACAGAGGATAATTGGATGGTGAAAATTCCACATTCACGAGGATAGTGAAAATCTGCATATAGACAGGGCACTAAAGTTGCAAATCTCACTAGCAGGGGTGGTTTGGACCGGTTACTAGAAGGAAAAACTACATATCCATAGGGGGTACGATGAAAAGTTGCATATCACTGCTAGACAGTTGGTCATGGCAGTATCCGAAGTTGCACATCCAGTACTAGGACGTTGGCAGATGCTGCAAACAGTGTAAGCACATCCAGGGTCAAGGGGAAAGTTGCACATCAATTACTAGGCAGTTGGCCTGAGCAATAGACGAAGTTGCACATCTCACTGGAAGGGGTAGTTTGAGGGGGTGGAGGTGACATCAGTGAAAACTGCACGTCCACGGGGTAGGCAGAAAGTTGCACATCCACGGTCAGCTAGTTGCACATCGACTACTATGCAGTTGCACAAAATGAGGGACCAAATTGCACAAAAAAATTCATCGAAACATACCCATGCGAGATCTAGTTTCGAAGAGCACATCATGAGGGTTCCAACAGTGAAAACGGATCTTAATTTCGATGCGCGGTTTGGAAGTTATGGTTTTTAAAAATTTGTAAATCATGAATTAAATGGTACAAGGCCATCCACGTGCATGCACTAGAAGAAGGCGCAGCCGGATGCATATGGACCATTTAATACGCATGTCTGTTGGATATTTTCTGTTTAGCTAGTTGGGACCAGATGAACTTACTATGTCCCTAGCCATTGTAATACCTACGACTTCGTGTCCAAGATAGCATCCGAGTTGATGTGAACTATGAGCCGCGATAGATTTCAACTTATTTTCAAATTTCGAACATGATTTCATTGAAAAAATAAATTTCTCCAGCAACACCAAGATTTTTTTGAAGAAAGAAACAAAATCTAATAAATAAACATTTTTTGAATTTACAAACATTTTTTTGAAATGAGTTTTTTTTAAAAACAGGAAAATACTTGAAAATTTGAACATTTTTTGAGAATAACGAACATTTTTTCCAAATCGTGAACATTTTTTGTATTCACGAAAAAAATCTGAAAACATGATTTTTTAATTTGTGAACAAATTTGGAAGGCTGAAACACTAATTGAAATTCCCAAACATTTTTTAGATTTATGAAAAAATGCAAACATTTTTTAAATTCTCATACTATTTTGAGTATCAGAACGAATTTTCAAAACATGAGCAATTGAAAAATTCTAGAACAAAATTAGAAACCCAGAACATTTTCTCAAGTTTCCGAACATTTTTTGAAATTGCGAACAAATTTTCAAAACATGAACATTTTCAAAATTTGCGAACAAATTTTTTCTAAATGGGAACATTTTTTGAAATTTCCCAAATTTCCGAACTTTGTGAACAAAAACTTAAAATGCGAACATTTTTCAAATTTCGGAACATTTGTTGGAAAGTAAAATAAAAAGAGAAACAGAAAAGAAAAAAACGAAAAAGAAAAGACAAGTGGAAAAAGAAAAAAAACAGACAAAAACCGGTTCAGAGAACCTTCTGGAAGGTTCCCAAAACGCATAAAACCAGACAGAAATGCTAGAAGGTTCCTAAAACCGAATCACGTAATTGGGCCGGCCCAGTGCATGCGATCCCGCTCGATCCTGTGTGCATTTGCTCGACATTATGACGCAACGAGCGTGGATTGCCCACTTTAGCAGGCCCTATGTCATGGTCGCGTTTGTACGTCCAGTTGTCCACCCTCCCTGCTTCCTCCACCGCCGCCTTCTCTGCCTTCACCTCCTCCTGCAACCCCTTGCCACAACCTCCTCCTACGACCCGTCCTACAGCAGCAATGTCCATCCGTCCCCCAGCCATCACCGGTCACCCTCTTCTCCGATCAGAACCTGCCGCGCTCCGTGGACGACCAGAATCACCATGACCCCAACCGGTGCTAGATCCATCTGCCTCCATCCTCACCCCCCTGATTTGAGATCCGTGGAGGGGTTGAGATCCTGGCAGCCGCCCACCACCCCCTCTCAAATCTCTACACGACGATGGCAAGCCCGCTGGTCTACGGGGAGGGTCGGCCTCGAGCTGGAGTAGGAGGAGGAGCTCCCAGACCCCCTTCATCCCCCTTGCCCCATCGTCACCACCACCAGAAGGAGGCCGACCACCATGGAGTTCTGTGTAAATTTGGTCGAAATTTAAGCATGTCCTCTACGTAGTTTGAGCTTCTGTATTCCTCTGATTTTTTCTGTAAGTTTAGAGTTTTAAAAGTTAAAAGTTACAGTCACAGTTTACTATAATTACAGTCGTGCTCTGAACTTTTCTTTGTGTTTACAGATTCAGGAAATTTAGCATTCATGACTTGGTTGCTAGCTTCGTAGGCCAGTGTAGATGGTTACTTTATGCATGTCCATCGCTTGTAGCATCTAATACTGTTTTTTTGGAGTGCTAGTGTTTATGATTTACAGTGTGTACCATGTAAATTTGGTCAAAAATTTAGTGTGTTCTTTGTAAAGTTTCAGTCTTTGATCTTCTCTTTTTCTTACTGACTTGTTCTCTGTTTATTTTGGGTGACACGCCAAGCAAAATTCTCCATCAACTGGATATTTCATGGGGAGGGCGTATGATAGGTTGTGAAGAAATATTAACAGGGAGTAGTATGGTGTGGACCTACTGTTTTGAGGTTAACTTTATTTGTAGCAGGCCGTTTCATTCTCTCCTAGGATTTTATCTTGTTAGAAGTGGGTACACTATACCTACCGTGATTCTATAATTTGGTACTTACTATACTCCTTATCGCCTTGTTTTCTGGCTCGGTTAGTGTGTTCAGAATACCATTTCTTTACAGAATGTTGTGACTATAGGAAATTTTTATGGAAGTCCCTCAGTTTTGTTTCTTACTCCAGTTACCCGTGTTCCGATTTCTTGTTTGAAACTGTTGGGCGTCCGTATTACTAAAACTTCACCATCCAGTGAACAGTGGATGCATCAACTCTCATCCCATTCACCAAATGAGGAACTCTCCTGTCTCTATTTTAAATTTCCCTTTTAGGTACAATTCATATATTTCTTTTAAATGTTTTAATTAGGACCCATTTTCCAATTACAAAATACATACTATATGCAGCTAAACATTAGTCCAAATGGCGAACATGTTTGTAGCTTCTGTTTTTGACCAAAATGACGGACAGTTGGAGCTTGCTAATTTTGGGGGTGCAACATCACACACCTCAGCTAGGAAAGAGTCTTCAGCAGTGTCATCAGTTGGGCCATACACCGTGGAGAGGCAGAAAATCTTATGGTCGCTAGGTTTGAACACTAGTTGTTAGAGAGAAACATGTTGCAGTAAAGGCTGACAACTGCACTATACTGCTATTCCAAAAGATACTAGGCCAATGGCTGAGCTGATGTGGTCGTTGAGGCCCACCGCGACCCTAAGCACCGCGCTGTCATGGCACGTGAGAGCCGCGAGACCATCGATCTCCTCCTGAGTGAGTGGCATGTCGAAGCACTTCATGAACTCATGTGCTGCAGCAGCTGTCATCTTCTCCTTCAGCCCTAGGATGCCCAGGACCTAGACCAGTCGCAAGGTCGTGCACTGGGCCATCGGGGATAGAGTTGTGAACTACTGCCTGACGCGTGTTGTGACGGGATGGGGTAGAGGATGCCTTGGTTGTTAGAGGCGCATTAGCTCCTAGGGTGGTGACGAGTAGTGACTGCAGGGGATGTCGACGAAGAGGTTGCGCGCCACCGGCAGCTTGGCAGCAGGAGCAGAGCCGCCCCCTTGTTCCAGCTCTAGGCCACCCACCTGGCTGGTGATGTTCTCAAGCCGTTGACCCTAGGACCCATGTACAACAGTACTCGAAGAAGGCTGTTGGTGGTCTACGGTGGCCTTGCGCGGGCTGGTGTGTGGTTTCTGTTGCAGCTGGCAAGGGGTGAGCGATCTTCAGTGGTCGCTGCTTTTTGCGTGGCCCTGTCCATGGGGCAGAAAGTCAGAGGCTTGGCCAAGGCAGCTTCAATCGTGGCGTTCACCTCGAAGATCATGCAGTCAGTCCAGCGTGGTGGTGACAGGGCATCATCTCTATTGGCAAAAAAGTCAGCAACTGGGTCGTCAGAGCCTGATCCGTCCTCGCCCACAGGAGGTGGCGCCGCAGCAGTGGGGGAGCCGCTAAGTGACGATTCCGGCATGCAACATCCAAGTCTGGTTGACTACATGCTCCTTCAAGCGCCATGGCTTGGTGAGGAAGGCGATGGCATCGACGAGGACGAATCCATGGAGGAATGTGGTGCCGCGGTGCGCCGGGGCTTCGAACTGGACCAGGAAGTCTTCAGGGTGATGGTGCATGACTCGCAACAGATGGGGACTGATGCACAGCTGAGCCTCAAGAGCACGCCTGACCATCATGGTGGGGTTGATAGTGTTGAAGCTGTTGACGACCGTCTGGACCACGGTGTGGTGCTTGAGGAGGAAGCGCTGGTGCTCCATCGCCCTTGAGCGGACAACGATGCCATGGTTGTTTCTTAGAGCAAAAGGGCCACAAAGGCCTTGGTTCCATTGAAACAACGAAACCAGAGTTATCACACAACATTCTTACAAGTACGCGGAGCTTTTAGCAACAATGCTGCCTCATCCAACAACGCAACATAAAGGAAACTAAAAACCAGAGACGTAACATAAAGGTTCCAAGCTCATCTAGGACCGAAGAAATACAGAAAGGAGAGCACCACACACCCTCCCCGGCCAAATATCAGCCTAACAACTTTATCAACAACAAAACGGAGTGGGGGGGCACCGAATGATGATCTACAACTTCACGGGGGAACCCCTTGAGCGGCTTGAGAGTGTCAACCCGGATCTGGCCATATCAGCAGGGGAGGGTCCTTGGCAAACTTTCCAGTCTCGCCACCATTGCAGCCACTTGCTCTTTTGTAGGGCCTGAGGATAGAACCTCACAAGTAGCAAGATTTGAAGTTGTTTGCCTCCACACCACCTGCATACCGGACCAAGTAGCACGATTGAAACACAAGTTATTCCTTGTTTTCCAAAGAGCCCACAGTGCAACAACATGTAAAATGTTAGCAGCTTTATGTGTACTATTAGAGCTCCACCAAGAAAAAATGTTCCTAATATTTGGGACATTTATAAAGCCTGACAGATCTCCAACAACTCTCCAGAGCTCAGTCGAAACCACACAATCAAAAAATAAATGTTGACATGATTCTAATTCAGAGCAAAAAAAAAAAAACACAGGTCATATCAGGCATATGTTATCTCTCGGCTAGATTATCTCTAGTAAGAACCTTGTTGTTGTAAAGCAACCACAGGAAGATTTGCACTCTAGGGATATTCTTAATCTTCCAGACCCAGAGGGTGTTAACAGGAAGAATCCCCCTAAAATTCACAATATTATAAAAGAATTTAGCCGAGTAGAATCCATTACCAGTAAAATTCCATACTGGCACATCCTCACTGTTTTTAAAGACAATAGTTTTAGCAACAGAGATCAGGTCCATCCAGTCAGCTAGCTGCTCATTGGACAGGCATCCCCTAAAAGTGAGCTTAAGCTGATCCTCATCCCAAACTTTATATATATGTTGTAGAGCCCCCAGAACTGAGAACTTAATGGAAAGGGGGGTAGAGCCAAACCACTGGTTCTCCCAAAAACGAATGTTTTGCCATTCCCCACTCTTCAGGAATATGCCATCTTGGAAGCTTTAATAGCCCAAAGAATACCTTTCCATAGAGGGGAGGCACCAGCACTAGAGCAGGTAAAAATATTAGGTTTGGCAATTTTATACTTGGCATCTATAATAAGTTTCCAGATTTTATTATTACTTGCAAAATATCTCCTAGCCCAGGAGGTTAGGAGACACAAATTCATGTCAGCTAAATTAGTAATGCCCAAACCATCAAACTATTTTTTCAAAGTGACAGACACCAAGCAGCCAAGTGGTATTTGTGGTGTCCCTCGTAGTCATCCCAGAAACAATTAGCCAGTGGGGAATTGACCCCCATGTGTAACACCCCTATGTAATTGCCACTGTGATCAGCTGCAAATAATGCCAAGTCATATCATTTGCAGTGCTTAAACAAAGTGGTTAATCAAAGCAAATCAACTCCATTTTGAAAATCAACTCAAATTCAAAAGTGAGATATGAAGTTGATCAAACACTGTTGAAAAAATGTTCATTAAATGGCAAATAATCCAGGAACATTTGTAAAAATCATCATCAATAAAGTTGGAGTTAGATAAGTGACTCTAACAAGATGAAACAGCACCAAAACAGGATATTTAAATCCATTTTAAATCATTTCAAATACAAATGAATTCCAAATCTGTCCAAACCAATTTTTGGTGAAAGATAATAATGCAATGCAATATTTGGATCAACTCTCACATTTTACAAAAATGCAAAAGTGCTCTAACTATTTCAAAACATAAAAGAATAAAAGAAAAAGAGAAACAGAAAACAGAAAAGTAAAAGCGAGGCACTGTGCACTGGGCCTTAGTGCACAGTGCCCTGACCAGCGCCGCAGGCCAGGCCCAGCCCACCTGGGTCGTCCTCCTCCTCCCCGTGTCAGCGCGCGCGCGCGCCAGAGCTGGCGATGGGCAGCTGTCGCCCATCCCCCGGGGCCGCTGTCGCTGCGAGGAGGATAAGAGCACCCCCAGCGAATCCCCGGCGAACCCTAGCTCTTTTCCCCTCTCCTCCTCGCTCGCTCCGCCCATCTTCCCCTTCAGATCCATCGCAGCCGAGCGCCATCGCCGCCGCGCTCCGCTTAGAACCGCGGCTACCGTCGTTCCCGAGCTCCGCCGGCACATCCACGAGCTCCGCCACTCTCCGCTACTTCGTCCTCAACCACGAGCAGGAGCCCGGAGCCCCTGCAGCCGCTGGACGCCGTCGCCCCCTTCTTCTCTGGCTCCGGCGAGCGTCTCCGATTCCGGTCGCCGGGCTGCGCTACTAAGCTTCCAACGGCCACCGTGCGCCTCTCGGTGAGCCTCTCCGCCTCCTGCCTCTCCTCATTGCCCACCTCGCGCGCCGTAGCTAGCTCAGCGCCGTGCCCGTGAGCTCACCGCCGTGGATCGCTTCGCTACCGTGGCCACAGCCGTCGTCGTGCTCGCCCGAGCCCACCAGCGATCTTCTGGTGCTTCCAGGAGCACGGCGAGCACACGCACGCAACCAACCGAGCTCTCTAGCCACACCTCCGATGGGAGACCGAACGCGCCCCCGCCTCTGCTCGCCGCCGGCGCCCTCTCCGGCCAAGTCCGGCCATGCTACCAGTACGGTTCGACACGGCGCTCTCTAAGCTTTCGAACGCATCCAAGAACGCGCGAAATGGTGGCCCGTGGGCGAAACCCGACGCCGGGCCGTGTCCTCCGCCGCGTCTGGAGGTCACCGGCGTCGAGCCGCCGATCGCCGCCGACATGGCGAGGCCGGGCCCCACCTCAGGGTGGCTGCCAGTGGGCCCTGGGGACCCCAGTTGACTGGGTTGACCCAGTCAACGTGCTGACTGGGCAACTCCAGTCACAGACATGTGGGCCCCCGCGGCTAATTAACCTAATTAAACATTTAATTAAATAAAAACTAATTAGTTAACTGATGTTCCACTGACATATGGGGCCCACACCCCTAATTAACCCTGTTAGTTTAATTAATTCACTGTTAATCTAACAGAGACCCACATGTCAGGATTGACTCTGGTCGGCGCCTGTTGACCGCTGACATCACAGCGACGTCATGCTGATGTCATAATTCATTTCTGTTAACTAAAATAAATCCAGAAAATCAATTAAACTTTGAAAATTAATAACTTTTAAACCGTAGCTCGGATCGAAAAAGTTAGAACATGAAAGTTGCTCAGAACGACGAGACGAGTCTGATCGTGCCGTCCGTTTCTTTGTCGGAACCCCCTACGTAGAAGAACTCGTAACACCGGACCCGTATCCGGCAGATGAATAGTGCACACACTTCGGTAAATAAATCCCAGATTAATTCTAAAAATAACTAAAATGACTTAGATGCATATCTAGGCAACCCTGCACTGCATCCTAGCATAGCACGCACCGTGTTGCTTTTGTTTGCATTATGTTTACCTGTTTCTTCCCCCTCTTCTCTCTCGGTAGACCCCGACGTTGACGTAGCTCCCGAGGCAGACGCAGCTCAGGAGTACGACTACGTCCCCGACGACACCACAGGCGACCTTGCCCTTGCCCCAGAGCAAACAGGCAAGCACCCCCATTTTGAGCATGCCCATATCGCCTAATCTCTTCTCTCTTATGCTTGCATTAGAACTGCTACTGCTTCTGTTTTCCTATATCTGCTGCATAGCCTGATTATTGTAACCTGCCTTGCTACCTTTCTGGTTATCCTAGACTGATTAGTATAGGCTGGGTAGAGTCCCGACAGAGACCCCCACTTGATCCCGACTGCCCCGCTGGATGTCAGAAGACCCGCTCATCGGGATTGAAGACCAGACCCTGGCACCGCACATCACTTCCCCCTTAGTTGCCGACACTACTGGGTTACCGTCGAGTGCCGAGGGTGATACCTCGTCAGCACTTCTGATGTTAACCTTGTAGGTTAGTTACTCGGTCGTGGTAAGTGAGGGTGATTCCTCCTACACCACCCCCGATAACAGCGTCGTCGTGCAACTTCTCAAGTGTGGACCTCGAGGGTGATTCCTCCTTCGTTCACCTTGATGATAACATCGAGCGGGAATTCCATCGAGGGTGATTCCTCAGGGTTCCTTTCGGTGTCAGACACACAGTTACTTTGGATACTATGACTTGACTTTGAAACATGATACTAAAGACGGGTCGGCCCTGAGGGGTACCCGCGCGAGCTTAATGCGAAGTGATGTGGAGTCGGGTTGACCTGGATGGTGCCCGCGAGATAACTACGAGGCGTGGCCGGGCATTCTTAGCCCTTGCCGCAAGTCCTCGAGACGGGGCGACGGGGTCACATCGATCGTGAGTCTCTGCTCGTTTCCGCGCGCTCCTAATCCACTACGGTTTGGATATTTGATCCGAGGGGCCTCTGGCCCGATAGCACTAACCATCACGTGGGCATAGTATGGGCGTTCTGCGTCGTATACATCAGCCGAAGCTTATTTGACGTCAGTAAGGAGCGGCGCACGCCGAGTTGGACTGGGAACGCAACCGCGCTTGTATAAGGGGTTGCTAGGTCTACTCTCGGTGGCCCCGTAACGTGCAGGAGTTCCCGGGGCGATGGCCCAAGACCCCTGGGGGCATAGGATTAGTCCGGCGTGCTGACCTCTCTTATAAGCCTAGGTCGGGTTGCGGCGTGTTGCTTAGCCGAGGCCGGGCATGACCCAAAAAGTGTGTCCGGCCGGAGTTAAGCGAGCGTGGTGGGTAAGTTGGTGCACCCCTGCAGGGAAGAAACTTCTATCGATAGCCTGTCCTACGGTAACGGACACTCGGAGTTGTATCCTGATCGGTACAACTAGAACATGAGATGAGGACTTGATAGTACGGCTCTGGGATTGCTTTCTCGCAGGGAGTCGAGAAAGGATCTCAGGTCGAGGTTGATGATACTGTTACTACTTTACATTATGTTCATCTGCTCTCTCCTGATGCTGCAAGACTGTCGAAGATTGTTGAAGATGCTAGTCTTCGATAGGACTAGGCTCTCCCCCTCTATTCTGGCATTTCTGCAGCCTAGTCCACATATACAACCATTCCTTTGACAATGTTGCATATGTAGTGTAGATCCTTGCTTGCTGAGTACTTCGGATGAGTACTCACGTTTGCTTTACTTTCTTTTTCCCCCATATTCCATTTGATGCCACCAGACGACGGAGCCCCTGAGCCAGACGCCCCAGCCGACGACCAGTACTACTACCCGCCTGGCGAGTACTACTACTACGAGGAGCCGACTGACGACCAGGAGTAGGATCGGAGGGTCCAAGGCAGGAGGCCTACGCCTTTCGATCGTAGAGTTTTATTTTACCCCGCCTCTGTGAAGGCCTATTTCTCTCTCTGTAATATATCTGTACTCAGATATCTGATGCTTCCGCTGATGCTTGTATTCCATCGAGCCCTCAAGGCCTTGGCTTGTAATATAAAGCTTGTATGACTTTATTTATGTTTTAGAGTTGTGTTGTGATATCTTCAAGTGAGTCCTTAGGCTTGATCGTGCGCATTTGCGTGTATGGTTACTGCACGATTAAGCCGGGGTCGTCACAGGTTGGTATCAGAGCCGACTGCCTCTAGGTATTCCCCTTCCCAATTCCTTGGCCGAAGTTGAGTCTAGTCGTCAAAAACTGTTTTACTAACTTGGCTGTGTGGCTTACGGGCCCACGTCGCCAACTGGGTGGTATTAGGATCTTTTATTCCTCGTCTTTACTCTGGGATTCTAATCTCTCATCTATTCGGGTTTAATAAAATTTACTAACACCGACATTTAGGATATCGTTAATTCTATCCACCCGGAGAGCTGGATTCAGTGCGATTTCCCTGTCTTTGATCTGATTAGTCTGATAATCATTTTCCTTTACATTGTTTTGTTTAACCTTTCCTTCTGAGATCGGTTATATTTCTCATTGTCTTATGAAAACCTTGAACTTCTCTGTTTCAGATGGATCGACTGTTTCCACCGCGACCCAGCTTGTGCTTCGCACTTGGGCTCGTGATGCCCCTGGATTTCTAGCTGTTCTGATCGCCCTCCTGAGTAGACTGGGTTACCGATGGTATCCCGAGTACATGGTCTATGAGGTTTACCGCGAGTTCAACCAGGAGCAGTACTATGCTGAAGTTCGGATCTATGATCAGCAGAACGACTCAGACACTGAGCTACACCTTTTCCACGGAATTGGCGTGACAATTGAGATGGTAGTCCATGATGCCGCCTACTGAGCTGTCGCACGTCTCCGAGGAGAGCACAATGCTAGCTTGGATGACTCTGTATTTCGGTACATTCCGTATGCACCTGTTGGAGATGCTACTGGATACTACACAGCTATTTGTGCCCCGTACGAGTCTCGACGCTACGACCCGCAGATTCTGATTCAGTGCACTCAGGCTCTGGATCGCACTGTTCGGGCTCTTGCCGTCGAGTTGTTCGCCACTCGAGCACGCTACTACGAGGCTATGACACAGTTGCTACCAGCTGTTCGTGCAGGGATACATCCGGAGTATATTCTTTACCCACGCAGGACTGAGATGCCGCCAGGTATTGATTGGCCTGCAGTGGGAGGTCACACGCCTGCACGTGGACCTCTTCTTACAGTTCGAGACCGGGTTCTGCATCAGAGTGCACATGGAGCACAGGATCCTGCCGCGATGAACATTCGTCGTCCGCACTTGCAGTTACCCCGTTTCAGTGGTTTTCTCCGACGCTGATGTAGCCTTTGCTATGTCACGTTGTGTACTTCCTTACCGCGTGCCTGCGTGCCGCCTAGTGTGTCTAGCTTTTCAATTTGCGCCGTTATGCTGCCCGATTGTAACCGACTGTGTATGGATCTGTATGTCTTAATGACTACTTTTAGCATCTATTGCACTCTTTCAATAATGTCAAGTTACATCATGTTTATTGCTAAGCACTTGCAAAAGCTACTGCTGAAATACCCCTGTTGAATTAGCAGGATGGCTGACAACAACCCGCCACCGCCGCCACCACCTGATTACATGGCAGCCATGATGCAACAGTTTGAACTCAACCACCAGTTTATGACGGGAATTATGCAGCAATTCCCTCGTCCTGATGCTAATCAGGAGCCACCTTCCATCACCCTGCCAGAGTTTATGAGGCTCAGTCCATCGTTTTTCCGCAACACAGTCAACCCACTAGATGCAGATGACTGGCTGCGTGACATCTCCCATGAGATGGAGTCTGCTGGTGTCACCCCTGCCAATTATGTCACTTTTGCGACATATCTTCTAAAGGGTCCCGCATCCCAATGGTGGGCCACTCACCGACAGACTCTGCCGACTGGTACTGTCGTCACTTGGGCAGAGTTCAAGATTGCTTTCAGTGCCCGCTACATTCCTTTAGCTGTCATAGCTAGGAAGAAGGCTGAGTTCCGTAGCCTGGTTCAAGGCAATAAGACTGTGGAAGTCTATCAGCACGAGTTTCTAGACTTATCTCGCTACGCTGAAGAGGACATTCCTACTGATGAACGCAGACAGGAGAAGTTTCGTGAAGGACTGCATCATGATATTCAGTTGGCTCTGCTTGTCCAAGACTTTCCTGATTTCGCCACCTTGGTGAATAAGGCTATTATGGTTGAAACTGGACTGAAGAAGCATAAAGAAGCGTCCAGACGCAC
Organism: Thinopyrum elongatum; assembly: GCA_011799875.1. NCBI lineage: Eukaryota > Viridiplantae > Streptophyta > Magnoliopsida > Poales > Poaceae > Thinopyrum > Thinopyrum elongatum. The sequence continues at coordinate 109,660,611 of CM022302.1, forward strand.
CCGAGAAGCGGGCTCATCTTCCCAGAAGCGACGCATCTGGTTTCCCCAAGGCATGTTCCGTTCAGCAGCTCCTGCGAACAGGCCATCTTATGCTGCACCACGTCTGCCACCTCCACCACCGAGGCAGCCTCTGCCAGCTCCAGCACCTCGTCCTGACAGCGGACTATGCTTCAAGTGTGGCAAGCCAGGTCACCGTGCTAGAGATTGTTCTCAGAATCAGAATCAACTGGCTCTTCCTTCTGCTGGCCGTGGTATTGGCTGTGGTATTCCTCAACAGCGCAACAATAATGCCAGACCTTCTTATGGTCGTGGGCAGTACTACCACGTCAACATGTCTGAAGCTCCAGATCAACCAGATACTGTGATGGGTACACTTCTCGTTAATTCAGTACCAACCTCTGTTTTATTTGATTCAGGAGCATCGCATTCCTTCATGTCAGAACATTTTGCACGCATGCATGACATTAAATGCGAATACATGAACACACCCTTATTGGTTCATACTCCCGCAGGCGGTTGCCGAACCTCTGCGGTTAGCTATAATGTTCTCGTTGAAATCGAAGGGTTGGAGTTCAGTGCGTCTCCCATTATTCTGAAATCGTCCAAGATTGACCTTATTCTGGGAATGGATTGGTTGAAGGCCCATTACGCCTCAATCAATTGCGCCACCAAAGTTGTTCACCTCTTGCACCCCTCGAATGAGATAGTGAATTACCATGCTCATATCACTCAGAATGCTAAGGCTCAAATTTATGCCTTGAATGCGTTGAATGCTTCTCCGCTTGATGGGATCGAGAATATCCCAGTTGTCTGTGACTTCCCGGATGTCTTTCCAGAAGAACTTCCAGGAATACCCCCTGCTAGAGCTGTCGAGTTCGTCATCGGCTTGAAGCCTGGCACCACTCCTATTGCGAAGCGTCCCTACAAGATGCCTCCGCACCATCTTATTGAGCTTAAGGAGGAAATTGATAAATCCTTAAGGAAGGGTTTCATTCGCCCTAGTTCCTCCGCCTGGGGAGCGCCTTCTCTCTTCGTTAAGAAGAAGGATGGAACTAACCGTTTGGTTCAAGACTATCGTCCTATCAATCAGGCAACCATTCAGAATAAATATCCGCTTCCCCGAATCAACGATTTATATGATCAACTCGCAGGATCTTCGGTGTTTTCTAAACTCGACTTGAGTTTGGGTTATCACCAGATCCGTGTCCGCGAAGAGGATATTCCGAAGACTGCATTCGTTACCCGTTATGGCTCTTACGAGTACACCGTCATGTCGTTTGGCTTAACAAACGCTCCAGCTACCTTCTCCCGCTTAATGAATTACATATTCATGGATTACCTCGACAAATTTGTCGTGGTATATCTGGATGATATTCTGGTTTATTCGAAGAACAAAGAAGAACATGCTGAACATCTTCGCCTTGTTCTAGAGAGACTTCGAGAGCACAAGTTATATGCCAAGTACTCTAAGTGCGAATTCTGGCTTTCTGAGGTAACCTACCTTGGACATGTCATCTCCAAGGATGGTATCGCAGTTAACCCAGAATGAGTTCAGGCTATTCTTGAATGGACCCCTCCGAAGAATGTCAAGCAAGTCAGAAGTTTTCTCGGGCTTGCAAGTTATTGTCGTCGATTCATCGAAAATTTCTCCAAGATTGCCAAGCCCCTGACTAATCTGCTCCACAAAGGCGTTAAGTTTGAGTGGACAGATAAATGTCAGGAAAGCTTCCAGACCCTTAAAGACAAGCTGACATCTGCTCCAGTCCTTGCTCCTCCAGACTCCCGCAAAGATTTCGTGATCTTCTGCGACGCCTCTCGTCAAGGACTAGGTTGCGTCCTAATGCAAGAGCGAAGAGTAATTGCTTATGCTTCACGACAACTGCGTCCACATGAAGAGAATTACCCAGTGCATGACCTCGAACTTGCTGCTGTCATTTATGCTTTGAAGCAGTGGCGTCATTACCTCCTTGGTAATCGGTGTGAGATTTACACCGATCATCAGAGCTTGAAGTACTTATTCACTCAACCGGAACTTAATCAGCAGCGTTGGTTGGAAACAATCACCGATTATGACTGTGGTATTTCCTACACTCCTGGCAAAGCTAATGTGATGGCTGATGCTTTGAGCCGCAAGTCATATTGTAGTAACCTCATGGTAAAGCAAGCTCAACCCCAGCTATATGAAGAATTGCGCAAGATGAACCTTTGTATCATTCCGCAAGGTTCTCTTAATAACCTTGTGATACAACCAGATCTTGAGAAAGCTGTCAAGATTGCGCAACCTAAAGATGCCGAAATTGGTCTAATGAAGAAAGAGCTTCACCTTGAAAAGTAAAGGGATTTCTCGATCGCTGAAGATGGAACCTTGTACTTCCGAGACCGCATTGTAGTACCTCGCTTCGAGCTGATGACTGACAAAGTCATGAAGGAGGCCCATGATACACCGCTATCTATCCATCTGGGTAGTACCAAGATGTATCGAGATCTTCGTCAAAGGTACTGGTGGTCTAGAATGAAGCAAGATATTGCTCGTTATGTTGCTGAGTGTGACGTTTGTCGTCGCGTGAAGGCAGAACATCAGAAACCTGCTGGAATTCTGCAACCACTTCCTATTCCTCTGTGGAAGTGGGAAAAAGTGCAAATGGATTTCATTACTGGTCTTCCCAAGTCTCAAAAGGGTCACGATGCTATTCTTGTCGTCGTCGATCAACTCTCCAAGGTTGCACACTTTCTGCCAGTTAAGGAGACTATTACTGCTAGTCAGTTAGCAGAATTATATATCTCCAGAATTGTTTCACTCCATGGTATTCCCAAGGAAATCAGTTCAGACCGTGGCAGCATTTTCACTGGCCATTTCTGGGAAAGCTTCCAGAAAGCAATGGGAACTCATATTACCTGGAGTTCAGCTTATCATCCCCAATCCCAAGGCCAAGTTGAGCGCGTTAATCAAGTGCTTGAAGATATGCTTCGAGCTTGTGTTATATCCTTCGGTAAGAAATGGGAGGAATCTCTCCCGTATGCCGAGTTCTCTTATAACAACAGCTATCAAGCCAGCTTGAAAATGGCCCCCTTTGAGGTTCTTTATGGTCGTAAATGTCGAACCCCTCTGAATTGGTCAGAAACTGGGGAACGACCTCTTGTTGGACCGGACATCATTCAGCATGCCGAAGAACAAGTCCGAATTGTCCGGGAGAATCTCAAAGCAGCTCAAGACCGTCAGAAGAGTAATTATGATCGCAAGCGATGGGGTGTGATCTATCAACCTGGTGATCAAGCTTATCTCCGTGTCACTTCGATGAAGGGCACCCGTCGTTTCGGAATCAAGGGCAAGCTAGCTCCTCGCTATATTGGTCCTTTCCGCATCATGGCTAGACGTGGATAGGTGGCATATAAATTGGAGTTGCCACCGCAATTCTCCCATATTCATGATGTCTTCCACGTGTCGCAACTCCGTAAGTGCTTCAAGGAATCTTCGCACAGTGCAGTGGATCATGAGATGCTCGAGCTACAAGATGATCTATCTTATAAGGAGCATCCGATCCGCATCCTTGATGAAGCTGAACGTCGAACCCGTCAGAAGACAACCAAGTTCCTGAAAGTGCAGTGGTCGAATCACACTGAAGATGAAGCCACTTGGGAACGCGAGGATCATCTTTGGGAAGAATATCCCAAACTTTTCCCTTCTACCTCCTAAATTCTCGGGACGAGAATTTCTTTTAGAGAATGAGAACTTGTAACACCCCTATGTAATTGCCACTGTGATCAGCTGCTAATAATGCCAAGTCATATCATTTGCAGTGCTTAAACAAAGTGGTTAATCAAAGCAAATCAACTCCATTTTGAAAATCAACTCAAATTCAAAAGTGAGATATGAAGTTGATCAAACACTGTTGAAAAAATGTTCATTAAATGGCAAATAATCCAGGAACATTTGTAAAAATCATCATCAATAAAGTTGGAGTTAGATAAGTGACTCTAACAAGATGAAATAGCACCAAAACAGGATATTTAAATCCATTTTAAATCATTTCAAATACAAATGAATTCCAAATCTGTCCAAACCAATTTTTGGTGAAAGATAATAATGCAATGCAATATTTGGGTCAACTCTCACATTTTACAAAAATGCAAAAGTGCTCTAATTATTTCAAAATAGAAAAGAATAAAAGAAAAAGAGAAACAGAAAACAGAAAAGTAAAAGCGAGGCACTGTGCACTGGGCCTTAGTGCACTGGGCCCCGACCAGCGCCGCTGGCCAGGCCCAGCCCACCTGGGTCGTCCTCCTCCTCCCCGTGTCAGCGCGCGCGCGCGCCAGAGCCGGCGATGGGCAGCTGTCGCCCATCCCCCGGCGCCGCTGTCACTGCGAGGAGGATAAGAGCACCCCCAGCGAATCCCCGGTGAACCCTAGCTCTTTACCCCTCTCCTCCTCGCTCGCTCCGCCCATCTTCCCCTTCAGATCCATCGCGGCCGAGCGCCATCGCTGCCGCGCTCCGCTCAGAACCGCGGCCACCGTCGTTCCCGAGCTCCGCCAGCACATCCACGAGCTCCGCCACTCTCCGCTACTTCGTCCTCAACCACGAGCAGGAGCCCGGAGCCCCTGCAGCCGCTGGACGCCGTCGCCCCCTTCTTCTCTGGCTCCGGCGAGCGTCTCCGATTCCGGTCGCCGGGCTGCGCTACTAAGCTTCCAACGGCCACCGTGCGCCTCTCGGTGAGCCTCTCCGCCTCCTGCCTCTCCTTGTTGCCCTCCTCGCGCGCCATAGCTAGCTCAGCGCCGTGCCCGTGAGCTCACCGCCGTGGATCGCTTCGCCACCGTGGCCACAGCCGTCGTCGTGCTCGCCCGAGCCCACCAGCGATCTTCTGGTGCTTCCAGGAGCACGGCGAGCACACGCACGCAACCAACCGAGCTCTCTAGCCACACCTCCGATGGGAGACCGAACGCGCCCCCGCCTCTGCTCGCCGCCGGCGCCCTCTCCGGCCAAGTCTGGCCATGCTACCAGTACGGTTCGACGCGGTGCTCTCTGAGCTTTCGAACGCATCCAAGAACGCGCGAAATGGTGGCCCGTGGGCGAAACCCGACGCCGGGCCGTGTCCTCCGCCGCGTCTGGAGGTCACCGGCGTCGAGCCGCCGGCCGCCGCCGACGTGGCGAGGCCGGGCCCCACCTCAGGGTGGCTGCCAGTGGGCCCTGGGGACCCCAGTTGACTGGGTTGACCCAGTCAACGTGCTGACTGGGCAACTCCAGTCACTGACATATGGGCCCCCGCGGCTAATTAACCTAATTAAATATTTAATTAAATAAAAACTAATTAGTTAACTAATGTTCCACTGACATATGGGGCCCACACCCCTAATTAACCCTGTTAGTTTAATTAATTCACTGTTAATCTAACAGAGACTGACATGTGGGTCCCACATGTCAGGATTGACTCTGGTCAGGGCTTGTTGACCGCTGATGTCACAGCGACATCATGCTGATGTCATAATTCATTTCTGTTAACTAAAATAAATCCAGAAAATCAATTAAACTTTGAAAATTAATAACTTTTAAACCGTAGCTCGGATCGAAAAAGTTAGAACATGAAAGTTGCTCAGAACGACGAGACAAGTCTGATCATGTCGTCCGTTTCTTTGTCGGAACCCCCTACGTAGAAGAACTCGTAACTCCGGACCCGTATCCGGTAGATGAATAGTGCACACACTTCGGTAAATAAATCCCAGATTAATTCTAAAAATAACTAAAATGACTTAGATGCATATCTAGGCAACCCTGCACTGCATCCTAGCATAGCACGCACCGTGTTGCTTTTGTTTGCATTATGTTTACCTGTTTCTTCCCCCTCTTCTCTCTCGGTAGACCCCGACGTTGACGTAGCTCCCGAGGCAGACGCAGCTCAGGAGTACGACTACGTCCCCGTCAACACCACAGGCGACCTTGCCCTTGCCCTAGAGCAAACAGGCAAGCACACCCATTTTGAGCATGCCTATATCGCCTAATCTCTTCTCTCTTATGCTTGCATTAGAACTGCTACTGCTTCTGTTTTCCTATATCTGCTGTATAGCCTGATTATTGTAACCTGCCTTGCTACCTTTTTGGTTATCCTAGACTGATTAGTATAGGCTAGGTAGAGTCCCGACAGAGACCCCCACTTGATCCCGACTGCCCCGCTGGATGTCAGAAGACCCGCTCATCGGGATTGAAGACCAGACCCTGGCACCGCACATCACTTCCCCCTTAGTTGCCGACACTACTGGGTTACCGTCGAGTGCCGAGGGTGATACCTCGTCAGCACTTCTGATGTTAACCTTGTAGGTTAGTTACTCGGTCGTGGTAAGTGAGGGTGATTCCTCCTACACCACCCCCGATAACAGCGTCGTCGTGCAACTTCTCAAGTGTGGACCTCGAGGGTGATTCCTCCTTCGTTCACCTTGATGATAACATCGAGCGTGAATTCCATCGAGGGTGATTCCTCAGGGTTCCTTTCGGTGTCAGACACACAGTTACTTTGGATACTATGACTTGACTTTGAAACATGATACTAAAGACGGGTCGGCCCTGAGGGGTACCGCGCGAGCTTAATGCGAAGTGATGTGGAGTCGGGTTGACCTGGATGGTGCCCGCGAGATAACTACGAGGCGTGGCCGGGCATTCTTAGCCCTTGCCGCAAGTCCTCGAGATGGGGCGACGGGGTCACATCGATCGTGAGTCTCTGCTCGTTTCCGCACGCTCCTAATCCACTACGGTTTGGATATTTGATCCGAGGGGCCTCTGGCCCGATAGCACTAACCATCACGTGGGCATAGTATGGGCGTTCTGCGTCGTATACATCAGCCGAAGCTTATTTGACGTCAGTAAGGAGCGGCGCACGCCGAGTTGGACTGGGAACGCAACCGCGCTTGTATAAGGGGTTGCTAGGTCTGCTCTCGGTGGCCCCGTAACGTGCAGGAGTTCCCGGGGCGATGGCCCAAGACCCCTGGGGGCATAGGATTAGTCCGGCGTGCTGGCCTCTCTTATAAGCCTAGGTCGGGTTGCGGCGTGTTGCTTAGCCGAGGCCGGGCATGACCCAAAAAGTGTGTCCGGCCAGAGTTAAGCGAGCGTGGTGGGTAAGTTGGTGCACCCCTGCAGGGAAGAAACTTCTATCGATAGCCTGTCCTACGGTAACGGACACTCGGAGTTGTATCCCGATCGGTACAACTAGAACATGAGATGAGAACTGGATAGTACGGCTCTGGGATTGCTTTCTCGCAGGGAGTCGAGAAAGGATCTCAGGTCGAGGTTGATGATACTGTTACTACTTTACATTATGTTCATCTGCTCTCTCCTGATGCTGCAAGACTGTCGAAGATTGTTGAAGATGCTAGTCTTCGATAGGACTAGGCTCTCCCCCTCTATTCTGGCATTTCTGCAGCCCAGTCCATATATACAGCCATTCCTTTGACAATGTTGCATATGTAGTGTAGATCCTTGCTTGCTGAGTACTTCGGATGAGTACTCACGTTTGCTTTACTTTCTTTTTCCCCTATATTCCATTTGATGCCACCAGACGACGGAGCCCCTGAGCCAGACGCCCCGGCCGACGACCAGTACGACTACCCGCCTGGCGAGTACTACTACTACGAGGAGCCGACTGACGACCAGGAGTAGGATCGGAGGGTCCAGGGCAGCAGGCCTACGCCTTTCGATCGTAGAGTTTTATTTTACCCCGCCTCTGTGAAGGCCTATTTCTCTCTCTGTAATATATCTGTACTCAGATATCTGATGCTTCCGCTGACGCTTGTATGCCATCGAGTTATGTATTCGAGCCCTCGAGGCCCTGGCTTGTAATATAAAGCTTGTATGACTTTATTTATGTTTTAGAGTTGTGTTGTGATATCTTCAAGTGAGTCCTTAGGCTTGATCGTGCGCATTTGCGTGTATGGTTAGTGCACGATTAAGCCGGGGTCGTCACACCATGCCATGGTTTTGCCACTGGCGACGTGGTGGCGACGCGGGTACGAACGCCATGGCCATAAGAGCATCCTGAGTAAGGATGGCAATGGGTAGGGTATGGGGCGGGCAGAGCAATACCATACCCATACCCGTGTAGTCAATGGGTACAAAATTCCACCCATACCCGTACCCATGGGTATGAAACTTTACCCGTACCCCATACCCGACGGGTACCCAACGGGTGGATCAAACAGTACACAATTTATTCGCAATTTTACATTCATCTATAGCACATTTGACAAAAAAACATGGATCTTAACTCAATAACAGATAGATGAGTACATGACAATTATCTCAATTCAAATTGACAATTGGTGACAACTTTAACATAGGTCTATGAGCTCACAACACAACTTTAACATATGTACGCTTGTGAATCACGGGTAAGGTTCACATGTCAGAATAAACGGGTAGGGTATGGGTATATCCATGGGTAAAAGGCTATACCCGTGCCCTACCCATGACTTAACGGTTAGGCTATGGGCACTACCCACGGGTATAAAATTATGCCCATACCCTGCCCATGCGGGTACGGTATCCGCGGGTATCCGTACCCATGGGTAAAATTGCCATCCTTAATCCTGAGGCTTTGGCTGTGGCTGCAGTGTCGGAGTAGGCAGCGGGGAAGGTAGTGGCAGAAACACCAGGCGTTCCCTCACAGGCTCCCGGCCTTGCCGGGGAGCCAGGCGGGGGTTGGCGGCGTCGACAGCACCCGGCGGCTTCTTGTTCTGCGGGCAGTCTCTGGACTTGTGGCCTGGAAGCTTGTAGTCATGCAATGGGTTGGGTCATGATAGTCTTTGCGGCGGTGCTCTGTGCTGAGGCAGCGCAAGCAGAGCCCGTGGAAGTGCTTTAAGAAGGCCTTCCGAGCTTTAGCGAGGTCGTAGTTGGGATGGGCTGGTGCATTAAAGGTGGTGGAGGAACTCTACTGTCTGACGGATCTTTGGCAGCTCTCCTATACTCCATCCCTCCTCTTGGTCAGCTGGATAATCAGCCGCAAAAACATTGGGAGGGGCAACCACACCTTGCAAGTCACCATTAATATCAAGCGCAACCACGATTGATTTGAGACGGGCGCCCACATCAGCTTGGGACAATGGACGGAGCGGTGGGTGGGTGGGGGGAGGCCTAGGACTGGATCTGGCAGATTAACACCAGCTAGGACGGTCGCGTCATCCAGGAAATCCGGCGAGGACCGGGAGTCAGTGGGTCCACAGGGAGCGGTGACTCTGGGACGCATGACGGGGATGCAGTCACCCAGGAAATCCGGCGAGCACCGGAAGTCGGTGGATCCACGGGGAGCAGTGACTCCGGGATGCATGACGGGGATGTAGTCACAGATCTGACGTCTCCATAGACGGATGGGTCCCAGTCAACCAGCTAAGCCGTAGGCGCGGGGGGATCTAGGGTAGGGGTGGGAATGAGGGTGGCGCTAATGCCCATCAGGCAGGAACGGAGGAGGTGGCCGCCGCTGGCCACTCTAGGGGGCAGTTCTTTTGGGTGATTCTCCGAGAATCGCCCCCCTCCCCAGCTTCCCTCATAATCACCACTTTATATATTTTTTACAATCCTAGCTAATTAAGATTTAATTAGTTAGGATTGTAAAAAAAATATGGAGTGCCGATTCTGGGAGAAGCTGGGAAGGGAGGTGATTCTGGGAGAATCGCCGAAAAGAGCTGACCCTAGGAGAGGAGCGGGGACTGTATGGCGCTGCAAGCTGAGGTGGCAAATAATCCTCAAAGAAAAACTGAGGTGGTAAATTAACCTCTGTCTCTTTTTAATGGACGGCAGAGCTCCTACATTTTGCTCAGAAAAGAAAAGCACTCTAGACGGGGTTTTTTTTTTTTCAATACATTCTAGACGGTTCAGTGTTCACGTGATTAAACAACTGTTACTGCAACAACTACATGATGTTGCTAATCTACTGCTTTGGGCACGTCAACAACTACGACACAAAATTGGCTCTTGCTCGCCCAGTCATATGTAGTACCTCACGATTAATCGCAATTAACCAGCTTGGATTTTGGAACTTTCCTTGTTTGGAGTAGTATAAAAATTGGTGCCATCGTCTCTGCGAAGATCGACCTGCTGAGCTCTATCCCTGGTTATTACCGCTGCACATTAGGGACACGATGTTTAGGGCTGTACCGAGCACACCTAGAGAGTATCGTTATGTACGTACGTGCGCCTATATAAATTGCCCGAACAAGCCACAACTCATCAGTGCCCACAGCCTTGCTCACAGCAGCCTAGCAATGGCGAATACCAAGCTCGCGGTGGTGGCCATGCTCGTGATCCTACTGCTAGCGTCCCCGTTATGCGCCGTGGCACGGCACAGCGGCACCCCCGGTGTGATGACATGGAACGGGTACCAGAGAGCCGAGGACGACGGGCCGTCGGAGTGCGACGGCAGGTACCACAGCGACAGGGACATGATCGCGGCACTTTCCACGCGCTGGTACGAGGGCGGGCGCCGGTGCGACGTGCGAGAGGATGATCCGCATCACCAGCACGCAAAACGGGCGCACCGTGGAGGCCAAGGTGGTGGACGAGTGCGACTCCAAGCAGGGGTGCAAGGACAATATCGTGGTCACCTCCCTCGCCGTGTGGAAGGCGCTCGGGCTCGACGTCAACGTCGGCGAGGCCCTCGTCACCTGGTCCGACGCCTGAAACCCACCATCCAAGCATCCACCGTTGAGCAGTCTTGGTAGCCGCCGGCGACCCCATCGACGGCAGTGCCCACGGCAGCATATTGTGTTATCGATCGAGTCAAGGCAAGTGTCACTGTCGTTGCTAAGTAATTCTCGATGGGTAGGAGCTTTGTCCAGCTCGAGTATGAATAAAATACGGAGTCTCATCTAACTCATACATTGTGACACTGATATTGGCCTAACGAAAAATGTTCGTCTAACTCATACATTGTGAACATTAACAAAGTTCGGCAAGAGCGCACCAGCCTCCCGAACGAAAAATGTTCGGTACGAGCTGCCGTCTCTACCGAACGACCATGCATCGCTTCGGCTGGGTGGTCTGAGGCCTTTTTCTGTCGGGACACAACTCCTGGCCCAAAACAATCCAGTTTATATAGAAAATTAAAAAAAAGGTGAAAAACTGTATAAAAATTGTATACAAAAACAGAAAACTAACATTTTTTTGCAGGGAAATAGAAAACTAACATTGATTACATACAAAAAAAAATCATGGTAATTTCCGTCATAGTAACAAAAAATAAAAAAATGCCATGGCAGAATCGTACTAAAAGTAAATTTTCTACGGCAAATTCATATTACAAGTGAAATGCCATGGCAGATTCATAGTACATTTGGCATGTCAAGAAAGGGATGAATTTAACATGAAAAAAAAGTAATTTTTCCATGAGTGATAAAAGGTAAATTTATCATGTATGTCAAAGTAAATTTGCAGTGGAGAATATGGCTAAGTTTGCCATTGCAAAATAAGTAAAAAACTGCTATGTCATTAAAAGTGAAAAATGTCATGGCAAAAGAAAGAGAAAAAGTTTTTGCCATTGGCAAAAATGTAGAGTAAAAAATTTGCCAGGGAAAAGCCAGGGGTACACGACAAAGAAAGCTTCCAACATCTCCTAGGGAGCCGGCAAGACATGGAAAAAAAAATTGTTGATGCCATGGTAATTTCCATGCAGTTTTTTCATGGCAACATGGAAAAAAATTTCCATGGAAAAAAGGAATTAAACTTGCCATGCTACAAATTAAAATTGGCATGTGTGTGAAAGAAAAAATTGCCGTGGAGAATATTGTAAAATTTGCCATGGCAAAATAAATTGAAAATTTCCATCTCATTAAAAGTAAAATTGCGATAGCAAAAAAGCGTAGAAATTTAAATTTGCCATGGCGAAAGTGGAGTAAACATTAGCCATTAAAAATGAAATAAATTTTCCATGTATGTGAAAGTAAACTTTGTCATGAAAATATGGTAAAATTTTCCATGGAAAAATAAAGTAAAATTTGCCATGTCATTAAATGTAAATTTGACATTGCAAAATAGAAAAAGGTTGGAAAGTTTTCCATGGCAAAAGTAGAGTGAACATTTGGCATGGAAAAGGAAGTAAATTTGTCATAGAAAATGAAATAAAATTTCCATGCTACAAAGTAAATTTCACGAGTGAAGATAAAAATTTGTTACAAATTGTTGTGTGACTTTTCTAAAAACATGTTTCAAATTATGCTCTAATGTATGAGGTACACTGTGCCATGATATGTTCGATAAACTAGAACTTGTTGGGGCATTTTTAATACATGAACAAAAATTACTATGTCATATTAAATATTGTCGTTGTATTGTATTATAATTGCCATGACAACTATTTCCTGAAAATCGGAAGATGGTACCTATAAAAATAATATAATTTACCATGCCCGATAAACTACATTGCCATGCCTCATGAACTTAACCTGCCTTGTTCAACTAGAAAAGAGATTCTTTTGCCATTTGTTGCAATAGAGAGATAATATACCATCATACATAAACTACAAATGCCATGCTCCATGGACTTAAATTGCCACGGTCTCAAAGAAAGTAACTTTTCTAGTTACTTTGCCATGGCAAAATAAAGTAAAATTTGCCATCTCATTAAAAGTAAAATTGCCATGAAAAAAAACGTAGAAATTTGTCATGGCAAAAGTATATATCATTGCAAATTTTTATCTAAAAATATCTGACAGTTTTTTATGTAAAAGTTATCATGGCAACTTTGTACATGATACAATCTTCCAACATGGCAAATTATTTGAAGTTCTGCAAAATGGTACCATATAAACTTGTATACGACCATCGTAGCATCCTGAAATTTCAAATGGCAACTGAGCATGATTGTCATTCCAATGATTTACTGATTTCATAGATGAAGAAAAGCATCACTTACATGATGTCGGTCTATTTGTCTCGGAGGTGATGCCTATATATGATCATTGCCTTAGATATCGTCATGATTATTTGCTTTTCTATCAATTGCCCAGCAGTAATTTGTCTACCCACCGTATGATATTTTCTCGAGAGAAGCCTCTAGTGAAAACTATAGCCCCCGGGTCTACTTTTATCATATATTAAAATCAAAAAATATCTTGCTGCAATTTTTCTTTATTTATTATACTTTATATTTAGTGCGATCTATCTATCTATCACCATACAATTTAATCTTGCAATTAACCGCCAAGGGATTGACAACCCCTTGTTCGCGTTGGGTGCAAGGATTTGTTATCTTGTGTGCACACTAGTAGAAAAACGACCTTACGTTCACCTCATTAGTCCCGGTTCCAACGGCCAGGGCAGGGGCATCATTAGTTCTGGTTCGTGTTTGTATAACCAACCGAGACTAAAGATATCACTATATATAGTGCTTCGTCCAACCCGAGCCGAAGCTCTCTGTTTTTCCCCTTTCCTCTCCTCTTTGTTCTTCCCCTCTCGCTCGAGCTCACCTCCATTTTTGCCAAAATTTGTCAAGATTTGAAAGCACCCCACCCATCCAAGTGTTCACAAAGGTTAGCAACTTTGTCATTTCATCTCTCATTGCTAGATTAGCTCTTGCAATGCTCTATAAGTATAGTGATTTGTGGGTTTTAGTTTGGGAGTAATTATATATGGGATTTTATTTGATTTATATGCAATTTGAGCTCAAATTAACTTCTTAGTTTGCATATGTAGGTGTGGTTTACTTAGTGCCTTCCCGTCCCCATCCTAACCACCGTCGATCACCCGCACCGTTCGTCGCCGGCACCACCTTGGTGAGCCTCTTGTTCTTATCCTTTTTATAAAAAAATCATGTTTGTGTGATTTAGATAGTTACTTGTATAATTTTCTTACCTGTATGGTTGTTTGTTATACATAGTGGCATGATTTTGATATCCGTCCCCGGCGGCCCTCGTCCGGTTTATGATTCGGATGTGGTATATTCTCTTTTATAACTATTTGTTGCATTTTGTGTTTATGACAATTATGCCCATCAAGTTGACATAGATATTTTTATCTAGGAGGTATGTGAACCGAAAATTGCAACCGACCCTCTTGTCGAGAAGTTAAATTTAGTTGAAAAATAAAACAAGTATTTGAAAGAAAAATTGAAAAGAATTGAAGAAGAGAAGATGAAACTGGAGTTGTTTGTTGCCGATGTCGTCGATGATCACAAGATCAAGATGGATGCAATGCGCTTGAAGATTAGAAAGATTAGAAAATATGCCGTTAATCAAGAGGCTTGGTATCACTATGCTGTTGGATCAATTGTTACCTTAGTTGCGATCTTGATCGCATTTGTTGTTGCATTTAAATGCTTTAGCTAGAGAGTTTGTATGTTGTTTTATGAGAATAAGTGTGTATGAACTATATGTATGAACTTGTATTAATTTGGTCTTTTCGGTGTTGTGTAATGAAGATGAGCCGGCAATGGATGTACGATGACCGATGCTCTCCCCAGTTCATTAATAGCGTGCATACTTTTCTGGCTGCGGCTGAGGCAAACAAGCGGGCGGATAGTTTTATGTGTTGTCCATGTGCTGTCTGTAAGAATGATCACAATTACTCTAACTCAAGAACCATTCACGTCCACCTGTTTACGTCCGGTTTCATGTCCGGCTATAACTGTTGGACTAAGCACGGAGAAAGAGGGGTCCTAATGGAAGAGAATGAAGAAGAAGAGGATGATCACAGCTATCCTGGCCATGAGTTCCCTGAATACGATGGTACAACAATGGGGGAAGAAGCTGAAGAAGAGGCATCAGATGAGCCCGCTGACGATCTTGGTCAGGCCATTGCTGATGCAAAGAGAAACTGCGCAAGTGAAAAGGAGAAGTTGAAGTTGCAGCGCATGTTAGAGGATCACAAGAAATTGTTGTACCCAAATTGCGAAGATGACAAGAAAAAGCCGGGTACCACACTGGAATTGCTGCAATGGAAGGCAGAGAATGGTGTATCTGACAAGGGATTTGAAAAGTTGCTGATAATGTTGAAGAAGATGCTTCCAAAGGACAGCGAATTGCCCGACAGTATGTACGAAGCAAAGAAGGTTATCTGCCCTCTAGGATTAGAGGTGCAGAAGATACGTGCATGCCCTAATGACTACATCCTCTACCGCGGTGAGTACAAGAATTTGAATGCATGCCCGGTATGCGGTGCATTGCGCTATAAGATCAGCCGCGATGACCTTGATGACGATGTTGACGGCGAGCGCCCCGGGAAGAGGATTCCTGCCAAGGTGATGTGGTATGCTCCTATAATACCACGGTTGAAACGTTTGTTCCAAAACAAAGAGCATGCCAAGTTGATGCGATGGCACAAAGAAGACCATAAGAAAGACCGGAAGTTGAGAGTACCCGCTGACGGGTCGCATTGGAGAAAAATCAAGAGAAAGTGGGGGGACTTTGCAGATGATGCAAGGAATGTATGGTTTGGTTTAAGTGCAGATGTCATTAATCCTTTTTGGGAGCAGAGCAGCAATCATAGCACCTAGCCTATGACTCTATGTATCTATAACCTTCCTCCTTGGTTGTGCATGAAGCGGAAGTACATTATGATGCCAGTGCTCATTCAAGGCCCCAAGCAACCCGGCAACGACATTGATGTGTATATAAGGCCATTAGTTGAAGAACTTTTACTGCTATGGAACAAAAAAGGTGTACGTGTGTGGGATGAGCACAAACAGCAGGAATTTGACCTACGAGCATTGCTGTTTGTAACCATCAATGATTGGCCTGCTCTCAGTGACCTCTCAGGATAGACAAACAAGGGATACCACGCATGCACGCAACGTTTAGATGACACCCAAAGTATATATTTGGATAAATGTAAGAAGAATGTGTACCTGGGACATCGTCGATTTCTTCCGATCAATCATCTCTTAAGAAAGAAAGCCAAGCATTTCAAAGGTGAGGCAGATCACCGGAAGAAGCCTCGCCACCGTACTGGTGTTGATATACTTGATATGGTCAAGGATTTAAAAGTAATCTTTGGAAAGGGTCCTGGCGGACAATCTGTTCCGAATGACGCTGACGGACGCGCACCCATGTGGAAGAAGAAATCTATATTTTGGGACCTACCCTATGGGAAAGACCTAGAGGTCCACTCTACAATCGACGTGATGCACGTGACGAATAATCTTTGCATGAACCTGCTAGGCTTCTTGGGCGTGTATGGGAAGACAAAAGATACACTGGAGGCACGGGAGAACCAGCAACGTATGCACGAAAAAGACGGCATGCATCCAAAGCAGTATAAGGGTCCTGCCAGCTACCCTCTTACCCAAGAAGAGAAGGAACTCTTCTTTGAATGCCTGCTCAGTATCAAGGTCCCGTCTGGCTTCTTGTCGAATATAAAGGGAATATTAAATATGGCAGAGAAAAAGTTCCAGAACCTAAAGTCCCATGACTGCCACGTGATTATGACACAACTGCTTCCGGTTGCATTGAGGGGGCTTCTACCGGACAATGTTCAATTAGCCATTGTGAAGCTATGTGCATTCCTCAATGTAATCTCTCAGAAGGTAATCGATCCAGAAATCCTACCAAGGTTACAGAATGATTTGGTGCAATGTCTTGTCAGTTTTGAGTTGGTGTTCCCACCATCCTTCTTCAATGTCATGACACATGTCCTAGTTCACCTAGTCGAAGAGATTGCCATTCTGGGTCCTGTATTTCTACACAATATGTTCCACTTTGAGAGGTTCATGGGAGTCTTAAAGAAATATGTTCATAACCGTGCTAGGCCAGAAGGAAGCATCTCCAAGGGCCATGAAACAGAGGAAGTCATTGAGTTTTGTGTTCACTTTATTCCTGACCTTAAGCCGATTGGTGTTCCCGAATCGGGGCATGAGGGCAGACTTGGTGGAAACGGCACGCTAGGAAAGGACCAAGTAATATGTATGGACGTGTATTCTTGGGCGCAAGCACACTACACAGTTCTACAAAATTCTAGCTTGGTGGCTCCGTATATCGACGAATACAAGAATATTCTACGCTCCAAACACCCGGAGCAGTCTGACGACTAGATTACACGTGAACACACGGGGACTTTCGGCGGTTGGTTGCAGACACGTCTCATGCATGACGAAACTGTTGCAGATGAGCTGTACTTGTTGGCCAAGTTACCATCTTCGACTATATTGACTTTCAAAGGGTACGAGATAAACGGGAATACATTTTACACGATCGCACAAGATAAAAAGAGCACCAACCAAAACTGTGGTGTCCGCTTTGATGCAGCAAACACCAATAGGCCAAAGGACACATATTATGGTTACATAGAGGAGATATGGGAACTTGACTATGGAAGTGATTTGAAGGTCCCTTTGTTTCGGTGCAAATGGGTCAATCTGTCAGGAGGCGGCGTAAAGGAAGACCCGCGGTACGGAATGACAACAGTGGATCTCAACAATCTTGGGTATGCAGACGAACCATTCGTCCTAGCCAATGATGTGGCGCATGTTTTCTATGTGAAGGACATGCCTACCAAGCCGAGAAAAAGAAAAGATAAGGAAACGAATACATCATACGATGAGCCAAAGCGCCACATTGTTCTTTCAGGAAAAACAAATATCGTGGGAGTGGAGGACAAGACAGACATGTCAGAAGATTATGAAAAGTTTCATGAAATTGCTCCCTTCACAGTGAAGATTGACCCAAGCATCCTGTTAAATGATGAAGATTGTCCGTGGTTACGGCGCAAAGGGACACACGCGAAGAAAAAGTTTTATACCCCAAGATCCCACTCTGGGATGTGACCGGCTTCACCGTCATCACTTTCTTCTCTAGTGAGTTTCCGGACTTATCTAGAAAGTCCCACTTTGGACAAACCGGAGGGAATCTTTGTAATAGTTTCCGGACTTTTTGTGAGTTCAACATGCACCATTCAAAGCCACATCATCAATTTTCAACCCTTTCTGACTTCATTCGCTATTTTTCATGCATTTAATGATTTTTTTTGAGCTAAATGACCCCAAAATTGAAAAGCACTACAAATGAACTCTGGAAAGCTTGAAAGTTGGCATGGTATCATCATTTCACCCACATAGCATGTGCTAAAAAGTTGAGAGGGTTACGGCAAAAACTGGATACCCTTCGTGTACAAACTGGATAATCTCTTTCGAAGTATCAGGGTTTCGGACGAAAACTCATCTGTTACAAAGGCATTTCATTATTTTAACTTATTTCAACTCCAGACTTTTTGTGAGTTCAACATGCACCATTCAAAGCCACATCATCAATTTTCAACCCTTTCTGACTTCATTCGCTATTTTTCATGCATTTCATGAAATTTTTTAGCTATAAAATGAAAAGAGCTAAACAAAATCTGTTTTTGATTAAAATACCCATTTAAAATAACCTAAAAATTACCAAATTGAATATAATGATAAAAACACTAATATTAAACAACAGGAAAAAGAATCACTCAAAAATCTATTTTTAGAGTAAAGTTATTTACACAAATTTTAAAGAATTCAAATTTAAACTATTCAAATTTGAAAACTACTCGCACTAACAGAAAGTTTATAATTTTTGTTACCTAAAGCGAAAAGATTCACTCAAAACTCTAAATATTTGGCTGTAAGTAGAAAAAAAAAGCAAAAAGAAAAAGAAAATGGAAAATAAATAAATTAAAAAAATGCCCGCCTACTGGGCCGCCACGGCCTGCATACGACTAGAAACCCAACTACTAGTTGGGCCAGGATGCAAGCCCGTAGGGAAAGTTGGCCCCACAGGTCAGTGACACTATCGTTAAGCCCACACATGCCTGCTTTAGAGAGGAGCTCAAAACGGATGCAGCGGTCGGGCTTATAAACTGGTCCGAGCCCCCTTCGCTTGGTGAGGTGGGACTAAACATCGACGCACCTCTTGTCTGCGAGCACAACCCCTTTAGTCCCGGTTGGTGGCGTCAACCAGGACTAAAGGCCCCCTTCTACGATCCATCTTGTTACCTATTGTTCTTTGAATGGCCTGTCAGTTGATTGAGCTAGTACGATCCATCTTGTTACCTATTGTTCTTTGAAAGTGTGATTTGAGTGCCTCTTCTTTATCCTGATGTCTTTTTACTATGTTATTGACTTTTTTCAAAGAGTGCATGAAGTTCTTTCTTCTTCTGGAGTTGATTTCTACGTGGAAAAACTTCGTACTTACATCTCCAGCTTTCAACTAGTTGATTGATACATCTCCAATGTATTTATAATTTTTTATTGTTCCATGCTATCATAGTACGTATTAATCTTGAATATTTTATATGCATTTATATGCAATTATATATCATTTTCTGGGACTAAACTATTGACCTAATGCCCAGTGTCAGCTGTTATTTTTGGCTTTTCAGAAAATTAGTACCAAATGGAGTCTAAATGCTACGAAACTTTTTGACAATTTTTTCTTGACCCAAAAGACCCTAGAAGCTTCGAGAGAAGACCCGACGAGCCACGAGGGAGCGACAAGCTCGTGAGGGCACACCCCAGGCTTGTGGGCCCCTCGTGGCACCTCTTGACCTAATTCCGCTTCTATGAATTCTCAAATATTTCCAATACATCGGAGAGCCACCCAAAACTTTTTTTCTGCCACCACAAGCCTCTGTTTTTCCGCGATCCCATCTGGAGGCCTTGTCCGGTACTCTGCCGAAGGGGGAATCGATCACGGAGGATTTCTACATCAACCTTGCTGCCCTTCCGATGATGCGTGAGTAGTTTACCACAGACCTACGGGTCCATAGCTAGTAGCTAGATGGCTTCTTCTCTCTCTTTGATCTTTAATACAACGTTCTCCTCGATGTGCTTGGAGATCTATTCGATGTAATTCTTTTTGCGGTGTGTTTATGATCAGATTATTCATGAATATTATTTGAATCTTCTCTGAACTCTTTTATGCATGATTGTTATAACTTTGTATTTCTCTCGAATCTATCCGTTTGATTTGGCCAACTAGATTGATTTATCTTGCAATGGGAGAGGTGCTTTGTGATGGGTTCGATCTTGCAGTGCTCAATCCCAGTGACAGAAAGAGAGATGACACGTATTTGTACCGTTGCTATTAAGGATAAAAAAGATGAGGTTTGTTTATATTGATTGAGTTTACTTTGTCTACATCATGTCATCTTGCTTAAGGCGTTACTCTGTTTTTATTAACTTAATACCCTAGATGCATGCTGGATAGCGCTGGATGGGTGGAGTAATAGTAGTAGATGCAGGCAGGAGTCGGTCTACTTGTCTCGGATGTGATGCCTATATACATGATAATGGCCTTGAATATCATCATAACTATGCGCTTTTCTATCAATTGCCCAACAATAATTTGTTTACCCACCATATGCTTTTGTTCAAGAGAGAAGTCTCTAGTGAAAACTATGGCCCCGAGTCTACTTTTATCATATATAAAATCCAAAAATACCTTGCTACAATTTATTTGCCGTTATTTTATTTTGCGTTTTATTTTATCTATCTACCACTACGAGATTTGATCCTTAAAAATAACCACCGATGGGATTGACAACCCCCTTGATTGCATTGGGTGCAAGTATTTGCTTTTGTGTGTAGGTGCTGCTAAAGAGGTTCTACGTGGTTCTTCTACTGGATTGATAACCTTGGTTCTGAACTGAGGGAAAAACTTATCTCTACTGTACTGCATCATCCTCTCCTCTTCAAGGAAATCCCAACACAGCTCACAAGTAGCCTTGATGCATGAGCTTTGATGCCTGCGAGCGAGCTCAATTACTGCAAGCCCAAGTAGATGCAGCTTCAAGTGTTTTCTCATGTTGGTTTCAGCAGCTGTGAGAGCGTGTGATTCTTGAGCAACATCAAATATTGACACCAATTCCTGTGCCATGTGAAATTGGATCTTTGCATCGCTGAAGAAGCTAATGCTCCATTTCTTAAGCTACTTAGCAGCGCGCAACATTTTTGTGTGTGGATAGTTTCAAAGGCACATTGAGAGTGTGCATGCTTGCTCCACGCCTCAAGTACAATCTCCTTAATTATACCCTGGAAATTTAAGCCAAAATCCTTAAACTTGAATTTTGCTCTTTGTGGCGGCATAATAGCAGTGGATAGCACTAGTGGGCAGTGGTCAAACACGGAGGTAGAGGTAGCATGCAAAACAATAGTGGGAAACAAGCTATCCCAAGAAGGGTTGTAAAAACACAATCGAGAGCAGCCAAAGTAGGCGAGTCTTGCTCATTGCTCCATGTGAATTTTCTGTTTTTTGCATCTAATCTCAAGAAGTTTAGCTTGGTTGATCACAGTATGAAACTTTCCTACCAATCTTCTATTAAGATTCAGATTATTTTTGTCCCTAGCTTTGTAGATGAGATTAAAATCCCCAAGGATAATAAATGACCAGCTAATTTTGGGGGTGCAACATCACACACCTCAGTTAGGAAAGTGTCTTCAGCAGTGTCATCAGTTGGGCCATACACCATGGAGAGGCAGAAAATCTTATGGTCGCTAGGTTTGAACACTAGTTGTTAAAGAGAAACATGTTGCAGTAAAGGCTGATAGCTGCACTACTGCTATTCCAAAAGATACTAGGCCAACGGCTGAGCTGATGGGGCCGTTGAGGCCCGCCGCGACCCTAAGCACCGCGTTGTCATGGCACGTGAGAGCCGCGATACCATTGATTTCCTCCTGAGTGAGTGGCGTGTCGAAGCACTTCATGAACTCATCTGCTGTAGCGGCTATCATCTTCTCCTTCAGCCCTAGGATGCCCAGGACCTGGACCAGGTGCAAGGTCGTGCGCTGGGCTATTGGGATAAAGATGTGAACTACTGCCTGACGCGTGTTGTGATGGGATGGGGTAGAGGATGCCTTGGTTGTTAGGGGGCACATTAGCTCCTAGGGTGGTGACGAGTAGTGATTGGAGGGGATGTCGACGAAGAGGTTGCGCGCCATCCGCAGCTTGGCAGAAGCAGCAGAGCCGCTCCCTTGTCCCAGCTCTAGGCTACCCACCTGGCTGATGATACATCTCCAACGTATCTACAAGTTTTGATTGTTCCATGCTATTATAGTATCAATTTTGGATGTTTTATATACACTTTATATCATTTTTTGGGACTAACCTACTAACTTAGCGCCCAGTGCCAGTTGCTATTTTTTGCTTGTTTTTGACTTTGCAGAAAATCAATAGCAAACGAAGTCCAAATGTCACGAAAGTTTTTGGAGATTTTTTTCTGGTGATAAGAGACCCTGGAAGCTTCGGGAGGCCACAAGAAGTTGGAGGAGTGGCCCACTAGGCACCAGGGCGCGCCAGGGGCCGTCAGCGCACCCTAGTGGGTAGTGGGGCCCACAGGCCTCCGTTTGACCTAACTCCGCCTCTATAAATACTCTAAAATCAGGAAACCTACCGGGGAATCCACGAAATACTTTTTCCGCCGCCACAAGCCTCTGTTCTCGAGAGATCCCATCTGGGGACCCTTTCTGGCACTCTGTCGGAGGGGGAAACGATCACGGAGGGGTTCTTCATCATCCTAGCTGCCCCTCTGATGATGCGTGAGTAGTTTACCACAAACCTATGGGTCCATAGTTAGTAGCTAGATGGCTATTTCTCTCTTTTTGATTCTCAATACAATGTTCTCCTTGTTGTTCTTGGAGATCTATTTGATGTAATGACTTTTTGCGGTGTGTTTGTTGAGATCCGATGAATTGTGAGTTTATGATCAGATTTATCAATGAATATTATTTGAGTTTTCTCTGAACTCTCTTATGCATGATTAATATAGCTTCGTATTTCTTCTCTGATTTATTGGTTTGGTTTGGCCAACTAGATTGATTTATCTTGCCATGGGAAGAGGTGCTTTGTAATGGGTTCGATCTTGCGGTGCTCAATCCTAGTGACAGAAGGGGACATGACACGTATGTATCATTTTTATTACGGGTAAAAAATGGGGTTTATTCATACATGAGTTTATCTTGTCTACATCATGTCATCTTTCTTAAAGCATTACTTCATTTTTCCATGAACTTAATACACTAGATGCATGCTGGATAGCGGTCGATGTGTGGAGTAAAGTAGTAGATGCAGAATCATTTCGGTCTACTAATCCTGGACATGATGCCTATATGTTTGATCATTGCCTTGGATATCGTCATAATTATTTGCTTTTCTATCAATTGCTCAACAGTAATTTGTTTACCCACCGTATGTTATTTTCTCGAGAGAAGCCTCTAGTGAAAACTATGGCCCCCGGGTCTATCTTTTATCATATATTAAACTAAATATACCTTGCTACAATTTTCTTTTATTTACTTTATTTTGTATTTTTGTTAGATCTATCTATAAAAAACTATACAATTTAATCTTGCTCGTAACCGTTGAGGGATTAACAACCCCTCAACGCGTTGGGTTGCAAGTATTTGTTGTTTGTGTGCAGGTGCTGTTTACATAGTGTTGCTTGGTTCTCCTACTGGACAGATAACCTTGGTTTGTTAACTGAGGGAAATATTTATCTCTGCTGTACTGCATCATCCCCTCCTCTTCGAGAAAATCCCAACGCAGCTCACAAGTAGCAGCTGGTGACGTTCTCAAGCTGTTGAGCCCGGGACCCATGTACAACAGTAGTCCAAGAAGGCTACTGGTGGTCGACGGTGGCCTTGTGCAGGCTGGTGTGTGGTCTCTGTTGTAGCTAGCAAGGGGTGGGCGATCTTCAGTGATCGCTGCTTTCTGTGTGGCTTCGAACTGCGGTGCACCGGGGCTTCGAACCGAACCAGGAAATCTTCAGGGTGATGGTGCATGACTCGCAGCAGATGGGGACTGATGCACAGCTGAGCCTAGAGAGCACGCCCGACCATCATGGGGTTGATAGCGTTGAAGCTGTTGACGGCTGTCTGGAGCACGGTGTGGTGCTTGAGGAGGAAGCGCTGGTGCTCCATCACCCTTGAGCGGACAACCATGCCATGGTTGTTTCTTAGAGCAAAAGGGCCACAAAGGCCCCGGTTCCATTGAAACAACGAAACCAGAGTTATCACACAACATTCTTACAAGTACTAGGGCAGGGGCATCATTAGACCCGGTTCATGTTGAACCTCTAGTCCCGGTTTGTGACACGAACCGCGACTAA
Source organism: Thinopyrum elongatum (assembly GCA_011799875.1). NCBI lineage: Eukaryota > Viridiplantae > Streptophyta > Magnoliopsida > Poales > Poaceae > Thinopyrum > Thinopyrum elongatum. The sequence goes on from CM022302.1 coordinate 109,684,636, forward strand.
AGGGGCTCGCGGCAAACCGGGACTAAAGGGGTGGTGGCAGGCTGGTGTCAGGCTTGGGCCCCCGCGAGCCCCTTTAGTCGCGGTTCGTGTCACAAACAAGGACTAGAGGTACACCTTTAGTCCCGGTTTCTATAACCAACCGGGACTAAAGAGATCACTATAAATAGTGCTTCATCCAGCCCGAGCTGAAGCTCTCTGTTTTCCCCTTTCCTGTCCTCTCTGTTCTTCCCCTCTTGCTCGAGCTCACCTCCAGTTTTGCACAAAATTTGTCAAGATTTGAAGGCACCCCATCCATCCAAGTGTTCACAAAGGTTACCTACTTTGTCCTTTCATCTCTCATTGCTAGATTAGCTCTTGCAATGCTCTATAAGTATAGTGATTTGTGGGTTTTAGTTTGGGATTAATTATATGTGGGAGTTTATTTGATTTATATGCAATTTGAGCTCAAATTAACTTCTTAGTTTGCATATGTAGGTGTGGTTTACTTAGTGCCTTCCCGTCCCCGTCCTAACCACCGTCGATCGCCTGCACCGTCCCGTCGCCGGCACCACCTTGGTGAGCCTCTTGTTCTTATCCTTTTTATAAAAAAAAATCATGTTTGTGTGATTTAGGTAGTTACTTGTATAATTTTCTTACCTGTATGGTGGTTTGTTATACATAGTGGCATGGTTTTGATATCCGTCCCCGTCGGCCCTCGTCCGGTTTATGATTAGGATGTGGTATATTCTCTTTTATAACTATTTGTTGCATTTCATGTTTATGAAAATTATGCCCATCAAGTTGACATAGATATTTTTATCTAGGAGGTATGTGAACCGGAAATTGCAACCGACCCTCTTGTCAAGAAGTGAAATTTAGTTGAAAAAGAAAACGAGTATTTGAAAGAAAAATTGAAAAGAATTGAAGAAGAGAAGATGAAACTGGAGTTGTTTGTTGCCGATGTCGTCGATGATCACAAGATCAAGATGGATGCAATGCGCTTGAAGATTAGAAAGATTAGAAAATATGCCATTAATAAAGAGGCTTGGTATCACTATGCTGTTGGATCAATTGTTACCTTAGTTGTGATCTTGATCGCATTTATTGTTGCATTTAAGTGCTTTAGCTAGAGAGTTTGTATGTTGTTTTATGAGAATAAGTGTGTATGAACTATATGTACGAACTTGTATTAATTTGGTTTTTTCGGTGTTGTGTAATGAAGATGAGCCATCAATGGATGTACGATGACCGATGCTCTCCCTAGTTCATTAATGGCGTGCATACTTTTCTGGCTGCGGCTGAGGCAAACAAGCGGGCAGATGGTTTTATTTGTTGTCCATGTGTTGTCTGTAAGAATGATCACAATTACTCTAACTCAAGAACCATTCACGTCCACCTGTTTAAGTCCGGTTTCATGTCCGGCTATAACTATTGGACCAAGCACGGAGAAAGAGGGGTCCTAATGGAAGAGAATGAAGAAGAGGATGATGACAGCTATCCTGGCCATAGGTTCCGTGAATACGATGGTACAACAATGGGGGAAGAAGCTGAAGAAGAGGCGTCAGATGAGCCCGCTGACGATCTTGGTCGGGCCATTGCTGATGCAAAGAGAAAATGTGCAAGTGAAAATGAGAAGTTGAAGTTGCAACGCATGTTAGAGGATCACAAGAAACTGTTGTACCCAAATTGCGAAGATGACAAGAAAAAGCTGGGTACCACACTGGAATTGCTGCAATGGAAGGCAGAGAATGGTGTATCTGACAAGGAATTTGAAAAGTTGATGATAATGTTGAAGAAGATGCTTCCAAAGGACAATGAATTGCCCGACAGTACGTACGAAGCAAAGAAGGCTGTCTGCCCTCTAGGATTAGAGGTGCAGAAGATACATGCATGCCCTAATGACTGCATCCTCTACCACGGTGAGTACGAGAATTTGAATGCATGCCTGGTATGCGGTGCATTGCTCTATAAGATCAACCGCGATGACCCTGGTGACAATGTTGAGGGCGAGCGCCCCAAGAAGAGGATTCCTGCCAAAGTGATGTGGTATGCTCCTATAATACCACAGTTGAAACATTTGTTCCAAAAAAAAGAGCATGCCAAGTTGATGTGATGGCACAAAGAAGAAGACTGTAAGAAAGACGGGAAGTTGAGAGTACCCACTGATGGGTCACAGTGGAGAAAAATCGGGAGAAAGTGGGGGACTTTGCAGATGACGCAAGGAAAGTATGGTTTGGTTTAAGTGCAGATGGCATTAATCCTTTTTGGGTGTAGAGCAGCAATCATAGCACCTGGCCTGTGACTCTATGTATCTATAACCTTCCTCCTTGGTTGTGCATGAAGTGGAAGTACATTATGATGCCAGTGCTCATCCAAGGCCCCAAGCAACCCGGCAATGACATTGATGTGTACCAAAGGCCATTAGTTGAAGAACTTTTACTGCTGTGGAACAAAAAAGGTGTACGTGTGTGGGATGAGCACAAACAGCAGGAATTTGACCTACGAGTGTTGCTGTTTGTAACCATCAATGATTGGCCTGCTCTCAGTAACCTCTCAGGACAGACAAACAAGGGATACCACGCATGCACACACTATTTAGATGACACCCAAAATATATATTTGGATAAATGTAAGAAGAATATGTACCTGGGACATCGTCGATTTCTTCCGATCAATCATCTCTTAAGAAAGAAAGGCAAGCATTTCAAAGGTGAGGCAGATCATCGGAAGAAGCCTCGCCACCGTACTGGTGCTGATATACTTGATATGGTCAAGGATTTAAAAGTAATCTTTGGAAAGGGTCCCGGTGGACAATCTGTTCCGAATGACGCTGACGGACGCGCACCCATGTATAAGAAGAAATCTATATTTTGGGACCTACCCTATTGGAAAGATCTAGAGGTCCGCTCTGCAATCGACGTGATCCACATGATGAAGAATCTTTGCGTGAACCTGCTAGGCTACTTGGGCGTGTATGGGAAGACAAAAGATACACCTGAGGCACAGGAGGACCAGCAATGTATGCACGAAAAAGACGGCATGCATCCAAAGCAGTATCAGGGTCCTGCCAGCTATGCTCTTACCAAAGAAGAGAAGGAAATATTCTTTGAATGCCTGCTCAGTATCAAGGTCACGTCTGGCTTCTCGTCGAATATAAAGGGAATAATAAATATGGCAGAGAAAAAGTTCCAGAACCTAAAGTCCCATGACTGCCACGTGATTATGATGCAACTGCTTCCGGTTGCATTGAGGGGGCTTCTACCGGACAATGTTCGATTAGCCATTGTGAAGCTATGTGCATTCCTCAATGCAATCTCTCAGAAGGTAATCGATCCAGAAATCCTACCAAGGTTACAGAATGATTTGGTGCAATGTCTTGTCAGTTTCGAGTTGGTGTTCCCACCATCCTTCTTCAATATCATGACGCACGTCCTAGTTCACCTAGTCGAAGAGATTGCCATTCTGGGTCCTGTATTTCTACACAATATGTTCCCCTTTGAGAGGTTCATGGGAGTCTTAAAGAAATATGTTCATAACCGTGCTTGGCTAGAAGGAAGCATCTCCAAGGGCCATGAAACAGAGGAGGTCATTGAGTTTTGTGTTGACTTTATTCCTGACCTTAAGCCGATTGGTGTTTCCGAATCGCGGCATGAGGGCAGACTTGGTGGAAAAGGCATGCTAGGAAAGGACCAGGTAATATGTATGGACGGGCATTCTTGGGCGCAAGCACACTACACATTTCTACAAAATTCCAGCTTGGTGGCTCCGTATATTGACGACACTACAAAAAAAATACACTTCCGTGATGATACGTGTTTGTCACAGTAGGTCATGTTTTCTGTCATGCATGTACATGCATGACGATTTTATGACAGAATCAAGATAGTCATACCTGTGCTGTCGTAGAAGTGTTCCATGACAATACTAAAATTATCATCACGGAAGTGTTCACTTCCATGACGATAAATGATGCGTCATGGAAGTGCTTTCGTCAAGGGTAACCGACACGTGGCATGCACTGTAACGGGTCGCCGTTAAGCTATCGGGTCTGGTTTTGGATTCGATAACCCGTTAACAGCCTGGACCAATGAGGATTTTCCACGTGTAATATTCTCATTGGCCGAAGGAAACACGTGTCAGCTCGTCATTGGGTCAGATAGGCGCCTATGATATGTCGACACATGCGATAGCCCAACACTGACCCATTTAGCTTACAAAGGCCAGCCCATTTGACTTGGTCAAAAGCTAGCGGGCCGGCCCATGAAAAGCATGTTAACGGTCTGTTCGCATATAGCCCATTTTATGGCCCGGTAACTCACGACCCGTTAGGGCCTTCCCGAAATCGGCCCAACAGCGTCATGTGGGCCGTCGAATATAACACCAGCCCGTTTCACTTTCGGCCCATGTATGGCCGACGACGTCTTTCGGCCCATATGAGGCCTTTTGTATCTTTGGGCCCTTTAGTGGCCCACGGTGACTCTGGCCCATAATGAACAGTAAATTTCTTTGTACCCATTAACGGCCCATGATTCACATGGGCCATTTCCAGCCCGTATTAGCTTTCAGCCTACTGACGGCCCATAAGTTCTTGGGCTCCTTTCCAGCCCTCAATTACTTCCGGCCCGTTACTGGCCTGTTCCGCTAATGGGCCAAATTCGGCCCGTGGTTAGAATCGGCCCGTTTGTGGCCTGTTAACCCGTTGAGCCGTTTCCAGCCCGTCCTATATTCTGGCCCATTAACGACCCGTTATGCCTGTGACAGAATTAAGCCTTTGCTGTCTTCTGGCCTGTTAACTGCCCGTTACCGTGCTGGCCCAATACCAATTACGCCCGTTTACGGCCCATGTGGGCCCATTTATCCGACGGCCTGAGGCCCGCTGATTCTACGGCCCGTTGGAGGCCCATTTATCCGACGGCCCGTAGGAGGCCCATGGATCCTACGGCCTGTAGCAGGCTCAAGGTTACCACGGTCCGTATATGGCCCATGGTTGTTGCGGCCACTAGCAAACCAGGGAAAAAGAAGACTAGGAAATAAATAAGCCAGAAACTAACGCTAGGCTATTAAGGCGATTGCACAGATTACATCCATTGGGCATCAAAGTTTGCCACCAGTGCAAATATAGGGAACACCCTACACTATACAAAAATGGCTTGCTATTTTCTTGAGCCGGTGCCTGCACGTTAAGAACAAATTTTGTATCACAACAAAACAAATTACAACCATAAAACAAAAGGAAGGTTGGCATAAAAGTTAATAGTCCGGCAGATAAATGCACCACCAGAAGTTCAGAAGCTCAGTTCATTTGACCTGACTGTTATGTTTTCATGCTGTACTGTCCGATGGAGCACCATAACCTTCACCTTCATTTCTCCTAGGCTCCTGAACAACATAGCAAATGTCTGATAGTCTGGTTTCAAAACCATGCATATCTTGACGACATCGAACAATGGCTGTCCGTGTTTCACAAAGGGTCTTTGTTAGGGAATGGACTTGTGTCTGGAGCGCAGATATAACATTGTTTTGAGCTTGCATATCTTGATCATGAGGCAGTTTGGACGAGATTGCCTTAACAACCAACCCAGTATTACGCAGGAACGTGCTTTTGGCACTGTTAGTGGACAGGTACTAACCCACTACAGCAAGAGGTGACATTGCGGTTATAGTTGCCTCGTCACCTTTAGAAGGTGGCGGTTCCACCATTTGTTCCATAGCTTGGTGAAAAGTTGAGTTTTTTACATTAGTAGTACCAGAACAGAATATATTAAGGAGGCAGCAAAACCAAACAAAATAGCTTTGGTCTATATACAGAACTTATTCTGGTGAACCCGTGTAAAATATTAGTTGTATTTTACTGCAAAGTACATAATAAAACCAGGTTCCAAACATATGACCATGTACCATGGCTAATGTATTGTCTATTTCTTCACATTGTATTGACAGCTAAGGATAAAGAGACAAAGTTTATAATACGGTAAGCATAGTATGACATCATTCATATCACAAAACAACTGAGAACAGACAAACAGGCAATCGTAACGTTGTGTGGGCAAGTCCAGCACGGAACTAGATTACAGATCAAGATCATAGGAACATCACTCCTCTCTTTTCAACCTTGTAAGGTGCAATGATACACTAAGACAATTGTGTATAAAATTGAAAAGAGTAATAGATATTGGTTGCAAACCGTGTAGTTCAATGCACAAGTCAGAGTAAGTAGTAGTTAAAAGGCATGAGGATTAAGGACTTATAACAGCGGCTTTGACTGGTGTAGTCATGCCCTTCGTCTTGCTGGTGTGACAGTCCTTGAAGATTTCCACAGCATTTGGTTCAGGTACTTTTTGGTCCTTGTGGGCTTTCCTCTGCATTTGGAACAAGTCAATATAGACCTGATAATATGGCACAGCGAAAAGAGTGAAACAACAGCTAATTACAAGAGCCTCGAAGTGTGCAATATAGCTACGAGATCCTATCGTCTGTTGGAATTTCACTTTCGTATGGTTGGCCTTGTTCGTTGAACAGTTCACCTACAAGAAGATAGATTTTTGAGGCACATGCGTAAATAGGAGTTCAACATGTGATCTGATCACATATATATAACGTACTTGATACTTTGGATCAGACCAGTGTTTAACGAGGCCTCTCCAGTCTTCATCCGATATATTTTCCACTGGAGATGTTTGGGCAAGTTCACTGTTAGCCTTGCCTTCAAAGTGAGTTTTTCTCAAGTTATACCGATACTGTCGCAGAGCAGACTTGAAAACATGGGTGCAAGCTTGTCTGGTTGCATCATCTTGGCTATCCAACTTGAACCTCATATGTTGAAAATTATGGGAGTCTCATTATTAGCAACCTAGAAAGTATGGGACAGAGCAAGACGATATTACTAGTTTCCATACATAACCATACTTATAGATAAATGGTCAAGGAAGGTGTTGAACTGGGTTTCATCTTTGTCATTCCTGTACTGAATCCATGTTGGGAGGATACGTGCATGACACCTAACGGCAACCGCTGCCTCTGATACTAACTTGGCTGACTCTGTAGCATCACGTGGCCTTTTTAAACCTGCCTCAAAACGGATCTCCATTCTTCCTCCTCTAGATTTAGTTAACCTATCGAGCATTATCCCTGATGTCTGTTTCCTCTTGCGCCTAGGTGCTAGTCCAACAACAAACATAGGAAGTGTTAGTGTGCATCAAGCTGTGAGACTACATATAAAGAAGCATGCAACTGTAACTTGACTCCAGCAACTACCTTCTTGCTGTTGAAGCTCACAAGGTTCATCTGATCTTGCCAACTCGTCTTGTGTCAAGAGTGCTTAGGAAGTAGTGTTAGGTGGCAAGGGAGCTTGGGAACGTGCTGCTAGCTGAGTTGACAAACGAGTAACTCGTGCAGCTGGTGGTACTGTGGAAGGTGTTGCAACAACTAGGGCTGTCGCTGCTTGTTTGGTGGCAGCTATTAGTTTCTGTTTGGCTTGTTTTGCAGCTCGTGTAGCACGGGATACCGCGTTTGTACAATTTTCCGGTGGACTTTGACCTTCTATTGCACCATCAGTACCAACCGAATCTGCATAATTCTTCCGCTTCCGTTTTCATGTGTCCTCAGTACTAACACCATCCCCTGCCATTCTGTGCTCCTTTCTCTTTCTCTGTGCCATGTCAAGTCAAGCCGACAAGAAAAAGGAATAAAAATTTAGTTCTTCAGAACAAATTGATGCGTGATACAGAAGAACTGAACTTTGATGTTAGACAACCACATGATAGGAGGATGTAATATGTACGAAAAATAGGACGGCATGAGATAATCAGAACTATGATGTGTAAACTAAGCAGAAGGCATTTCAATAAATTAGAAGCAATGCAATGGAAGGTAGACACCATATGAAAGATGCTACAAATATCGCTCTGCCAAGTTAACAATGTCTCGTCATAACTGGCATTTAAACAAATGTGAAGCAGTACAAGAAATAAATCATATGCAAGATGCAAACAACATCACACTACCAAGTTAAAGGTCTCTCGTCATTACTGCCATTGCATATTCACAGCTTATGATGTGTAAACTAAGCAGAAGGCATTTCAACAAATTAGAAGTAATGAATATCACTCTACCAAGTTAAAACTGTCTCGTCATTAGTGCCATTTCAACAAATTAGTAGTACAAGCTAGAAAATAATGCAAGATGTAAACTATATCAGACTCCCAAGTTAAACGTGTCTTCTGAAAAGTGATTGTCGCAAGTACAAGCTAGACACCGTATGCAACATGCAAGACAATATCACACTGCCAAGCTAGAGAAAGCACCTGGGATGCCGGTTTCACCGGAAGACCGCCATCAGTCCCTGCCTTATTTTTTTCCTTCCTCTTTCTTAGTGGTATTGTCTTGTCAAGTCAAACCCACAAGAAAAATGAATAAAAATTTGCTTTTCAGAACTCATTGATGCAGGATGCTGACGAGCACTACTTTAATGTAAGGCGACCGCATGATAGGACGATTGAATGTGTAAGAAAAAAGGACATCATTGCATATTCACAGCTATGATGTGTAAACTAAGTAGAAGGCATTTCAACCAATTAGAAGCAATGAAAGCTAGACACCATATGAAAGATGCAACGAATATCACTCTACCAAGTTAAAACTGTCTCGTCGTAAGTGCCATTTCAACAAATTAGAAGTAGTACAAGCTAGAAAAGAATGCGAGATGTAACCTATATCACACTCCCAAGTTAAACATATCTTATGATAAGTGATTGTTGCAGGTTACACAACAGTAGTACTTTGATGTAAGAACATGGTGTGATAGACAGATATTGTATGTTCTAGAAACAGGAACACGTGTCTTATTCACAAGTTTAATATGTAAAGTAAGCAGATGGAATTCAACAAAATTAGAAGCAATACAAGCTAGACATCATACATAACATGCAACCACATATAACACTGCCATGTTAGAGGGAGCACCTGTGATGGTGGACAAGGGGGGACGTGCTCATCATCAACACAACTACGTTGAGTGTCTATGCATGTGTTGTCTTCCAAAGCTTCTTGGGGGGGGGGGGGGGGGCGGAGTAGAATCTGTAGAGGCCCTCCATTTGGAAGGAGCACCTTTATCCACTGCCTTGCTAATTTCCTTTTGCTTTATTGATTTTGCATTGTCAAGTAAAACCGACAAGAAAAAGCAATAAAATTCACTCTTTAGAACTCATTCATGCATGATACTGACAATCACTACCTTGATGTAAGGCAAACACATGATACGAGGATGGAATATGTACGAAAAACAGGACGGCATGGCGTATTCACAACTATTTGTGTAAACTATGTAGAAGTAATTTAATCAAATTACAAGCAATACAAGCTAGACGCCGTACGCAGCATGCAAGACAATATCACACTGCCAAGCTAGAGAAAGCACCTGGGATGCCGGTTTCGCCGGAAGACCGCCATCAGTCCTTGCCTTATTTTTTTCCTTCCTCTTTCTTAATTGTATTGCCTTGTCAAGTCAAACCCACAAGAAAAATGAATAAAAATTTGCTTTTCAGAACTCATTGATGCAGGATGCTGACGAGCACTATTTTAATGTAAGGCGACCGCATGATAGGACGATTGAATGTGTAAGAAAAAAGGACAGCATAGCATATTCACAGCTATGATGTGTAAACTAAGCAGAAGTCATTTCAACAAATTAGAAGCAATGAAAGCTAGACACCATATGAATGATGCAACGAATATCAATCTACCAAGTTAAAACTGTCTTGTCATAAGTGCCATTTCAACAAATTAGAAGTAGTACAAGCTAGAAAAGAATGCAAGATGTAACCTATATCACACTCCCAAGTTAAACGTGTCTTATGATAAGTGATTGTTGCAGGTTACACAACAGTAGGACTTTGATGTAAGAACATGGTGTGATAGACAGATATTGTATGTTCTAGAAATAGGAACACATGTCTTATTCACAAGTATAATGTGTAAAGTAAGCAGATGGAATTCAACAAAATTAGAAGCAATACAAGCTAGACATCATACATAACATGCAACCACATATAACAGTGCCAAGTTAGAGGGAGCACCTGTGATGATGGACTAGGGGAGACGTGCTCATCATCAACACAGCTACGTTGAGTGTCTATGCATGTGTTGTTTTGCAAATCTTCTTGGGGGGGGGGGGGGGGGGTGGCGGAGTAGAATCTATTGAGGCCCTCCGTTTGGCAGGAGCACCTTTATCCACTGCCTTGCTAATTTCCTTCCGCTTTATTGATTTTGAATTGTCAAGTAAAACCGACAAGAAAAAGCAAATAAAATTCACTCTTCAGAACTCATTCATGCATGATACTGACAATCACTACTTTGATGTAAGGCAAACACATGATACCAGGATGGAATATGTACGAAAAACAGGACGGCATGGCATATTCACAACTATTTGTGTAAACTAAGCAGAAGCCATTTCAACAAATAAGAAGCAATGCAAGCTAGACACCACATGAAAGATGCAACCAATATGACTCTGCTAAGTTAAAAGCGTCCCATCATAAATGGCGTTTCAACAAATTAGAAGCAGCGCATGCTATAAATCATATGAAAGATGCAACCAATATCACACTGCATATACTAAAGGTGTCTCGTCATATTGATTGATGCGGGATAAAAAAACAGTAGTTTTATGTAAGGACATGCTTAATAGACAGATGTACTATGTACCAAAAATAGGAAGTCATGTCACATTAACAGGTATAATGTATAAACTAAGCAGAATAGCACATGCAATTTAACCAGATTGGAAGAATTACAATCTAGACACTATATGCAACATGCAACCACATATCACGCTGCCAAGTTAGAGCAAGCAGCTGTGATGGTGGTGTAAGGGAAATGCGGTCATCAACTACAGAGCTACGTTGACTATCTTCATCTAGCATTGTTGTTTCTTGAGAGTCATGTGGGGAGGCTGACACTGCATTCTTTAAAAGAGCATCTTTTCTCACAGTAGCCCACTGGGGTGACTGTCTCATCATAAGTGATTGATGAGGGATACACGAGAACATTAGTTTGATGTAAGAACATGGTTAATAGACAGATATACTAGTATGTACCAAAAACAGGAAGGCATGTCATATTCAAAGGTATAATGTGTAAGCTAAGCAGATGCAATTTAACCAAATTGGAAGCAATACAACCTAGACATCCGGCTGGAGTGGTGAGCATGATCATCGAGGACCTGAGAGCCTGGTTGGAGGCAGGCTGCTTTGCCACCATCGTGGCTTTTTAGTTGGCTTCCAGGTGATGCCTGTTTGTGCTGGGCTTGTCACTGGATCGGCTAGTGCCCTGACTAGCTATTTGTCTTCTGGTGCTCCCGGGATGGTGGTTAATGTAAAAAATATCTTTCCTTATCTTAATAAAGACTGACTTCAGCCTTTCGAATACAAGCTAGACACCATATGCAACATGCAACCACATATGACACCGTGAAGTTAAAGCAAGCACCTGGGATGGTGGTTCATGGCGAGCGAGATCATCAACTCCAGAGCTACGTTTACCGTCTCCATCTGCTGACAGTGCATCCTTTATAGCGACGAAACGTGTCTTGCCTAAGCTCGAAGAAAGCTGGAGCTGCTTCTCTCTTTTATTTCGTGCTTCTATCAACCGGTTGGCCAAGGCTGAAATACCAATGCATAAAAAAATAATAGTGAGAGTATGGGTGAAGTGTGTGCAGAACTAGTGCACTGTAAAAGTAGCAGATAGCAGGACGCTGAAAAATAAATGACAGGAGACATATGACAGCTCTACAACATTGCATGGCAAACAAAATTAGATTCTACTCTGTATGATTTTGTAATATATGAGCACAGGGATGGCTGGGAAATGTAGATACTCCTCCAGCACACCACCACATGTGGTCCTATCAAAATAACAGTCGACTGAAAATAAATAGGTCAATCGATTTTTTTATGAACCATCCGATCTACAAGGAACGGGCAGATGGCCTTCGTCTACGTCCTGCCAGTCACTATTGACGATCTTTCTCGAACCACCAGCGACCACCGGCCCAGACCCCTGCCTCCGTCGCCCCGCCCTCCCCTCGACCTCGCACCACCGCCGTGCTTGGCAGCGCTCCCCGGCCATCCCTTTAAGCCCGGCCGACCTCCAGATCGGGCGCCAGCAGCTCCTAGGCCCCACACACCCCTAAGAAAAACACTGAGGCACTGCTTCCCTGGCGTAATAGGTGGACTAGCGCCTATTACGCCGGGGAATGCTTCCCTTAATTGGGAATCAACTGACCAGGAATTGAAATCCAGGAGGGCGACTGACCTCTAGCTAAGGTGAAATAGTATATGAGGAGAAACCTTGTGCATCGCGAGTTACTAGGAACATCTAGTATCAGGAAGAAGGTGTAGGAAGAAGCGATCAACTAGTGTCTTCTGTGGGATGAATCCCATGCAAGCGACACGTAAGATTTGCACGAATAAGGGAAGAGGAGTACCATTTCCGGTTGCCAGTGCTGTGTCCTCCTGATATCGCGGCGATGTTCTTCTTTTTACCGGGGGAACCGATGTTTTGGATGAGGGTGGAGCCTTGGACGGCCCCATGGCCAAATTGTTGACTATGTTGCGGTGGCCGTCTGTCGGCGGTGGGGAAGCAGATCCGAGGCGGCGAAGGACGGCATAGCGGGAACAGCTCCGGTGCGGTGGACGGTGGTGACGTTGGAGTGGCAGCGGTGAGGCGTAGGACGGCATGGTTGAATTGGCTCGGGTACGGTGCATGTCGGCGTCCTGGAGGCAGCTCGGCCTCGGCTTCAACTACTAGCCGTGGAGGGCGTTGCGGTTGCGGTTGCGGTGGACGACGATGTTGGGGTATCGGCTCCGGCGTGATGGAGGAGGGCGGCGGTTGATGGGTGGGATGGGGTGGCGTTCGGAGGACGCCGGGGTTTCGCGGCTGGTGGAGAGGTAGTTTTGGCGCCCACGGAGTACGAATGGGGAATCGGACGGGGGGCGTGGGTGGTGGGGGGAGCTAAGGGGGAACCATGTTTTGGTCTGGGATGCGCTTGTTTTTTTTTTGAACAGATGGGATGCGCTTGCTTGAAATTTGGGGAAAGTACAAACTTTGCCCCCCTCTTAAATTTCAGACCTACTGTGGGTCGGGGGTAGGACAGTAATCCCAAGTGTCCCAAATAGTGGGCGGGAGCGATTTCGGCCGAGCGAATGTGTGTTTAGGCGGCCACGGTGTGTGAATGTTTTTCGGAGGCGGTTGTGTGGCATCTAGATGAAGTTACAAACCTACCCCGGTTTAGACCTATAGACGTCGGGCCGGTAGGCTTCACGGGTCGGAGTTAGAAAAGTAATTTCCTTCTACCAAACATTGGTCTCACGTGGTTTCGGGCAAGTAGAGGCTCTTTTGGCGCTTCGTTCAAAATTTTGAAATAGAAGCATTCACGTTTAGAGTGCTCTTGAACTTTGAGGATTGACCTAAATAGACAACGTTAAATTTGACCTTGTATGTTTGAAAACCTCATTAAATTATGTACTTCTTTTTGAAATTTTGACACTTGAAAATCCTATAACTACGATTATTTTGGAATGGAGGAGGTAAATTTGAATCTATTTTGTACACGACTATATATGCTATTATGTACAAAAGCAGAGCAAAGATTGGTGCCCCCATAATTTAGGTATGATTTACAAATGCCATGATCTCGAATTCAAATAATTGAATGGACTTCATGTTGAATTCAAATTTTTTAAACCACCTTAAGTTGAATTCAAATGTATGCTAGTTCATAGCTAGCTATTTATAATATTCATTGTGTAACTTTTGTATGTATAATGTGCTTTACACACACAACATGAACTATACTCACGTTTATATTCGATTGCTAAAGCGATGCATTGTCTGGAGTTCAAAATACTAACTATGTGGATCAATTATGTCGAATAATAACATAGACATGCTCAAATTCGATAGAATATAGATGTCTGATGGATCAATGACGGTTCCTTACGAGAATTGCAAATATCAGGATCCCATCCTAATATTTGGATACTATTTATATTTTTAATCAATGTGTACATCAGTCTTTTACGTGTAGTTTCACTCTCCATAGGCCCCTCCTCACACACGCGCTGACTTTCTCTCTCACACATACGCACACACGGTGTATATCCGTCGGTGGTCTCTCACACATGCTCACACACTCTCTCCCGAGGTATCTTTCTCGCAGACATACTCTCGATATGACCCTCCCTCCCTCTCACAACCATTTACGTTTGTTTTCACTAACCTTTATCACAAGCTCTATTCCTATCACAAGCATACACACGCACAATCCCCATCGACCCTTTCTATATACATAGACCTGCCTACGTGTCTCCCGCACGCACATTATCTTTAGGCCTGTCTCACACGCATTGTCTCCACCTCTCTTCCTAATTGACGAGTATGATTCTAGCAGAGCATTCTGTAGGATGCCCCTTAAAGTTAGGTTGGATGAATGGTAATATCAGAGATAAGGGGTTACCTTAGTCCGAGGACCTAGGGTTACAAATCCTAGCCGGCTTTGTCAGTGGACACAGAGTCCTTCACGACTCTGGTATCTTTGTCTTGTACGACTAGTCCTCCATGGGTCTCCCTAAATGCGTCACGGGCTGACCAATGTGGAGCAGGACGGAACCGAACCAAGGGCCTCACCTCGGCCCACCGGACCTCACACGGTGACACACCCTCTGCCCCCAGGTCTCGTCATCTTCTCACACCCACACATACCAACACAGACACCACACAAAATATTTTCTCCTCGTGCCTCTATCCCCTCCCCCCTTGTATATACACACTCAAGGGTATCTCTCGCTGTGACATCCTATTCATCTCTCTCTCTCTCTCTCTCTCTCTCTCTCTCTCTCTCTCTCTCTCTCTCTCTAGACCTCTCTCGTTTCTTGTGCTATCTCTCCCACGTCCCCCCCCGCCGGTCCCTCTATCCATGCCTCTCTCGAATATGTAATACATATACATACCTCTCTAGGCCCTACCAAATACGTCAACTACAGATTCACACATGTTACATCACGTACCCCATTGATCTAGAAAGCCCTCTCTTCACGTTTATTTCACATACAACATTCCATTTGAATAAAACCACACAAAGTGTGGCCAAAGAATTATTTTAGAATTTCTACATATATACAACATTACAAAGTTATATGGGGGAGTATGAACGTTAATTTGCATTGCATGGTGCACCCAATGATATTTATTCCGCACTGTGAATTTTTATATTTTTATACTATATATAAAGTTAGTCATAATAAAGAGAAACGAAGAGCATCTCTCTCTCCATCGCATACACCCCCTCTACGCCCCTTTCACGTATGCACACAACCTATCTCCAGGTCCTCTAAAAGTACGCCCCCAGCACATTCACCCATGTTTCATCTTTCTCTCGCGATATATACAGTGATGATCATTGTACTTGAAGCGAAAGTACGATACGTACATTAGACTTCAGAATCCACTCATTACGGTCACCATTTATGTTTTGTGGTTATTATACAGTCATGGGCTCACTGTACAGCTCTGTATTTGCTCAAGACACAACTAGTTGACCAGTTAAACGCTCCACGTGGCACCTCTAGTGTTGCATCACATTATCTCACTACCATTGGGCCCACCTGTTGGCGTGTATAAGAATGAAAACAAACGATAAAAAAATATTGGACGGTGGTTCGAAGTCATGACCATGGGCACAACGGATAAGGTGGCCTTGTATTGGTATGCTGAGCCGTCTGTTTTAACACACAGGAGCTGGTGTGGTGATTATACACACACGCACGCATGCACACGAACTGCATGCATGCAACACTCACACGTACACACACAGCCACGCATGCACGCAACACTCACACGCACACACGCACGCATGCATGCACACACCAAACGACCAACACACACTCTCACGCTCAAGTGCTCAACCTACACGTGTATGCGCACACATCAGGCCCTGACAGACACATACACAACCAGGTGGTTCCCGCGCACGGGTTGGAGTCTTGTCGCGCCTGCGTAAATTTGTGTTTATCTCACCTTTTTCCTATGCGAACTGACAGGTGGGACCCACAAGGAACATGGTCAATTTAATCAGTCAACATAGTGCCACGCAGACTATTTGGCCGGTCAACAGAGTGCAATCCGATGCTGAACGGTGAGCAAGTGACCGTATAATCACCGCAAAACGTATATAGTAACCGTAATGAGTGTATTCTGAAGTCCAGTGACCGTATTACGCTTTTCGCTTGAAATACACTGACCGCCCGTGTATTTATCTCTTCTCTCGCTCTCTCTGTGGAGCCGAGTAGGCCAACGTGCCAGTGACTAAATTGGCGCACACCACCCCATTATTGCTGTACTGGTTTCGTAAGAGCAAACAAGCATTCACGTCTACGGTACAAACTGTAGATATGAGTTACAAATGCTATGAAGATGAATACAAATATTGAATCCACTTTATGCCCAATTTCTCTCTGTAGGCCCTCCAAAGTACATCTCTACACGTTCTCGCATGTTACATCTAACAACTATGCAATACATCACTACTACTACACTCTAACACAATAAATCATATGTGTTTTTAGTTTTACTATATCTCATATTGTTAATTAATTATTCAGTTTGCATACATTAAAATTGCCTTTGAAATGTATGGCTAGTATCATCTACCGCGCGGGAAAAATCCCGCCCTTGCCTGTTTAATCGGGTTTGTATCGATGGATCGTGCGAAACAGCAAAACTATAGTAGTATACTACAGTACAAGAAACAGTTCACTGGGCCGCTGTGTCGTGTACTCCTCCGTCGTAAGAGTGGAGCGCTCGCTTTCATAAATGTTCTAGTCCCTTTCACCACCATGTGGGACATCAAGCAACCGGGTCCACGTGCCATACCGAAATAACAGTGCAGAGCAGCAGGGGTGAAGCACCCTAGTCATGGCTCCGGCGTAGTAATGAGCAATGAGGCGTCAAATCACAAAGCTGCACCTTTCCCGTAGTTAAGTTGGAGGGACGAAGTAATGCTAAAAAAAGAAGTTGGAGGGATGAAGCAACCATCATTTCACTCGTTGCTGAATCCGCTTCATCCTCATCTTCTTCAAGTTAACCACGTGTTGCTTCTGCCGTTGTTCTGCCTCATGTGGGATGCGGACCAGCTTGGTAAAGCACTGACACGTGGGACCGCATGTTAGCAAACTGCCAGGCCAACGTCCTCTAAAAATAAGAAACCTCCCCCGCCTTCTGCGCGGCAAAATCACCTCCTTTTTACTAATCTTGATACTATAATTTTTTAGATCAATATAATCGAGATTTGTATAGATAGCACACAGGAGCAAAACCAAGTGGTCTGGTTAAGGGCATCCACAATGTGTAGCCAAATGTGAAAATAGCTTTTGGCATCGATGGGAACCATTGTGGACGGTGCTGCCAAAGCCAAAAAGATGGAACCAAAGCTCCCTAATTGATTGGTTGAAGGAATAGAAAAATGCAACCTCTCTCCTCTTTCTCCCGTGCTTGGACGCATGTACAGTATAGAGCACAGAGTCTACTCCCCTGTCCCTTCTATCACAAATCACAAAGAATTGAGGCATCAAATCACAAAGCACGAACGAAGCAACCATCATTTCACTCTTCGCTGACTCCGCTTCTCCATCATCTTCTTCGAGAAACCACCTTACCGCACTAAGCTGGACGGACGACGCTATTGTGTAGTACTAGTACATTTATGCGTCCTTTGGTTCAACGGACTTCCTGGATGCAAAGAAGGCGGTTATCTTGGCTTGCAGGCGGCACTTGCGAACGACTTACCGTGGTCTCCCTTAATGGTGTGCTCCGTCGAACGCACTTCGCCAAACCACAACGTTCGAGATATCGTCGACGTCACCGCAATGGGGAAGGAAGTCAAATAGTTACTACCTTCATTTTTTGTATACAAGGCCAGTATCAAAATTACAATTTGCAGAAGGCCACTAACACTAATCGAGGCAAAATTGATGGGGTTTGCCTCATACTAGCAACCAAGGACATTAATATACCCTTGCATGCATGTGGAAGTGAGAAGGTTGGTTTGCATGGCGCTGCATTAATCAAGCAATGAGGAGTGAGATGGTTAGCTCTTTGGGCATTGGAGAAAAAAATACGCATTAATTGACACGTCAAACGAGGATTTGTATCGATCAATCCCGCGAAGGAAAACCCCGCCTTTCTTTTTTAACACAAGTAGTACGTACGTACTTGTATCCTGTTTGGGTCTAGGCCTTGCATTGCCATACTTGGCCACACATTTTTGCAAGCTTGCCTTAAATTTTCAAAATGAAAAGGAGGTACACTTGCGCAAGGATGTCGCGGTCGCACCGCACCCTCACACAGTCGCTCCTGCACACCGCAAACCCAACCAAGGGAACGCACCCTCACTGACACGTGCTACCACATGTGATCAAACCAAACTCAGCCATCCTACCGCTGACACATAATTTTCGTTCATACAGTATGTTTATCTAACCGCATGTTGGGGAAGATCCGTACGGCCCGTGCGGTGGTCTGTTGGGGAAGAAGAAGAGGTGAGGAAGAAGAAGGGTTAGGAGACGTAGGATATTCATCCAACTGCCTGAAATGGTCGACTGACCCAAATGATGAAAGTCAGGTGACTTGCATAAATACATGTTTTTACACAGCAAAAGATCCCTAAAAACAACAACATAAAGAAAAACTATCACTGCTCACGGAACGAGACGGCCTCGTTGTCTTTGGCTACCGGCGTGAACCAGCCGTAGCTGCCGACGTGTGTCTCCGCACCGTGGTTGTCCTCGGCCTCCAGCTACTCGTTCACGCGGAGCGTGCGGGCGCTCTGCACGGACGCGAGCACCGCCCGGTTCAAGTCCAGGACGTCTGGTTCCGCCTGCAGGAGGGCCTCAATGGCAGCGGCATCTGTGCGCTCCGCGTCGAGTTGAGCCTCCGCCACCCGGTTCAAGTCCAGGACGTCCGGTTTCGCCTGTAGGAGGGCCTCGATGGCAGCGGCATCCGCGCGCTCCGCTTCAAGTTGAGCCTCCGCTGCCCGGTTCACATCCACGACATCTGGTTCCGCCTGCAGGAAGGCCTCGATGGCAGCGGCATCCGCGCGCTCCGCGTCGAGTTGAGCCTCCGCCTCCCGGTCCTCCTTTAGGATCGCTAGGTTGAACCGCTGGTCCGCCTACAGCATGGGGGACCCGGACGCCGGCATGAAGTCGACGTCCATCGTCTCATACGCATCGGGGGCCTTCTGCGCCGCGACCCCCGCCATGAACATTGGATCGGCTTCCTCCTCCTTGGAGCTTGGCTCCAGAGAACTCGGGGATTGGCCCGCCGCAAAGCGAGCTTGGGAACGGAGGTCTGTGGCGCCGTCCGCCACCGCGATTTCTGCGCGGCACTTCGGCGTCAGCATCTTGTAGTACGTGGTCTTGCAGCGCACCATGGCTTTCCAGCAAACTAGGAGACGGTTGATGCGGGCTAGGGGATCGAAAGGTGGGGGAATGGGCTGGAGAGGAGGTGTGGTTTTGGGGCAGTGGTGACCGGCCGACAAGTAGCTGGCGTAGGCCGAGCAGCGAAGGTTCTAGTGTGAATAGTGGTTCCGATGACGACCGGTCAATCGGTTTTGACTGTGCGGAGTTTGCAAAGCTGGACGACTAGAGCCTGGAGAGTTGTGGGGTTGGATGGGACCAAAGTTTCGGAGTTTCACGTGGCAGACGTCCGGACCTCCCCACTGTTCCTGTCGACGACGAGGCGGTGACTTCGTAAATCTCAAGATGACTAGCAAGATGCCCGTGCATTGCACGAAACATCAGGATGCATTTTTTTATGATATCTCGAGAATTTCATCGAAAAATGGTATCTCGAGAATTTCATCAAAAAATGATATCTCGAGAAAGATGAGAGATAAGGTGAGGAGGAGTGGGGCGCGGTGGTGATTGGTGGTCAAACTTAGCGGAGGCATGGGGATGGACGACGCCGGCAGCAGCCACCATGCCAGATTGTTCTAGAGGCTTCCTTTTTTAATTACTCAACAATGAAGTTTTGGGAGATAAGGATGAACGATAGAGGTGCGGGTATCCTTTTGCAAAATTGCCATAGTTTGCTTTCTATCCGTCAGATATAGATCGGACGGTCTATATTGCAAGATGGCAGGCGCACCATCATCACCGAGAGTAGAGATAAGAGTAGAGATAGAGGTATGACGGCTCAGTCTCTCGAAGGTGCTCATAGGGGTAAGGTGTTCGTGTGTGCATTCATAGGGGTGAGTGTATGCGCGCATGTATGAGCGCTTGCATCTGTACTGTGTTAAAAAAAGGAGTACTCGAAGTATGCAAGTTCATAAGGAATGGACGGTGTACATCACTCTTGTCGCGTTCGCGTTGCAGCCCAGCACGCTGGACCCTCCACGTCGTTCACCAAATGGAACGCGCTTCGTCTTGCGTTTTCGCTCGCTTGTGGGACCGCAGTTGAGAGCAAACCGACGTCCCTCCCCCTCCCCCGCCCGTGTCATTTATACTACTAGAAGAGAGAGATGTTGGCCGAGTGTTTCCCTCCGTTTTATGCAGAGTAGTAAATAAAAACGGAGGGACTATACTACTAGTACTATGAGCACTGCATACTCTACTTCAGATGTTGTCAGTACTCCACTAGTACTACTACTTGTACTATTGGACAGGCAGCTTAAAAAAAGTTACTATTGGATTGGCTATACGTGGCGAAATCCTAGTAGGAAGAGCATGCGCGAGAACAAGCACATTCACGTGTTTGAAAACAAATTGGAAACCATCTCTGTTTGAATACAAATCTAGGAGTACGTACGAATCTAACAATATTGATTGGGCGTTATTGAATGTTGATAGTTTTTTCTGTAAGTTTGGCCAAAGTAGAGATACTTTGACTACACATAAAACTTATATGTAAACTAGAAAGGATCAGAGGGAGTATATTGTACGTTCAAAAGCGAAACGAACAATGAATACCCTTTATATATGATTTGCTAATGCTATGATCACCGGTTCAAAATTTTGAATCCACCTTAGGTATCACACATGCACCCACTCGTTCTCTCTCGGTTTCATCTCGGGGTCTGGAGATCGATTGAAAGAGGACTAGGGTGGGTATAGTACGTCGTTTCGCTTTTGAACATACAATATACTCCCTCCGATCCACACAGACCCCCCGGGTCATTTCTATCATAGAAACACACCAAACCTTTATCTCCTTGCACGACACGCACTTGATCTATCAACATCAATCGATGTCGTCAAGATGTGTCGGGGCATGAACGAATGGTCAAAACTAAGATGGGAAGCGACACGTAGTGGAGGCAAAGTGAAACTTTAAACGAACCGTTTGTCCGTATGCATGTCGGACAAATTACAACATTGGCAATACAAGCATGGTCTAGGCCCACATGCGAATGATACTCGGCGGAATGTTCAAATGAGGCTTGCGGGAGGATGGACTCGACCGGAGGGCGGCATGATCGATGGAGAAGAGGGTTGGAGAGGAATGAGAAATAAGCAACACCACATGATTATACTTGAACGGCTCAAATAAACATAAAGTTGTCTCATTTTCCCTTCCGTCTTGGTCACGGAGTAAGATACTCCCTTTGTTTTTATTTACTCTGCATATTAGGTTTGACTGAAAGTCAAACTTCATAAAATTTGACCAACCTAATAGAAAAAATATGAACATTTACAATAGCAAATCTATATGATGTGAAAGTATATTCAATAATAAATCTAATGGTATTGGTTTGTTATTGTATATGTTATTATTTCTGTCTATAAACTTTGTCAAAGTTTACAAAGTTTGTCTTTGAGCAAAGCTAAAATGCGGAGTAAATAAAAACAGAGGGAGTACGCAGGGACTAGTATATAGTTACTACTGCCGGAACATGGTAAGTTGGACCCCTAAATACGGGCACAGACCGGGCACACCTCAATTATTCCTTCAAACAATCGGACACCTACATTAGCACACCATCCGGCTACTTAATCAAGTGTTACGCTTCACTAGTTGAAAAGGAAAAGGGTGGTACCGTACCCAAAACCACCACACTTGGGGCTAGGGTAACAACTTGGTACTGTACCCCATTTGAACTAGGGCACAAAAACCACCTGTTCGGCGCCTAATGTGTAACGCGGAGCACTGACGCTCGAATTTGGCTGGGAAAACAGGGAAACCAACATGTGGGGCACACCTGTCGGGATGACATGGCGCAGACTAGTCCAATGGAGGAGCTGGCCCACGACCTCCTCGCCACCGGCAACCGTTCATGTGGGTCGTGGGGGCCAGCAACATGGCGCAGCTCCCGCACCGCCTCTGGACACAGCGACCGCGGTGAGCGACACGCTCATCGTCGCTGGACAAGCTCGGCTTCAGGGTGCCGAGGGTGGCGTTAGTGCTGTGGCACGACCAGCAGATCAACACCTGGCTTGTCGAGGATGCACGGGGCGCCGAAGTGCGCGCGCGCCGCGACGCGTCCGCGGAGTGTTCTAGCGCGGCCAACTGCATCCCCAGGACCTGAGACCATGCTGGGTCGTCTTGCTTTTTCAATGACATGTGGGGATCGCATGTGAGCAAAGGGCATCTCCAATGTTGCCACTACCGCAACTGACTACCCTAGCACACCAAAAACCCTCGTCCCTCACGCCATCGCGTGGTGCGTTCCCAGTCGGCGCCAGCTGCCCGCATTCATGCCGTCTGTCCGTATGCCATCATTAAGAGGCTCGGTGCCCGAGGAACCAAATCCGGTGAATTAATGACGCACCCGAACGCTTGGCCTCAACGGAATGCGGTACTTAAAGACGCAACGCCCAGCTAAACTCCACACCATAGCGCATCCTCCTGCTACCTGGCACGATGGCAACACTTCCACCATGACCGCGAGCGCGAACGCTCTGCGGGAGAGCTTGTCTTTGGGGATGAAGCTCGAGGTCGCCGCCCTCGCTCAAGTTGCCGCTCGCAACGCGATAGCGGCATAGCCGGACGCGGACGTGACCGCACAAGCGGTGGCCACGCTAGCGGCCGACGACGGGAGCACCGTCAGCCACGCGTCCTACTTGCCGTCGTCCAACGTTCGGTGGCGCATGTGGCAGGTGAAGCGACGGACCGTCCACGTCCATCATCATCGACCTCACATCCACCGGCACCGCCGAGGTCGGGGACTCCTCCGAGGATGAGTAGGGCATGGGACGCGGCAGGGCATGGTGTGCCAACTGGCCGGTCCGTCTCCCGTGTTCTACTCTTCCTCGACGGAGACCGCACCTTCACTTCATGGGTCTTGAACCCCACCCCCGTACATGGAGATGGCAGATGGAGGACGTCGGTTGCTGCCGTAGAAAAGGTTTAGGGTCGGGTTTCTTTTATTTTTCTGTCCTATAAAAGTTCGAAATGTAATGAAAATCTGCCGTGTTTGCATGAATATCATCCGGTGTATATGAACTTTCACAATAATAGTAAGATATATTGTAGGAGTATGAAAATATATGGAATGATGATTTGTTTTTGTGTGTATAAACTTAGAAGGTTTGACCCGAGACAAAGCTAACATGCGAAGTAAATAAACACATAGGGTCTACATACACAATTTATCTTAGGCACTCCAATAGTACGTCCACTAGACATTCACGCATTTCACATCTTTCTACATCTACGGGAACCTACGAAAGGGTTAACGTAAATTGCCTCTCTCTCTCCCCCCTGATTTTCATGGTGGTGGGCCCCTCCCTCCCTCCAATCTCCAATCAACAGCCCACATGTTTCACATTACGTTAATTACGTAACTGGGATTACGTAGGTGTAGCATTACTCGTCCTAAAAAAACCAACTAAGCCAACCTCCCAGCATATCGCGAGGGAAAAGACCCGGCCGCGCCGTTTTAGTCGGGATTACCGGATTACTAGTAGTAGTATCGATGGATCGCACGAAGCACCAAGTTTAAAAGGAAAAAAGGTGGTACACTCACAGCACGCCTGTCGCGGTCGCATTGCACCCCTTACATGGTCGGTCCTGCACACGGCTCACGCAAATGGAACGCGCTTCAGCTTGCCTCTTCACTGACACGTGGGACCGCACTTGGAGAAACCAACCATGCGCCAAACTCCCCCGCCCACCGTGCGAAAATTCCCCCCAAATCCCAAATTCAACCGCCCTTTGGCCAACTAGCCAATAATATTCCCCAAACCCCCCTCTCCCCGGCCCCCTCCACTCCATTCGCTCTGCCAAAGCCGCCCTCCCCACCGCGCCGATACGTCGGCACCGCGGTTCGTCGAGGGGACGCACGGCGATCCTCTCGCTCCCACAGTACGCTCTCGTAGACTGTCGTCCTCTAGCTGCGCCGCCACCGCTGGCGACGTTCTTGTGGAGATGCACGGCGGTCAGCTTCTCCCATGGTACGCGCATTCTAGACTGAGGCCCCGTGCGTGTCGGAGTAGTGCTGAATGTTAGCTGATAGATGCTGTTAATCTCACAGTTTGCCGAAATAGTTTACAGTCAATATGCTCTGCTTAAGAAGCTTCCTTGCCCTGTTCTGCACTCAATCTGCTTAGCTAAGATGGCATGCCACACCCGATTAGTTGCTAGAATATCCTGCCATATATTTATTGTGACGTAGATTGCCATGGTCTAGTAGCCAATCTGTTAGGTGAAATAGCTCTACACCATTTTATACTCGATCTTTGTTGCTGAGATGGCCTTTGATGGCTGTGTGCTTGGCCTCATTGACTGCTGAAACAGCCTACCATAATTTAGCACTCAAATCTGTTTGCTGAATTAGCTTTACATATATTTCGTTACTTAGATCTGCTTGTCCAAATATCTTGCCATAGCTTTAGACATCGACCTAGGTATTTTTTTCTGGACATCATAAAAAAGCATATATGTTTTTCCTGTAATATCTAGTAGAAGAACTAATTTGTATGTCTAACAGATGGAGAGGACTTGGATAACTTCTGCTCGAAGATTCTCCGCTGCATATGTCGAGGGGGTTGAAAACTTCATGAAACTTTATCAGAGCTGAGTACGGTGGTCCGGAATTAGATGTGCTCTGCCCATGTAGCAGTTGTATGAGTTCAGTTACAAGGCCCCAGTCAACTGTGCAAAATCATCTACACTTGTATGGGATGTCGGTCACATATACTAGGTGGGTTCATCATGGTGAAGCTGTGAACGTCAATGTTACTGACTATGTGGAAGCAGCAGATCACCATCTTGATCTGCCTGATGCTCAGGTGGAAGAGGAGGAGGAGGTGGTGGTGGCGGAGCCAGTGAGTTTGACCAACATTGAAACAATGCTATGAAATGCTCGCGCATTTCGTGAACTTTCACCTGCAGAAGAAAAACGGTGGGCCCGCATGTTGGAACAATGCAACATGGCTGTCACCCCAGGAAATAAGCTGTCAGTATTCTCAACTATGGTCACCTTTCTTCAGGTGAAGACATATGAGCGGATGGCCAACAAATCATTTGATGCGATGTTGGCTGCTTTCCGCAAATCTTTCCCAGATGCGTCTGAGCTGCCACACACCTACAGTAAAATGAAGAATTTCCTTCGTGCAGTTGGAATTGGACATGATATGATCCATGTTTGTAAGAATAATTGTGTTCTGTTCCGGAAGGATTATGCCAACTTAAGTGAATGCCCAAAATGCAAATCATCAAGATGGAAAGATGGCGATGCTGTGAAGAGGATTCCTCATAATGTTCTGAGACATTTTCCAATTATACCAAGATTGCAGAGGTTGTTTCATGATGCTGAAACAAGAGAGGATGTACTGTGGCATTCTAGGAACCAGGAGTACAGAGATCAGAATGTAATGAGCCATCCATCTCATGGTAGTGACTGGAAAAGCTTCAATCAGAAACACAAAAAGTTTGTTGCTGACCCGAGAAACATTTGACTTGGCTTAGCTACAGATGGATTTAACCCATTTGGCCACCAGAGCGCCACATATAGCATGTGGCCAGTGCTTGTTATCCCTTACAACATGCTTCCAAATGTCTGCACCGAAGAATCAAACTACATGATGGCCTTGTTCATCCCAGGTCCAAAAAGTCCTGGACAGGATTTTGATTTATTCATGAAGCCTCTTGTGGAGGAACTTCAACAGCTATGGAGGGGTGTTCTCACTCGAGACCTATATAGCAGCCCACCAGCTGATTTGTTTCTGCGTGCTGTTATAATTTGGTGCATCCATGATTATCCGGCTTTGGGCACTATGTCAGGGCGAACGACACATGGTTACAATGCATGTGTTCGCTGTGACAAGAATCCGCTGTCATACGCAATACTTAGCAAGATCTGTTACATTGGACACCGCCGTTTCCTTGCCAAGGACAAGCCGTGTCCTACAAAATACCGAAGACATGTGTTCAATGCAAAGCATGAAAACTATGATGCGCCAAAGAGGCTCAGCGGTGATGAGTTGCAAGTGGAATTAGAGAAGGTCAGGCATATTACACCAGGAAACCATCCTGATAATGGTAGCGAGAAAAGGAAGCGTGGCAGGGTAGAAGAGAGATTATTGTTTACCCACAGGTCCACTTTGTGGGACTTGGAGTATTGGAAAGATTTGGATCTGCGGCATAATCTTGATGTGATGCACATCGAGAAAAAAATATGTGACAGCATTATCGGCACACTTCTTAATATTGAAGGCAAGACGAAAGATACCTTAAAATCTAGGATTGATTTGACACACCTGGGTATCAGAAAGGATTTGTAGGTGGAAGATGAAGGTAAGCCACGGGATATGGCACCAGCTGTGTACGTCTTGGACAAGGTAAAAAGAAAAGAATTCTGCAAGGTCCAGTCACGTGTGAGATTCCCACATGGATTTGCTTCCAACCCTGAAAGGAGAGTCAGTGCAGATGGAAACAAGGTACAAGGGTTGAAAACTCATGACTGCCATGTCCTACTTCAAAGGGTTTTACCTGTTATCCTTAGAGGATTGGGCCGCCCTGACTTATATAGAGCAGTTGCAGAGTTGGGAAAATTCTTCAGGGAACTCTGCAGTAGAAATATCAGGATAGATGCTTTGGAGCGTCTTAGAGACAAGATACCAACTATCCTCTGCGACCTTGAGAAGATATATCCTCCAGCCTTCTTTGATGTGATGTTGCATTTGGCTGTTCATCTACCTGATGAGGCACTACTTAGAGATCCAGTACAATATGGCTGGATGTACCTGATGTTTGCTTGAACTACGTCAGCATTTCCCCAAAGAGGAAGGGATGATGCAGCACAGCAATGGTAGGTATTTCCCTCAGTGATGAGACCAAGGTTATCGAACCAGTAGGAGAACCACGCAACACCACGTAAACAGCTCCTGCACACAAAGAACAAATACTTGCAACCCGACGTAAGAGAGGGGTTGTCAATCCCTCACGGGTAAAAAGATAGGTAAAGTTTTAGTAGATTGGATAAATAGATCTCGCGGGAACGCGAGATAAAATAAATAAATAAAAATTGCAGCAAGGTATTTTTGTATTTTTGGATTAATAGATCGGAAAATAAAAGCAAATAAAAATAGATCGCGAAGGCAAAGAGCAAATAGATCTGAAAATATATGATGAGAAAATAGACCCGGGGGCCGTAGGTTTCACTAGTGGCTTCTCTCGAGAAAAAATAACATACGGTGGGTAAACAAATTACTGTTGGCCAATTGATAGAACTTCAAATAATCATGAAGATATCTAGGCAATGATCATTATATAGGCATCACATCCAAGATTAGTAGACCGACTCCTGCCTGCATCTACTACTATTACTCCACACATCGACCACTATCCAGCATGCATCTAGTGTATTAAGTTCATGGAAAAACAGAGTAATGCAATAAGAATGATGACATGATGTAGACAAGATATATTTATGTAGAAATAGACCCCATCTTGTTATCCTTAATGGCAAAAATACATACATGTCGTTTCCCCTTCTGTCACTGGGATCAAGCACCGTAAGATCGAACCCATCACAAAGCACCTCTTCCCATTGCAAGATAAATAGATCAAGTTGGCCAAACAAAACCCAAATATTGGAGAAGAAATACGAGGCTATAAGCAATCATGCATATAAGAGATCAAAGAAGACTCAAATAACTTTCATGGATAAAAACATAGATCTGATCATAAACTCAAAGTTCATTGGATCCCAACAAACACACCGCTAAAAGAGTTACATCAAATAGATCTCCAAGAGACCATTGTATTGAGAATCAAACGAGAGAGGGAAAGCCATCTAGCTACTAACTACGGACCCGTAGGCCTACAATGAACTACTCACGCATCATCGGAGAGGCACCAATGAGGATGATGAACCCCTCCGTGATGGTGTCTAGATTGGATTTGTGGTTTCTGGAACTTGCGGCGGTTGGAATTGATTTTCGTTGACTCCCCTAGGGTTTCTGGAATATTGGGGTATTTATAGAGCAAAGAGGCGGTGCGGGAGGTCTCCGAGATGGGCACAACCCACCAGGGCGCGCCTGGGGGCCCAGGCGCGCCCTGGTGTCTGTGCTCACCTCGGGCTCCCTCTTCGATACTTCTTTGGCCCACTGGATGTCTTCTGGTAAAAAAAAATCTCCAAAAAGTTTCGCTGCGTTTGGACTCCGTTTGGTATTGATTTCCTGCGAAGTAAAAAACAAGCAGAAAACAGCAACTGGCACTGGGTACTATGTCAATAGGTTAGTCCCAAAAAATGATATAAAGTTGATATAAAATGATTGTAAAACATCCAAAAATGATAATATAACAGCATGGAACAATAAAAAATTATAGATACATTAGAGACGTATCAGCATCCCCAAGCTTAATTCCTGCTCGTCCTCGAGTAGGTAAATGATAAAACAGAATTTTTGATGTGGAATGCTGCCTAACATGTTCATCACATATTCTTTTCTTTGTGACCTGGACATTTGGACTTTTATGTGGTTCAAAGCAATAGTCTAGTTTTGACATGAGTACCCAAGCATATCAACAAGCAACCATGTCTTTCAAAATATCAACACTAAAGCAAGTTATCCCTATCCCATTATGCTGAATCATTGATCCATTCATGAAACACACTCGAATATTAGCTACACCCAATGCTCAAGTACGATCATAGTGCCCCTTAGTTGGTGCTTTATAAGAGAAGACGGAGACTCAAGTAAAAATAAAAATTGCATAAAGTATAAGAAAGGCCCTTCGCGGAGGGAAGTAGGGATTTGTAGAGGTCCCAGAGCTCAAAGCTTAAATTGAGAGATAAAAACATTCTGAGAGGCATAATTTTCCCACCAATGAAAATGACTTAGAGTTCCCAATACTTTCCATGCTAGATATATCATAGGCGGTTCCCAAACAGAAATTAAAGTTTATTCCTTTTTCCACCATACTTTCACTTTCCATGGCTAGCCGTATCCACGGGTGCCCTCCATACCAACACTTTTCCAAGGAATTTATTATTTGACAACATAAAGTAAATTCATTTTTCATTTCAGGACTGGGCATCCCTAATACCTTTGCCGTACTCTCGTGCAATGACAAGTGACTAAACACTCATCGTGAGAATAACACATCTAGCATGGAAAAATATCGGCCACCCCTCACCGCCTCGCGAGCGGTATGCGCACACAAAAGAGAAATTTATTTTGAAAATTAGAGATGGCACATACAAATTTGCTTAGAACGGCACGAAAATACCACATATAGGTAGGTATAGTGGACTCATATGGCAAAACTGGTTTAAAGGGTTTTGGATGCACAAGTAGTGATCATACTTAGTGCAAATGAAAGCTAGCAAAAAGATTGGGAAGCGTCCAACCAAGAAACGAAAAATCTCGTAAGCAAGCATTAAGCATAATTAACACCAAATAATGCACCACAAGTAGGATATAATTTCATTGCATAACTATTGACTTTCGTGCTTGCATAGGGAATCACAAACCTTAACACCAATATTCTTACTAAAGCATAATTACTCATCAACATGACTCACATATCACTATCATCATATCTCAAAACTATTACTAAGAATCAAGTTTATTTTGTCCAATGATCTTCATGAAAGTTTTTATTATATCCTTCTTGGATATCTATCACTTTGGGACTAATTTCATATGTTGCTTTTAATAAGCTCAAACAAATATAAGTGAAGAACATGAGCATAATATTTCTTTCTCTCAAATTAATCTAAATGAAGAGAGAATTTCTTAAAAAAATTACTAACTCCCAAATAAATCTAAGTGAAGCATGAGAGCATTTCTTCCAAAATAACAAAGCACACCATGCTCAAAAAGATATAAGTGAAGCACTAGAGCAATTCCATAGCTCATAAAAATTTAAGTGAAGCATAGGAGCAAGCATAGCATAATTTTTGGCTCTCCAAAAAAGGTGTGTCCAGCAAGGATTCAAGACTTAAAATAAAAAGCAAAACAAGTAAAGACTCATATCATACAAGACGCTCCAAGCAAAACTCATAATATGTGACGAATAAAAATATAGCTCCAAGTAAAATACCGATAGTCGTTAGAAGAAAGAGGGGATGCCACTCGGGGGCATCCCCAAGCTTAGTTGCTTGATACTTCTTGAATATTATCTTGGGGTGCCTCGGGCATCCCCAAGCTTAGCCTTTTGCTAATCCTTATTCCTTCATCCATCGTGATCTCACCCAAAACTTGAAAACTTCAATCACACAAAACTCAACAAAACCTTCATGAGATCCGTTAGTATAAGAAAACCAATCTTTACTTTAAGTAATGTAGAAAACCCAATCAAATTTTGTTCTTGCATTATATCTACTGTATTCCAACTTTTCTATGGCAAAAAAATCTTCAAAGAAAACCATAGATTGATCAAACTAAGCACACAATGCAAAGAAAACAAAATCTGTCAAAAACAGAACAGTCTGCAAAGATACAAATTGTTCTCATATTTCTGTAACTCCAAAAATTCTGAAAGATTAGGAAAACAAAGAATTTGTATATAAATCTTTTGTAAAAAATTCAGAAGTTTTCGTCGCTTCCGTGAATTTCTAAAATTATTTTACTGGACGCAAAATTTTCTGTTTTCCAACAAGATCAAATCAACTATCGCCAAAGCTATCCCAAAGGATTTGCTTGGCACAAACACTAACTAAAACACAAACAACACAATCATAACAGTAGCATAATTGTGCAAACATTCAAGAACAGAAAGAAAAAGATAAAAATAAATTTTATTCATTGGGTTGCCTCCCAACAAGCGCTATCGTTTTATGCCCCTAGCTAGGCATAAATAATTTTAATGATGCTCACATGAAAGATAGCAAGTGAAACACGAAGAGAGCATCATGTAGCATGTGAAAAACAAGTTTAAGTCTAACATACTTCCTATGCATAGGCATTTTATAAGAAAACAAATTATCAAGATAAGCAAAAACTAATGTATGCAAGGAAGAGGAATAAAACATTGACGATCTCAACATAACGAGAGGTATTTTAGTCACATGAAAATTTCTACAACCATATTTTCCTCTCTCATAATAATTACATGTAGGATCATAATCAAATTCAACAATATAACTATCACATAAAATTTTCTCTTCATGATCCACATGGATGCGAAGTTGACACTCTTCCAAAACAGTGGGATTATCATCAAATAAAGTCATGGCCTCTCCAAGCCCACTTTCATCAAAAATTTCATAAGATTGAACACTCTCCAAATATGTGGGATTATTTTTAGCTAAAGTTGACACTCTTCCAAACCCACTTTTAATATTATTGCACACATAATCATCATGAGGTTTAAATAAATTTTCAAGATCACAAGAATCATTATCACCCCAATCATGATCATTGCAATAAGTAGTGGACCTAGCAATATAAGCATCCCCAAGCTTGGGGTTTTGCATATTATTAGCACAATTGACATTAATAGAATTTATAATAACATCATTGCAATCATGCTTTTTATTCAAGGAGCTATCATGAATCACTTTATAAATTCCTTCGTTTAACACTTCATCACAATTTTCAGATTCATAAATCTCAAACAAAACTTCATAAAGGTAATCTAGTGAACTCAACTCACTAGCAATAGGTTCATCATAATTGGATCTTTTGAAAAGATTAGCAAGTGGATGGGGATCCATATCAATAGGTTTTTAGCAAGCGAAGATGCAAGCATATAGAAGGCACAAGGCAACACAAGCAAAGATAGCAAACAAGAGATCTGACGAGAAAAAGGCGAACGAAAAAGAGGGGCGAATAAAACGGCAAATTTTTGTGAAGTGGGGGAGATGAAAACGAGAGGCAAATGGCAAATAATGTAAATTGCAAGGAGATGAGATTTTTGATTAGGAACCTGGTTGATGTTGATGATGTCTCCCCGGCAACGGCGCCAAAAATTCCTTTTGATGTTTGCTTGAACTACGTCGGTATTTCCCCAAAGAGGAAGGGATGATGCAGCACAGCAACAGTAGGTATTTCCCTCGGTGATGAGACCAAGGTTATCGAACCTGTAGGAGAACCACGCAACACCACGTAAACAGCTCCTGCACACAAAGAACAAATACTTGCAACCCGACGTAAGAGAGGGGTTGTCAATCCCTCGTGGGTAAAAAGATAGGTAAAATTGTAGTAGATTGGATAAATAGATCTCGCGGGAACCCGAGATAAAATAAATAAATAAAAATTGCAGCAAGGTATTTTTTTTATTTTTGGATTAATAGATCTGAAAATAAAAGCAAATAAAAATAGATCGCGAAGGCAAATAGCAAATAGATCTGAAAATATATCATGAGAAAATAGACCCGGGGGCCGTAGGTTTCACTAGTGGCTTCTCTCGAGAAAAAATAGCATACGGTGGGTAAACAAATTACTATTGGGCAATTGATAGAACTACAAATAATCATGACGATATCCAGGCAATGATCATTATATAGGCATCACGTGCAAGATTAGTAGACCGACTCTTGCCTGCATCTACTACTATTACTCCACACATCGACCACTATCCAGCATGCATCTAGTGTATTAAGTTCATGGAAAAACAGAGTAATGCAATAAGAACGATGACATGATGTAGACAAGATCTATTTATGTAGAAATAGACCCCATCTTGTTATCCTTAATGGCAACGATACATACATGTCGTTTCCCCTTCTGTCACTGGGATGAAGCACCGTAAGATCGAACCCATCACAAAGCACCTCTTCCCATTGCAAGATAAATAGATCAAGTTGGCCAACCAAAACCCAAATATCGGAGAAGAAATACAAGGCTATAAGCAATCATGCATATAAGAGATCAAAGAAGACTCAAATAACTTTCATGGATAAAAACATAGATCTGATCATAAACTCAAAGTTCATCGGATCCCAACAAACACACCGCAAAAAGAGTTACACAAAATAGATCTCCAAGAGACCATTGTATTGAGAATCAAATGAGAGGGGGAAAGCCATCTAGCTACTAACTACGAACCCGTAGGTCTACACTGAACTACTCACGCATCATCGGAGAGGCACCAATGAGGATGATGAACCCCTCCGTGATGGTGTCTAGATTGGATCTGTGGTTTCTGGAACTTGCGGTGGCTGGAATTGATTTTCGTCGACTCCCCTAGGGTTTCTGGAATATTGGGGTATTTATAGAGCAAAGAGGCGGTGCGGGAGGTCTCCGAGATGGGCACAACCCACCAGGGCGCGCCTGGTGGCCCAGGTGCGCCCTGGTGTCTTGTGCTCACCTCGACCTCCCTCTTCGGTACTTCTTTGGCCCACTGGATGTCTTCTGGTCCAAATAAAATCTCCAAAAAGTTTCGCTGCGTTTGGACTCCGTTTGGTATTGATTTCCCGCTAAGTAAAAAACAAGCAGAAAACAGCAAGTGTCATTGGGCACTATGTCAATAGGTTAGTCCCAAAAAATGATATAAAGTTGATATAAAATGATTGTAAAACATCCAAAAATGATGATATAACAGCATGGAACAATCAAAAATTATAGATACGTTGGAGACATATCAATACCCTATTGAAAGGCGGCTAGGCACTTTCAAGGGCTATGTTAGGAACAGAGCTAGACCTGAGGGTTCCATTGCAGAGGCCTACATTGCTACAGAAGCGTTGACATTCTGCTCAAAATACATTGAAACAGCTGATGAGCTTAGCAAAGAGGTGGGTGAAAACAATCCCGAGCTCAATGTTTTCGATTGTTCTGTTCGAGTTACAGGGAAGAGTTGACAAGATGACAAACCTAAAGATTTGAACAAAATGGTTTGGTATGTGTTGAATAACTGTCCTGAGATTCTACCTTATATGGAGTAAGTGCTAAGTACTGCAGCTTATACATCATAATCTACTAAACTTGCAGCACATTCTTATATATTTAGATGTTTGACGTGATCATTATGTTGTGCAGCATCTACAAAAAGGAGTTACTGCCGCAAAATCCAAGAAACATTGGCAAACTGGTTATGGCAGGATTTGCGAAATGGTTCAAGAGCCATGTAAGCTTTTGAATTGCACTGTCAGTTTTTTTAATATATTGAGTACATAAGATGATCAGCTTGTCTATTTTCTAACCATAGGTTAAGAAGATGCGGGAGGATGGGCAGGCAGTTAATGATGCCCTTTACGCACTAGCAATGGGTCCTGATACTCGGGTAAGACATTATGAATCTTGCATTGTTGGAAATGTGTGCTACAACACCCTTGCACGCGACGAAGACAGGAAGACACAAAACAGTGCCATCATGAGCATAGATAAGTACGGCGAAGAGACAACTAAAATGTATGCTAACATAACAGACATTGTTCAGTTGCAGTATATCTCCAGTTTCGAGGTTCATCGGTGTGTGGTTCTATTGTGCTATCGTTGGTATAACCTGTTTTCCAGGTCGCAAAACCCAGAGCTGATGCTTATTTCAAATCCATCAATGTCAAGGTTTCGTACCAGACCTACGAGCCTTTTATTTTGGCAAATCAAGCAACACAGATATTTTTCTTGGAAGACACATTTGCACGTAGCGATGACTGGAGAGTGTTGCAAAGGTTTGAGCAGAGGAATTCGTTTAATGAAGTTGCACAACAAGATGATGCTTACACTGCTCCTGATGTTGAAGATTCCACAGATGTTCCTAATATCTTTGAGAACCATCACGTCAATGACGCTGGCGAAAAGATTGCCTGTCGGGCTATGGACATACGAGAGTTGATCAATAAGACGCCAACGTTCGAGGGCATTGAGGATGAAGAAGAAGATGACACTGGGGGGAATTATGATTCAGACTGATACACATGGCGAAGATGTTGACGCTGCTGCTGCGGATGATGATTAGATTGCTTTTGTCGTATTTGCCTGTCAGAATACTTTTTTTATCTACTATGTGAAACTGTGTTTGCTATGACAACTGAAACTTGATGAAGTTGTTGTTTAGTATTTTGCTATGAGAACATCACTTATTATGTATGTTGATTTGTGTTTGGTGATTGTATGATGACTAAAACATGATGACATTGTTGTTTAGTTCTACCCATATTTGGCTGTGAAACTTGTATTTGATGACATAGTTTGCTGTTGGACTGCAATTTGCTCGACGTCTTCGAATGGGAACAAAGCTGACCCGACAGGGCCTCTGCTAATTTATTTATTTATGAGCAAAAGGGTCTCTGCTATTTATTTATTTATGAGCAAAAGGGTCTCTGCTAAACAGGTGTCATTCATTACTAGTTTCAGCAAAGTGCTTATGTCATAGCCACTGAATACATCACGAGTGCTACATACACTGCAAATAAAGAGACAATCATCATACAGAGCACATCAATTTTGCCCATTATCTTCACAAGCTCTTTCATCTCCTCATCGCTGTCAAGTCCGTTCAGCAGCTGTTGCTTGGCTATGATCAGAGGAATTGCATCTTTAACCTTCTGCTCTGCATCTTCCTGTTCTGCCGTTCCTTCAGTTACTTGTCCAACACCCCAACTTGCTGGTATTGGGATTCCTCGGCTAACCAAATAATCAGCGTAGTTGCATTCCCCCACATCAGCAACTTCCCAGAAATACAAATCACACGAATCTTCCCTTCTCTGCACAAATCAAATTGGAAGATCATCAACCAAACTATTAAAAAAATCAGCAACTGAAAGCAGCGGAACAACACTTAAACATATTATTACCCCATGATTCGGGCAATTGTAGAAGACTCGGCCATGGTTGAGGATTGTGGTTGATACGCGACGGATGACTCTGCGTGATTTGCAGCAGTGGCACCACACCAACGGCAGCGGGTTGCGATGAGCAACCGACTGCGGTGCATGTGCCAGCGGGGGTGTGATGAGACCCACAGGCGATGGTACGGGTGGTGACTTGGCGTTGTTGCCTGCTGAAGAGCAGGTGGACGAGCTGCCAGCGGACTTGGTTGCTGCGGCCAGAGCTTCTGATGCTAGGCAGAGTAAGTAGAGAAGAGGCGAAGCGAACGTTGGATATGTCAGTTTCATTACTTGCAGAGTAGCATAGCACCATATATAGTCATAGTCTAGGTTTGGATTCGAACCAGCTACAGGAGCACGTCTCTTTTTTTTCTAAAACTCAGCAACGTCTCTTTACTGGTACACTAGCTTGTTCTGTACGCCTTCTCAAGTCTTAGA
Organism: Thinopyrum elongatum; assembly: GCA_011799875.1. NCBI lineage: Eukaryota > Viridiplantae > Streptophyta > Magnoliopsida > Poales > Poaceae > Thinopyrum > Thinopyrum elongatum. The sequence goes on from CM022302.1 coordinate 109,721,267, forward strand.
TTTTCTTTTCTTTCTTTTTGCGAGGAAGGAAGGAGGAGAAAATTGAGGGTTCCTGGGACTCGAACCCAAGACCTCTCGGTTGAAAACCAAGGGTGCTAGTCACTTATGTGGCGAATGTTCCCTGGGAGGAGTGCGGCAAACGAACGCATTTTCCTCGCAGTTTTAGCTGCGACGCAAGATCAAATGGTCGCAGTTTCGAGAATGTTATCTGGCGAACAAGCCCAGTTTTTCTTTTCTTCCTATATATAAAAAAGTATGCTACTTGGTGTCGGCTTAGTCAACAAACGATTGTGCCAACCTTGACCGTTGGATTGACATTCAACGTCTGTCGTGTTTCTTCAGTCTCTTCTTCGTCCAGCAGCCAAACCCAAACCAGCGCCGGCGGGACCACCTGCTCCCGCCTCCCACAGCTGGCTGTGCTGCCGCGCACGCATCGTGGCCACATCGCACCCTAAAACTCTGCGCATCTTCCCCGGCTCCTATCCGTTCCCGTCCGAGGCCTCACCATCGACCTCCGCCTTGGTTCGCTCGCCGCGGCGCCGCCCTCTGGTGTTGTCAATATGGTCAACAACCGAGAGGAATAAGGAGATGACTGTACATGATGAGGATGACAGTAGGGACCCACCAGGATCATGGCAGTAGGCAAGCAAGTGCCTCCTTTATTACAAGAAAAAAAAGGGTTCCTCCTGATGGTTTCCTGACATCTGGGTCGCACGCCACTGTCAACGTAGTCAATAAGCGAGATAACTGCACAAGGAGTGGCAGACTAACGGGACCCAGCAGCGCGCGCAGTAAATTTTTTTTTCGGGATGGAGAAGGGTATCAACTGGGTTGTGCAGGAGCTTTGGCCCGTCTAGCCCATGCTTTTATTTCATATGTTTACCACATGACCAGCCCAGTTTTTTTTTCCTTTCTGAAAATGGCTAGCCCAGCTATTTTGTTTTTTGCAGAATAACCAACATAGGCCTACTTGCTTTTCTATGCCCTGCTGGGCCGAAAATCTTTCAAGACAAGGAGGGATGCATTCGGGCTTGCCTAGAAAATGGGCTATAAGTAATAAGAAATGGGTTGTAAAATGAAAAAATACAGCAAACAAGCAATTAGTTCCAAAATACTTTTTTCTTTCGGATTTTGATATTTTAAATTACATTGTTTTTGTGCGGGTAAAATTTCATTGGATTTAAATTAAGGTATGTTTAGTTTTTAAATTAATTTGAATCTGGCTAGAAATTTTGGGTTGTATGCTGTTTGGGACAGATTTGGAGGCTGACTTGTGGTTCTACTAGGTTGACGTGTACGAAAGGCTTTGTCAACTTAGTCCACAAATGATTCTAGCAGCAGTGACCGTTGGATGTTAATCCAACGACCGTGCTGCTTCTTCAATATCTAATCTTCTTGCTCCAGCCGGCCAAACCAACACCGGTGGGACTGCCTGCTCCCCCCTCCCATGGCCGGCTGTGCTGCCGCATAGGCCGCACCACCCCACCCTACTCCATCGCTCGCCAGGCCATTCCTCTACTCACCCACACCTCCTGTTATTTTCCGGCGACGGCAGGCGAACCAGTAAACCCTCGTACTCCCCACTGCATGGGCAACCACTGCCGAGTCTTCCCCAGCTCCGGGTCGTTCCCTTCCTAGGCCTCGCCGTCGTCCACCACCCTGGTGCTCTTGGCGCGGCGTGGTCAACGTGCTCAACGAATGAGATCCATCGGAAGAGGACTGTACGTGGAGAGGCTAACAGCTGGGTCCACGGCCACACGCAAGGAAGTGCCTCCTTATAACATGCAAAATAATGATTCCTCCACCTGACAGCAGGGACCCATCGGAAGGGCCTCTGTATTTCGCGAAAAAACGTTCCTCCCGCTGACAGCTCGGACCCACCAGCTATATCTTCGCACGCAAGGAAGTGCCATCTTATTACACACAAAAAAATGAATACTCCCCCTGCTATCTGGGACCCACCATAGTTGGAGGCTGACTTGTGGGCCTACTAAGTTGACGCGGACTGAGGGCTTTGTCAACTTAGTCAATATGAACGATTCTAGCTCCAGTGACCGTACGATGTCCATCCAACGGCCGTAGTGCTTCTTCAACGTCTGGTCTTCTTGCTCCAGCCACCCAAACTAGCGCCGGTCGTGCCGCCTGCTTCTGCCTCCCGTGGTCGGCTCTGCTGCCGCGCAGGCCTCACCGCCCCACCCTACTCCCATCGCTGGCCTAGCCATCCCTGTACTCACCCAGACCTGCTGTTATTCTCCGGCGACGGCAGCCTCACACTGCAGCCCAACCAGTAAACCCTCGTACGCCCCTCCGCGTGGGAAACAACTGCCGAGTCTTCCCCGGCTCCGGGTCATTCCCTTCCTAGGCCTCGCCGTCGTCCACCACCTTGTTGCTCTCGGCGGGGTGTGGTCAACATGGTTAAGGAACGACTTACATCGGAAGAGGACTGTACATGAAGAGGCTGACAGCTGGGTCCTCGGCCGCAGCAATGAATTGCCTCCTTATTATGCGCAAAATAATGATTTCTCCACCTGACAGCAGGGACCTACCGGAAGGGCCTCTGTATTTTGGCTTAGCTGTATTTTGCAAAAAAAACATTTTCCCCCCTGACAGCTGGGACCCACCAGCTACATCTTCGGACGCAAGGAAAGTGCCTCCATATTAGGCACGAAAAAAAATGAATCCTCCCCCTGATAGCTCAGACCCACCATCAATAACTTCGCACGCAAGGAAGTGCGTCCTTATCCTCCCTAACAGCCGGGACCCACCTGGTCGAAGCGTACATAGCGTTGTCGCGAACTTGTAAGTACATACTGGTCGATCGGTCTCTCTGCAACGATGAACCGTGGCCGAGCAAGCAGCGGCACGTGTAGTAGTAGAGCCCCCGACGTAGCAGTTCAGGCAGTCCCTTCTAAACCGTGTACACGTACGTACAGCCACATGTCAAAAAATACGGCCACATACGTACCTACGGGCGGGGTCTCGAACACGTACTCGCGCATACGTGTGGCCAGGGCTCTTGTACATGGAGAGGCAATGGACGGCAGCAACGGTGTCCTGTTCATCGGGCAGCCAACCGGCTGGGTCGGAACGGAGAAACAACGTCCTGTTCATCGGGAGGCAACAGACTGGGTCGGAATGCGTCCTGTTTAACGGGAGCCAACCGGCTTGGACGGAACAGCCGAAACGGGGCCTGGCGTACCACAGTACAGAGGAAACAGCCTTTTGTTCGACCGGCTACGGTCGAAACAGGGGTCCTGTTCATCGGGAGGGGTGTGGCGTACTGCAAAATAGAGGAAACAGACTTGTGTTGGAGCGCTACGGTCGAAACGGGGGTCTTGTTCATCAGGAGGGGTGTGGCGTACCGCAAAACGAAGGAAACGGACTTGTGTTGGAGCGCTACGGTCGAATCGAGGGTCCTGTTCATCGGATGGGTGTGGCGTACCGCAAAACGGGACTCCACGGGCTACTGTTCACCCACCGTCGACTTCCTTCAGCCTCCACCTGCACTGTTCATCCACCGAGTCTTCCTCCTGCCTCCACCAGCTACTGTTCATCCACGGGATACTGTTCATCCAGCCCTCCACCGGCTACTGTTCAACCAGCCCTCCACGGGGTCCTGTTCATCCACCCCCAACCAGCTTGGCTGTGGCGCCCTCCTCTCGGGGTCTTGTGCATCCAACGGCAACGACCTACTACTACTACCATGGGGTCCTGTTCATCCAACCCCAACCACGTACGTCTCGACTCGTTCAACCAACCCCCACATTCACTGTTCATCATGAGGCAGTAGGTTCGATTGGCTTCAGTTAGCAGCAGTAGTGAAGGAATCGCTCGATCGGGTTCAGTTAACAGCCAGAGATCGATCGATCGCTTGGGTTCAGTAACGCGTAGCCAGTGCAATCACTCGGGTTCAGCAAACGAACGCCTCGCTCGGGTTCAGTTAGAGCCCAACGCCTCGCACCCACGCGTGTACATGTATGAGAGAAACGCGCAATCCCTCCATGCATCGCTCGGCCCTGACCAGCCAACGTAACCGGGAACTCCCCGATATTTTCCTCGCCCTCGCTTCTACCATGATTTTTTCCGTCATGGACGGCCCAAAGAATGTCATGCAAGTGCGTCTCCAGCCCGCCCAGGACGAAAATCCCATTTTCTGTTATGATTTTTTGTCATAGAAGTAGGAGCCCACCACATATATGATGATACTGGGTTTTGTCATAATTATCGTCAAAGAAGTGTCATAAGCATGACATAAAAAAATTCTTTTGGCCCAAAATGTCACAGATGTGTCTTTTTTTTTGTAGTGCGAACACAAGAATATTCTATGCTCCAAACACCCGAAGCAGTCTGACGACTGGATTACACGTGAACACGCAGGAACTTTCGGCGGTTGGTTGCAGACACGTCTCATGCATGATGACACTGTTGCAGATGAGATGTACTTGCTGGCCAAGTTACCATCTTCGACTATATTGACTTTTAAAGGGTACAAGATAAATGGGAATACATTTTACACGATCGCCCAAGATAAAAAGAGCACCAACCAAAATAGTGGTGTCTGCTTTGATGCAGCAAACACCAATAGGCCAAAGGACACATATTATGGTTACATAGAGGAGATATGGGAACTTGACTATGGAAGTGATTTGAAGGTCCCTTTGTTTTGGTGCAAATGGGTCAATCTGTTAGAAGGCGGCGTAAAGGAAGACCCATGGTATGGAATGACAACAGTGGATCTCAACAATCTTGGGTACGCAGACGAACCATTCGTCCTACCCAATGATGTGGCGCAGGTTTTCTATGTGAAGGACATGTCTACCAAGTCGAGAAAAAGAAAAGATAAGGAAGCGAATACATCATACGATGAGCCAAAGTGTCACATAGTTCTTTCAGGGAAAAGAAATATCGTGGGAGTGGAGGACAAGACAGACATGTCAGAAGATTATGAATAGTTTCATGAAATTGCTCCCTTCACAGTGAAGATTGAACCAAGCATCCTGTTAAATGATGAAGATTGTCCGTGGTTACGGCGCAAAGGGACACACGCGAAGAAAAAGTTTTATACCCCAAGATCCCACTCTGGGATGTGACCGGCTTCACCATCATCACTTTCTTCTCTAGTGAGTTTCCGGACTTATGTCGAAAGTCCCACTTCGGACAAACCAGAGGGAATCTTTGTAATAGTTTCTGGACTTTTTGTGAGTTCAACATGCAGCATTCAAAGCCACATCATCAATTTTCAACCCTTTCTGACTTCATTCGCTATTTTTCATGCATTTAATGATTTTTTTCGCTAATTGACCCTGAACTTGAAAAGCACTACAAATGAACTCTGAAAAAGTTGAAAGTTGGCATGGTATCATCATTTCACCCACATAGCATGTGCTAAAAAGTTGAGAGAGTTACGGCAAAAATTGGATGCACTTCATGTACAAACTGGACAATCTCTTTTGAAGTATCAGGGTTTCGGACGAAAACTCATGTGTTACACAGGCATTTCATTTTTTTAAACTTATTTCAACTCCAGACTTTTTGTGCGTTCAACATGCACCATTCAAAGCAACATCATCAATTTTCAACCCTTTCTGACTTCATTCGCTATTTTTCATGCATTTAATGAAATTGTTTAGCTATAAAATGAAAAGAGATAAACAAAATCTGTTTTTGATTAAAACACCCAATTAAAATAACAAAAAAATTACCAAATTGAATATAATGATAAAAAATTAATATTAAACAGCAGAAAAATGAATCACTCAAAAATCTATTTTTAAAGTAAAGTTATTCACACAAATTTCAAAGAATTCAAATTTAAACTATTCAAATTTGAAAACTACTCACACTTAGAGAAAGTTTATAATTTTTGTGACCTAAAGCAAAAATATTCACTCAAAACTCTAAATACTTGGCTGTAAGTAGAAACAAAAGAAAAGAAATAAAGCAAAAAACAAAAAGAAAATGGAAAATAAATAAATTAAAAAAATGACAGCCTACTGGGCCGCCACGGCCTGCATACGACTAGAAACCCAACTACTAGTTGGGCCAGGATGCAGGCCCGCAGGGCAAGTAGGCCCCACAGGGCAGTGACACGTTTGTTAGGCCCACACATGCCTGCTTTAGAGAGGAGCTCGAAACGGATGCAGCGGCGGGGCTTACAAACTGGTCCGAGCCCCCTTCGCTTGGCGAGGTGGGACTAAACATCGACGCACCTCTCGTCTGCCAGCACAACCCCTTTAGTCCCGGTTGGTGCTAAAGGGGGTCCTTTAGTCCCGGTTGATGCCACCAACCAGGACTAAAGGGGTCTCGTATATAAGCTACACTTACGAATTCCCCCCCCCCACTCTCTCTAGTCCTTCGACGCCAAACCACAGAGACACCACCAGGCTGCTGCATCGCCGCCTGCCCTGACGCCGGCCACCCACGCCTCCTCCCCGACGCCGCCAGCACCTCTCCTCTCCGATGCCGCCCGCGCCGGCCGCCCTGTTGACGCCGCCCGCGCCCTCCTCCCCGCGCCCTCCTCGCCGGCCTCGACCTCACCGTCGCCGGCCTCGACCTCGCCCGCTGTGAGCTCGCCGCCCCATCCGGTGATTTTTTTTCACTAGATGTTTTAGATTATTATTAATTAGTATACAATGTATGTATATATGTATATATGTATGTATGTTTTGATGTTTTAGATGGTTTAGACGATTATTTTTTCACTATATGTATGTATGTTTTAGTTTTTTTTCACTAGATTTTTTTATACAATGTATGTATATAAGTATATGTAGATGAATGGTGGAATTTGTATAGATTTTCTGTTTTTTAGCTTTTTATACTTTTAATGTTGTATCATAGTATAAAAAAATTTGCATAGAAAAAAGTTGCATAGGAAAAAGTTCCATAGAAAAAAGTTGACCATGTATTAAAAATATTTTAATGTTAATATATATCTTAATGTTGTATCTGCAAAAGTTTGTCATGTATTTGCAAAATCAAGTGAAAAAGAATTACAAAAATCATAATCAAGCATTTAAAAAATGTTAAATTTGCATAGAATTTGTTCTCGACGTCTACGATGCCTGGCCCGCATCCTCATTGTCGACTCGGTGGCGACAACCTGCTTGAGAGGCGCCATGTCCGGGACTGGGCTCCGCCGGGCTGGCACTGGGAGGTGCTACCTTCAGGGGCGCGCAGCTTGGTGAGGAACCGGGCTCCCGTCGTCGACCCAGAGCTGCTTTGGTGGCGTTCGCATGGGCCACTTTCGGTATGGAGGCAGCCGCCCCCCGCGAAGGTGGTACGTCGCCGTGTCAGGGAGGAGGACGAGCACGTCCGTCGCTACATGGTTGCGTTGGACGTCAGGTTCTCCAATACCTGGCAGGTTCTTCAGGGATCTCACTCGAGCTATGATCCTGTGATGGTTCCTTCTCTTTGGGTGTCCATCGCCCGTGCCTCAGGAACCGCGAGTGAACTAGATTCTTTGATAATATTCGATCTATATTAGCTAGTGTTGTGATATGACAATATTTGAGATGTATTAGTGATAATACTCGAGATGTATTCGAGAATATATTCGATAATATTCGAGACGATGTATTTGACATTATATTCGATGATGCATGTTATCTGGATTATTTGAGATGTATTAACGTGATATTATCTACTATGATTTAGTTTTTCCTTATTGATTGCATTCTAATTTTAATACTAAGTTGTTTTATCTTTCTTATGGATTAGTTAATATAAGCTATGGACGATACCGACAGATACGGAGAAGAGACTATGTTCGACATCATAGGCTCCTCGAGCCCAGAGAATGAACCTGAAGATGACGGCTCGCAATATCTGAACAATTCTGGTGAGGGAGTATTTGATGAAGACGAACAAAGAGACGAAGGCCACAACAATGATGACGAAGGAAATGTTCTTAAATTAACAAAGACCGGCGAGGTATATATATATATATATATAAGGCCTCTAGTGATCATTACATGTATTAATTGATTTGTATATATGTTAACGAATCGATCTTTTTTATTTTAGCCCTCCGGATCGAGCAAATCTTCTATAAGCAGGGCAGTACGAGGCCCGGCCAATAGGTTGCAGGCTGGCATAAAGTACAATATCGATGCCATCAAACCAAATGGCGAACCGCTTGATCCTAAAAAGAATGCGGGCAAATTAACTCGTCAATGCAGAGTTATTGTCAGGGACCATATCCTGATCTCCGTTCAAGAATGGAATAAGCCAGCAAAGGGAGATCAAGGAGTTAGTTTTGTCTCCGAAAGAGCAAAAGATCTGCTTTGGGAATCGCTCATGTCACATTTCACCCTACCAGATCATTTGACAGATGCAAAACAGGAGAAAGTCAAGAAGAGTGCTCTTAAGAAGATGGCGATAGCATTCTGCAACCACAAGAAAAGAATATGGGAAAGTACGAAGTAGGCGGAAAGAAGACTCCCGCATTCAAGGGAGCACTGGAGAAGGCAAGAGATCACTGGGACTCTTTCGTGCAGTTCTAGGAATCGAAAGCAGCTCAGGAACGGTCGAGAATAAACAAGATTAATGCTGCGAAAAAAAAGTGGCACCATACTCTGGGGCCAGGTGGCTACCAGGTCGGCCGGCCTAAGTGGGATCTCACTAAGGAACAGATGATTGCTGCAGGGTTCACTCCAGTTACATTGAGTTGGCCCGACAGGTGCAGGATTTGGTTTTGTGCGCATGGGGGGAAGTTGAACCCAAAGACAGGGCTGGTTATGGAGCGGGCAAGTCTTAAAGAAGCCTCCGACGCTTTACTTGTTGCAATGCAAGAGGCTCGAATGGGGGCGTTCAAGCCCGAGAGAGAGAACGACGAGCTTACACGTGCCCAGAAGAATCCTGAACACCCAGGACAAACACAAGGCAAAGGCGTTGTTCCGTGGTTTGAGGGGTTTGCGGATTGGAACGCCACTTACAGAAGCCGTGCGAGAAAGAAGCACCAGGAGGAGGAGAAGAGGAAGCTGGAGGAGGAGCAGAGTAAGGAGGAACCAGTCCGCCTTCAGCTGGTAGAATCAAAGCACGCAGAGTTGGAACACGCTTTCATGCGGCAGCAGGAGCAGATCGACTCACTTAGCCAGGAAAGGGCGTCTCAGCAGTGGCAACAACAATCAGATCCAACATTGGATAGCACCGTCCCATCTATGCCGAAAAGCAGCGTGGGTTCCACCCCGGCCGATGATGCACTGCTGGCTAGATACCCTGTGGATGATATCAAAGGTATGACACCTTGTGAGCTACACATGAAAGTGAAGAACATATCCATGAAGGTGGCGGATGGCTATGCTTATACAAATCCCCCTGAAGCAACCTTCCATGGCAATCCGATTCTAGCTGGCTATGCTCGTGTCGGGGTGGATGAAGTGATGTCGGGATATTACGAGCTAGAGCTTGACATTCCTAGAGGTGACGAGGAGCGCACACTGGGAGATGCCATACGTCGTATCATTCTATGGAGAAAGGATTGCATCGTCATTCCAAGGCCACTGACTCCTCCTCCAAGTCCACCACCGCATCAGCCGACTCCTCCAAGTCCGCCACCGCGTCAGCCGACTCCAACCCTGCCCAAGACGGAGCGCGGCACTAGTCCGCCACTATGTCAGCCGACTCCACCACCCTGATGTCGCTTGAACTACGTCGGTATTTCCCCAAAGAGGAAGGGATGATGCAACACAGCTATGGTAGGTATTTCCCACAGTGATGAGACCAAGGTTATCGAACAAGTAGGAGAACCAAGCAACACTATGTAAACGGTACCTGCACAAAAAGAACAAATACTTGCAACCCAACGTGTTAAAGGGGTTGTCAATCCCTTTCGGGTAATGGTGCCAGAAATTGGTGCGTTGACGGGATAAAAATTGTGATAGATTGGATAAATAGATCTCAATAAAACTCAAATAAAATAAAGTGCAGCAAGGTATTTTCGGGTTTTTGGATTAATAGATCTGAAAACAAAAGCGAATAAAAATAGATCTCAAAGCAAATATGATGGAGAATAGACCCGGGGCGTAGATTTCACTAGTGGCTTCTCTCAAGAAAATAGCATACGGCGGGTAAACAAATTACTGTTGGGCAATTGATAGAACTTCAAATAATCATGACGATATCCAGGCAATGATCATTATATAGGCATCACGTCCAAGATTAGTAGACCGACTCCTGCCTGCATCTACTACTATTACTCCACACATCGACCGCTATCCAGCATGCATCTAGTGTATTAAGTTCATGGAAAAACGGAGTAATGCAATAAGAACGATGACATGATGTAGAAAAGGTCTATTCATGAAGGAATAGACCCCATCTTGTTATCCTTAATGGCAATGATCAATACATGTCTTGCTGCCCCTTCTATCACTGGGAAAGAACACCGCAAGATCGAACCCATCACAAAGCACCTCTTCCCATGGCAAGAAAAATCGATCTAGTCGGCCTAACTAAACCAAAGATTCGAAGAAGAAATACGAGGCTATAAGTAATCATGCATATAAGAGATCAAAGAGACTCAAATAACTTTCATGGATAGAAAGATAGATCTGATCATAAACTCAAAGTTCATCGGATCCCTACAAACACACCGCAAAAAGAATTACATCAAATAGATCTCCAAGAGACCATTGTATTGAGAATCAAAAGAGAGAGAGGAAGCCATCTAGCTACTAACTACAGACCCGTAGGTCTACAATGAACTACTCACGCATCATCGGAGAGGCACCAATGAGGATGATGAACCCCTCCGTGATGGTGTCTAGATTGGATCTGGTGTTTCTGGAACTTGCGGCGGCTGGAATTGTTTGTCGTCGACTACCCTAGAATTTTTGGATTTCCAGGGTATTTATAGAGCAAAGAGGCGGTGCGGGAGGCCATCGAGGTGGGCACAACCCACCAAGGCACGCTTGGGCCCCCAGGCGCGCCGAGGTGGGTTGTGGCCCCCTCGGGGCACCCCTCTGGTACTTCTCTGGCCCAACAGGTGTCTTTTGGTCCAAAAAAAATCTCCAAAAAGTTTCACTGCGTTTGGACTCCGTTTGGTACTGATATTTTGCGAAGTAAAAAACAAGCAAAAAACAGCAACTGGCACTGGGCAGTATGTCAATAGGTTAGTCCCAAAAAATGATATAAAGTTGCTATAAAATGATTGTAAAACATCCAAGAAGGATAATATAACAGCATGGAACAATAAAAAAATTATAGATACGTTGGAGACGTATCACACCCCACCTCGAGATGGAGCCCATCAGCGTGAGTCCACCATATCGATCTCGGGCGCGTTAGCCTTCTCCAAAGTGGAAGAGAGCACCAAGCAAGAAACCCTCTCCTCTTGCCAAAAACAAGTTGGCTTATGACATGAGTGATGAGGAAAACAAGGCCATAGTGGAGGCCGAAGTGCAGGCCCATTTTGGACCAAAACCGCCCCCGCCGCCAAAGGAGAAAATTCCTGAGGAGGTCATACAACACTTTATTGATAATGCTCAACCCGCTGTGAAGTGAATGGACTCAGACTATGGGCGCTCTATTAAGAAGTTATATTGTGCACAAAAAGAGAAGGAGTCTAGCTCGAGCTCGAGCCAAGCAGTTGGTAAAAAAGCGGGAAAACTGTTCCCCAGCTGGGAGAATAGGCAGTGCAATCGATCCCCCCGCTCATTGTGCAATCACATGTGAGTACCGCCGATAGGCCGGAAATAACGAACGCTCATAGACGGATGGCTAAAGAGGCTGGTGTCACTGTTGAACAACTCCTAGAAATTGAGGTTCTCCCCGGGTTTGAAGAGGCGAAACTAGCATGGAAATATGTCCCCAGCCAACCTCTGGTCAAGCCTGAGGAGGACCAGAATCTATCAACGAAAATGCGTAGATTGCATGACTGGTACCTGAGAGAAATGAAGAGCGGGCGAGAGGCCCTCATGGTGAAATTCAAGGCAGAGCATTAATTCCATGCAAAAGATTTGTGCGTTGAGTTTGAAGAAATGTTTCAGTTATTCAATCAAGATGCACTCGACAAATCTCTCGTCAGTTGCTACTGTCTGTAAGTGATTTCTTTCTGTAATTTAAGTCTCTAGTTGTCCTCGTTCATTACCTGTAATTATCCTCACTATATTCTTTTCTGTGGTATTATGCAGAATGAAGATTTATGAAATGAAAAGAGATGGGCGCTATGGCATTGGTTCATTGACCCAAATACCGTTAATGAAGAGGTGTGGTCACGTCACAAAAAAGAGACAGAGAGAAGCTTGCTAGAGTTTCTGAAGCGACAAAATACCCAACCAGAAATACTACTTCCTTACAACTTCGGGTGAGTGTTACTGTCTTATACTACAAATTCTGTTTTACTTACTAGATGTTAATAAGTGTAGTTGATGAGTTATGCACATGCCCGCTTAATTATAGAAACATGTGCGCATGCAGTTTCCACTGGATCCTGCTAATCATTGAAGATGACGAGGGAAAAGTTAAAGTACTGGACTCACTACTTAAAGAACCTAAAGAATACTCAATCATGAAGGACATGCTCGGCAGGTAATTTCAATCATTATCGCACTATGTCGGCCTATTTAGTTCATTTCTTGATATCAACTAATTAATAACTCCTTTATTCATTTTCTTTGCCGGCGGGCATGGTTTGGCAAAAGTTCATCAAACAGGTTCAATGCCAATGGAAACAAGAGATGAAATGGGTGCGACCCAGGGTACGTAATTAAGTAGTACTAGCTACATCCGCGTATCTCTTTAATTCTAGTTTCAATACCATTATCATGCTTGATTAATTATTATCTAATTGAATTCTATTCTCGTAAAGTGCACGAGTCAGACGGCGGGGAATAATTTATGTGCGTACTACGTTTGCGAGAACATTCGCATTATCATGTCCGAAAGGAGCACATCTGCAAGACAACTTTGGGTACGTTTGCCAGAACACTATCCACAATTTTTTTTATCATGATCTAATATATACACACACAACTAATATATTCATATTGATTTGCTTCTTTAAAGATGATGGAGATGCGGGATAAGCTCCTACCAACGGACCGCATACGAGCACTTCAAGAGGAAATTGCGGGATTTTTGCTTGACCAGGTCATGCATCCCAAAGGAGAATATCATTACACCTAATGCCTGCATGTAATGATCTGTAAATTGTAGGAGAAATTATATATATATATATATATGTGTGTGTGTGTGTGTGTGTGTGTGTGTGTGTGTGTGTGTGTGTGTGTGTATGCATGGTCGTATGAGAAATTCTATGATATATGATTGGTTGTATGAGAAATTCTATTATATATGATGTGTATAGTATGTAGTAGCAGTGGCACTTGACTACTGCAATAGCGTAAAATATGTTTGAAATGAAAAACACAAAACTAAAAGGAAAAATAAACCATAATTCAGAAATGCTAAAACCCTAAACCCCTAAACCTCTAGTCCCGATTGGTGTCACCAACCGGGACTAAAGGTCCCCCAGCCCGCGGCGGGGGCTCGTGCCACGTGGTGGGCCTTTGGTCCCGGGCCGTGACGAACCGGGACTAAAGGCCCTTATGAACTGGGACTAAAAGCTGATTCTGCACTAGTGGCAGGTACTGCTTACATATGTGACACCCTTATTTTGGCAACTTTTTCTTTTCAAAACTTTTCTTGGCTTTATTTGAAATTTGAATGGTTTTTGAACCTTTTCATTTGGTCTTGGAAACTTTTGAATCTTTTCCAAGTAATCCAAAGCCTCATCACCTTGCTAAAACCCTGCCAAGTACCTCTAGGACCCAAATCCCTATTTAAATCTTTTCCAATAACTCATTTTCTTTATTTGGGGCTTTAGGTCATCACTATGGGTTGTGAAGCAACCTATAGTTTGGATGGCCAGAAAATTCTCAAATAATTATCTAAAATACCTTGGACCATATCTTGCCCCAATATCCAAAAATATTCCATGGCCTAGTTCAAATATTTTGCAAAACAATTCAGTTTTGTTCCTGGACAGTCTGAACCCTTGTGAAGGAAGTGCATGCTAGGTTTATCCAAATGCTCTGAAATTTTTGTGGCATGAGGACAACTACAAATGACTTCTCTCCACCAAGTTTCAGCCTCAGGAGATCATCCAAGTGGGTGGTACCTCAACATTCAGATTTTGGACTAGATTTGTAGGTTACACATGAACTACCCTAAAATCTCATCCAAACCTCCTCAAACTTGGCTAGTTTGGAGTCCTTCCAACGAGGATCACTCCAGACAATCTCTTTGGCTCCATCTCTAACTCTCCACCTCTCCAGATCCCTCTTTATATTGCTCTCAGAAACTGTTGTTGATCATACCCTTCATCTCAGACCAAACCAAGACAAACCAGGGGTGTAGGTGAGACGAGTGATCGAGGGTCGACATGTTGGACAAGATTTGCCAGGCGTACGTGGCCTCTTGGTGGCAAACACCGTGGTGAGCATGGCTGCGACATGTCTGTCGCCGCACTCAGGCCGCCGCTAGGCTCGGGTCGCGTCGGAGCGAGACGCCCGCATCGCCGTACCCCGTCTGCTTGTGCCGACAAGCTCCCCGCATGCCACCTAGCCCCTCCAGACTCTTCCCCCTCGCCGGAGAAGCTCTCGGCGGCTGCCACAGCCATGGGCACTGTGCCGCCCATGCGGCCATAGTTGCGGCGCCGCTCGTCTTCTTCCTCGCGAGCCGTCTCTTCGCGCATTTAATGCCTCTGCCTTCTCCCGTCTGTTCGCCTCGTGCCGCGACGGCCAGCTTGCAGTCCTGGCTCCAGTGGCATAGACACGTCACCACCGATCCAGAGAGCTTGCCTCGCCTCGCCTCCCGCCTATAAATAGCCCCGCCCGGCCTCGCTCACTCCTCACCCCTCTCCCTCCATCCTCAATTGCCTCCCCAAGCAAGAGCCAAGGCCGAGAGGCCCTCTGGCCCCGAGCTTCACCGGAGTTCCTCCGCCGCCCTCGCTCTATCGACAGCCACCTTCGCTCCACCTCAGCCCCACCTGAGACCACCATCGTGCTCAGCTCATTTCACTAGTCCTTCCAGAGCCGCCGCCTGATCGAACTGCTACCGGATTCGCCATTCCCCGACGACCACCGTAGCCACCACCCACCGAAGAAGAAGGGCGCGACGCCGTTCGATCACCTCCGGAGAATCTACGGGTATGGGAGTGCTCCTCGTCGACCGGCCAATCCATACCCGCCATCCCCGAGCCCAACCGCCGTCAAAATCGCCGGCGATCAGCGCCGGTGAGCCGCCCCTCTCTCTGCTCTATTTTAAATGAACGGGCCCCACCTGTCATCCACTTGCCGAAGCGGTAAGTGGAGGCACCTCGGGCGTTTACGCCTTCGACGTGGCCCATTCTAGGTTTTTTTTAATTTTTTGATTTCATTTATTTAAACAGTTTTGACCAGCATATTTGACCACAAATAACTTTTATTAAAAGGTCCAAATCACCTGATTCTTTTTGCATTGTGTTGGTATTAAACTCGTTTATTTTCTGACCAAGTTTGACATTTTTCCAATACTCACAGAATTGTTGGTGAATAAAAAGGCTTTATGTGACACTTTCCTTTGCCATTTAAAAATGTTTTCAGAAGGAGATTTTTGTGGATTTGAAGACCAGGAGTATTTGAACAACCCAACCGAGCAAGGCAAGCCAGGACATCCATCTTATGAAGCATTTCATAGCATTGCATATTTCACATTAATCACTTGCATTTAATTACCATAGATAATTCAAAGTAAGTTATTCAAATGCCTAATGTTGACAACTCAAGTTGATATGATGAACCACTATGTTTGCTAATTGAAACTTAGTGGGTTGATCAAGAGTCACCTGTCCGGGTTGACCCGTGCAGCCACATTTGCCGGTATGGGACGGCCTTGACTTGGTCTGGCTCCGTGCTCTTTCACCGGTACCTTCAGACAGGGAGGGTTATGCGTGTGTGCTGCCCTGATCAGGCAGACGGCGATAACCCTGTGAGCCCAGTTGAGTTTTGTGCCGGCGTCCCCGTTTGGGACAGTTTAGTTGGGCCACGACAGTGTCAGGTGTCACGAGGTGACACAGGGCCACCCAAGGCTTGACTCCGAGGGAGTGTGATTGCTGGTGGTACGATGGGAGAGTCACAAGTCAGGCGGGTTTCGTTGGAGCAACGCTGGTCCACCCGAATGGGATCACGAGGTCAGGTGCTCCATGGTGTGGCTAAAGTGCGCAACCTCTGCAGAGTGTAAAATCTATTCGAATAGCCGCGTCCACGGTATTGGACAGCCCGTCCAGACCTCTCTAGATGATCAACCATAATAACCATAGAAATGATGGAAGTACTTGCCTTATGAGCGGAGGTACTCGTTGGCATCGAGTATTCCGAGGTTTGTGAGACAACCCGGATATGAGTAAGTTAATAACAGTAAGTGAATCATTTAAGACTTAACATGTTGATTGCCATGCTATTATTTGCTGCATACTTGGTTGTCATGTGCTTGCGAGTACATTCAAAGTACTCACCTGGCGTATCATGCCAGATGCAGGATAAGACTAAGACGGAGGTCTCGAAGGTCCGTGTTTTGATGACTAGGATGTGTCCTCAGCAGTGTCCCTATGGATGGAGTTACTATCATGTTCCGCTGCGCAGTAGTCTTTCGCTGTAGTATCCCGCAGTAATACCGAGGCCCTGATATGTTAGATAAATAATGTAAATACTGTCATAGCACTAGATGTGCTTTTGGCCTCGATGATCATGTAATATATAAGCTTGTACTCGACTATTATCAATAAAAGTTCAGCTATGTTCTGTTCCAAGTTGTAGTGTGTTTCCAGAAGACATGATCTCTGGGTTGGAAACACTAGTAAACCGGTTCTCTGAGCCGGGGTGCCACAACATAGTGTTGCGTGGTTCTCCTACTGGATTGATAACCTTGGTTCTTAACTGAGGGAAGTACTTATCTCTATTGTACAGCATCATCCTCTCCTCTTCGAGAAAATCCCAATGCAACTAACAAGTAGGAGTGGCCAACCCTCCAAACCCTAGGGGCGCACCAATGTGGAGGAGTTGGACTCCTAGTCCGGTTCCCTCCTTTTCCATACACATGTGGACTTTCCACCTCTCCCAAGCCACTTGGCCTTGAGGGACTTGTGCGCCTAGCCCAACAAGGCCAGGGCGCCTCCCCTCAGCCCATGCTGGCCCTTGGGACGTGGTGGAACCCTTGGCAGACTTCCAGACTCCTCCGAAAGTTTTCGGAAGCTTTCCGGTACAATACTGAAAAAACTGAAACTTTTTCCGGAACCCTGAAAGCAACTTCCATATATAAATCTTTACCTCTGAAGCTCCTTGTGATGTCCTGGATCTCATCCGGGACTCCAAACAACATTCGGTTACCAACATGCATATCCCAATATTACTCTAGTGTCACCAAACGTTAAGCGTGCGGACCCTACGGGTTCGAGAATCAAGTAGACATGACCGAGACACCTCTTCGGTCAATAACCAATAGCGGAACCTGGATGCCCATATTGGTTCCTACACATTCCACGAAGATCTTTTATCGGTTGAACCATGATTTCAAGGTTTCAGTTAATCCCGTATGCAATTCCCTTTGTCCGGCGATATGTTACTTGCTCGAGATTTAATCGTCGGTATCTCCATACCTAGTTCAATCTCGTTACCGACAAGTCTCTTTACTCGTTCCATAATACAAGATCTCGTGAATAACTCATTAGCCACATTGCTTGCAAGCTCTTTATGATGTTGTATTACTGAGAGGGCCCAGAGATGTCTCTTCGCCACACAGAGTGACAAATCCCAGTCTTGATCCATGCCAACCCAACAGACACCTTCGAAGATACCTGTAGAGCATCTTTATGATCACCCAGTTATGAAGTGACATTTGATAGAACACAAGGTATTCCTCCGGTATCCGGGAGTTGCATGATCTCATGGTCTTAGGAATAGATACTTGACATGAAGAAACCTATAGCAATAAACTCAAGTGATACGGTCGAATGCTAAGCTTATGGTTGGGTCTTGTCCATCACATCATTCTCCTAATGATGTAATCCCGTTATCAAATGACAACTCATGTCTATGGTTAGGAAACCTTAACCATCTTTGATCAACGAGCTAGTCTAGTAGAGGCTCGCTAGGGACATAGTATTTGTTTATGTATTCATACTTGTATTTAAGTTTCCGGCCAATACAATTCTAGCATGAATAATAAACCTTTATCATGAACAAGGCAATATGATAATAACCAATTTATTGTTGCCTCTAGGGCATATTTCCAACACATCTAAATGAAACAAGCCTTCACTTCAATAGCATGGAACTCCTCGAATCATCCTTGGCCCAACATCATCAACAACTCAAGAAGTCTTGGAGCCTGCATGAACCAAAGATATAGCTTCTACACATTCTTGAGAAATCCTTGATATTCCACTTCCCACAAACCTCAGGTAACCAAGAACAAACCAATAAAACAATCACAAAAAGTTATATATGTCACAACTTTTCTTTTGAAACATGCGTCGATGCATTTTGTCCAAATGGTCCAACATCAAACACATTATGCGTCGCGTAAGGGGCGTCCTCTCAGCTATGCCACGTTGGATTTACTGTGCTCGTCGATTGGGCAAGTTGTGTTGCTTTCTATTGGCCAGTCATTGGCCCACCTTGTTCCAGTTTGGTCATCGTGGCTGATATAGCCAAGAGAAAGCTTACGACGGAAGGGAAAGAAGGAATGGCTGCAGCCCAAGTCGCACACCCCATGCTCTCCATCCCCACATGCAATCTCTTCCTCTCCTCGGCATCTTCCTTCAGGGGCCCTTACGGCTGCAGCAGAGGGCAGTCAAGGGGGCGAGCAGGCTGGGGGCCAGCCAATTTCTTTGCAGGATCTGGAGCCCAGGGGCGACGCCGACGAGTAACCGGCGTCGACCTCGCCACCGCCGTCGAGTCGAACGGAGGGTGGCTCTCCCTTGGATGGTCTTCTGACGATGAGCAACCGTCGAGCGGCCCGGGCGTGCACCCTGACTACTCGCCCAAGATGGGTGCTTCTGGCCGAGCGTCGGCTGTGGCGGCGGATTCCCTAGGTTAGGTAATTGTCCCCCGTTGATTGCTCTGCGACATCTTGATGAATTCTGCGTGTTGGAAGGCTGTCGGAGAGCAAGAATCGACGCCGTATGGAAGGCTGCCGGAGAGGATGGCCGCTCTTAATTCTTCTACCTGTTTGCTCCATCTCTTGATGTCTACCATAGAGATGATTTTGACCATGTTGCTGCTCCTCTTTGTGCTGATATGTGCTCTTTTTCGACAGGTACCAAATAAGCAGGCAGTTCATCATTGTTCGTGAGTCTGTTTCTTTCGAGCTGATCTTCATCCACTATCAAGGTAGGATTCCAAATATTTTTAAAGAATAAACGATTCCAGTGTTCACCCATATATTATAGTTCTGCCTGTGCTTAGGTTTGCTTCGTGTATTATGCATCATAATTTGTTGTTCGCTGTTATTTGTGAGAAGCAAGGCAATGGGATATCTCAACCCTGATATGGGTGAATCTTCTCAGAGTGGTGATTTCTCTCTGCCAAGAAGACATGGCAGCTTGTGTAGAAAGAATAAGACTACATCGCAGGTTCATTATCACACAGTATGCCCCAATGGTATATTATCATTAAACTGGTGCTTATGTCCTCACCTATTAGGATGAATATCTGTTCTATATCCAAAAGCCCTTGCTCTTAGTATATGGTGATGCAACATTTCTGCAAGAGGCTCAGAGATGAGGATCTAGAGAAATATTATACTCGGTCATCCTTTTGTATCAACTATAAAGGTGAGATCCCACTTGTCAGGGAAGCTTTCTCTTATCCTTTTGTATAAACCTATTCCCAGGTTGCCAAACCCTTATTTTAATTTTAGATATTACAGTTATCTAACTTTTATTGCAGGGATACATGATCAGCACACAAGTGACTCTGAGATACACGAGCATGATGATGATTGTGACAGAGGAAGTGGAGGAAGAGAGCATAGGTAAGTTAATTATACACGGACTTTCGGCTCATCTAATATGTGTCTTCAGGTAGCATTTATGGGTGAACAATAGTGGTGACAAGCACCAATCACTAAGAGGTAAAAACATAAAGTCGAGAAGCAACACCGGCCACATGTCACTCCCTGTTTCATGTTGTTTCTTATGTTATAAGTAGATAACCTACAATGAAGGATTATGAGAATAATTTGCTTGCTATGATTGTTAATAAAAATCCTCTTTGTAATTATCTTTCGGCTTAAAATTATGTCTGGTTGGTCTAACCAGATGGTGAAAGTGCATGTAATCTCTTTCACTACATATATCTATGTAGAAGTTCTACTTCGAGGCTCAATAATGGTGCTTCTATGCTTAATTTGTTGTCACTGATTGCATAAAGAAATTGTTAGGTGTTTCACATGTGTTCATGAACATAAAGTAAGACGCACTAGCCAACATTATTTCAATTCAAATATATCATCTTCTAATCTGTACATGTTTGTTGGAATCCATGAGGGTGGAAGATTTAAGAGCAGCGGAGGGAGATGTTGATGAGGACATCAAGCCGAGGTGAGCTGCCACCGATTTGCTCGCTGCTAGATCTCCACTATTTGTTGTTCTTTGTGCTCGGCAAATGGGCAATGGCGACGGCTGCCCTTGTTCCTCTTCCTCCGCTTCCTCAGGGTCACGGCCTCCTCCTTTCTCAAGCCCGCCATCTCCCGCAATCCTCTGTTCTTACGTTGTATTGCAACCTCGAGCTTAACTGCTCATCTTGGCTATGTGATGTGATGGGAACATATTTTGGGTGTTTGTTTTGTCATCTGATGATCTCTTACCAACAAGCAGTCATACTAATTAAATTGACATATGTGTTGGACGTTTCTCATCTTCGCAGCTTCATCTTTGTTACCCAATACCTAAGGTCCAAACCCAATTAAATTTTTGTGTGTGCTACAGCAGCTGCTCGCATCCATCCTCTCTTTATTGATGGCTTGGAGATTTTTTATGAGGGCAATCAAAAGGTTGCTACAATTTCTGAAATTTCTTCCCCAAGTGAGCTGCAACTCATACAGCCAGACAATGTGGAAGTATAACACCGTGATTCACTTACCGAGGTGATTGGCAGGTTAGACAATCGAGCACTTCAATATCGCCAAACCATGTTTGCCTCTCTAACCCATTTGGAATTTATTCTGAAGTCCTGGCTTACATGGCATATATGTTAGTTTGAGCCCGCACAGTGAGGTAAACCATTATACTTGAACTCTTTGCAATACCGAGCTCTAACCTTTTTAGTCATACTATACTGTCTTATGTAAATCGTTGCGCCAAAAATTCAGGGATGCACTCAACTGTTAGCCTCACAAACCTGAAAAAGAATGTTTTTGAAATTATCCTGTTGTTGTTTCTAATCCTCAACCAATGTGTAATGTATATACACATGTCAATCTTTAATCACAGTATGTTCTGCAAATGTGTTCTGGTCGTCCTAATTTTCTGCCAGATAAATTAACCATTTCCATTTCTATGTTTTATTGAGAGGTCTATAATGTTTTTGTTGTTGAAATCTGCATTCCTTATAATTTAGTAAGCATGGTCTAGAAGAGATTGTTCTGAATCATCCACGACAATTAATAATCATACATTGAGCGTAGCTACAGTATATTGGTTATGTAGTTGTGTGGATAAGGGTAGAGTTCATGCCGTTGACAGTTTCTTGCAACCATATTATCATAAGTATCATGATGTGGCTTATCTAACTTTTCATGTAATATCCTTTTAGTAACATTCTTCCAACTTCTATGCATTACAAAAAGGAGCGGCCCTCATTTAGTATTTGTAAAGGAAAAGGCGCCTTTCTAAGGCATGGTCGTGAAAGATGATATATCTTGGACAACAGACAATGCCACCACTAGATAAATGAACTAATATGGAGCTTATGTGTTTTTTTCTAATTGTCTTGCAATCCTTTTCTACTGAATCAAGGAGTTGCATGATCTGGACTACGAATTAGGATGCTTATTTGAAGCTACCATATCTCAATCCAATTGCTGAAATGTATTTTTTTCTTCTAGGAAAGTTTCATCTGCACCTTACACAGATCTTGAGCTCGATGGCTTTCGTCCATGACCGCCATCACCACCATGATCCAGCGGCTATTACCAGGGGAACTGGCCGAGTTCCGAATGTTTCAAAAGTTTATTGTCGATCCTCCTTTTACTTTCAAGGGCATTTATTAGTAATTAGATTTTTTAGGAGACCTAGACTATAGAAATAATATGTTAACAGGCAAAGCTAGCTGAATCATAGTCATAACAAGTGGCATCCCAATGATAGAAAAATAAATATTATTTGCATTAGCATTCCATAAGTTGATGCACTTTGTATTTGCATGCATCAGTTTAAGTTATGATACTCACATGCAAGCATCAGTATGTCTTTCTCCTGACTTAGCCTTGCTTTCTGAAATCTGATGTTTTACATCAAACCTGAAGTTCAGTTTAAGTTATGATACTCACATGCTGCTATCACGCAACAATGCAAATGCCCACCGCAAAGAAAGAAATGTCTTTTTTCTTTCACATGCAAAAATTGGTATAAGCCTACTAGGTTTGCCTTGTATGTATTTGAATTACATATGCCATTAGTTGCATTTATCTATCCTACTGGATAGAATTGATTGAACCTTTTGTTTGTCTCTGTTGCTCCCCTGATCGATGCAGTTCCAAGGACTTGGTGAACACCTTTTCGCTGATGACATCTTCCTTGCCAAGCTCGCTGTAGAGTGCAGCATTAGGTATTGCCAAGGTCTGCGTCGACAACCGCTACTTCTTCTATGACCCCCGCGAGAGGGACATTGTCTACGTCCTACTATGATGGCGAGCCGCGATGGTGCCGATGAGAAGCTGCTCAAACAGGCAAAGGCGAGTGTCGACTCGGTGGGGGGCTGCTAAGGATAGTGACAGTAATAAGAGTTGTCTATAATGCAAATGTCCTCCATACATGTGCACAAAGTATGCTTGCTTTCCTAAAAAATATTAATCTGTGATGAACTTACAAGTCTGCTGATTGGGCGGCAGCAAATCAGGCAACACGCAACTCCCTTTCAGGAGGCACCACCGGGTAGCGCCCCAACCACTAGTACTTATCTAAGCATTAGTCATATTGAGCCCAACTATGAGATGTCGGTCACGCTTGGCGGCAAGCTTGTTTAGCAATACTTAACATGACTAGTGTTTATGTGCGGCACACAATAATATATTGTGCAGGTACACCATGTGCACTCTTGCTTACCACTATAATTTTATTAAGAATTAAAAAGATGATTTTTCTAACTGTAACTTGGCTGAGTTTTTTATGGCTAAGTTAACGCACCGAGGATGTGTTTTGTTGAAGGTGTAGATATGGGTGGGTTGGGACCACCCGGATTTTGTGAATGTGATGATTCAATTTTAGTTTTTGGTTTGATGGGTGGGATGAACCCATTTTCTGTTTGGTTTGAGGAATATAGTTGGTTGGGATGAGCCAACTGATGTGTTTGGTTGATAAATGAACATGGGCAGTTGGGTTGTGATAAGCTTCTCATCTATATGGTAAGAATAGCACCATATGTTGCAAAAATCTGATGCACCAATTGAGTTGCAAAATAATTACAAGGCATATACAAATCTTCACATAAATTTCCTTTGCAACAAACAACACATGTGCTAGCCACATGCACATAATTCAACATTTCATGGCAATCCTTGGTAATTGCCTCACATATTAGTATTGGAAGCAAAACATGCCATAGTCATAGTTCAGGAGGCAATACATGCCATCACTGGTAGAAAACAGGGCATCAGTCCCGGTTCCAAAGGGCCTTTAGTCCCGGTTCTGCAACCGGGACAAAACGATCGGGACTAATGCCCACCACTCTTAGTCACGGTTGGCTTACGAACCGGGACTAAAGGAGCTCCACGTGGCTGCCGTGGGGCGCCCAGGCAGGAGGACCTTTAGTCCCGGTTGGTAACACCGACCGGGACTAAAAGGCAGCCACGCATCAGCAGCTGCCAGGCGCTGGGGTTTTTTGTTTTTTTTAAAGGAGGGGTTTAGGGGTTTTGGAGGGTTTAGGGATTCTCATATTGTGTTCCCCCATTTTATTTTTGTGTTTACCCTTCGATTCTTTTACATTTAGGGTTTCATTTTTATTTAATGTTTTCCATTCAACTCGACGCTAGCTACTACATATAGCAATGAAGGAACCATTACACAAGATCGTCATGAATATATATAGAGAGAAGTGACCTCTCTTTCTCCGTGCTTGGTCGAACAACAAGTTTTTGTATATCTATCCGATGCTACTACATATATACAATATAACATCTCTTACGATCCCTGACATCATCTACCAAAATCCATTTGCCATTCCTGATGGTATTCTCCATCTTTAGGTATGACCTGGTCAACAAAGAATCCCGCCAATTCCTCTTGAATTGCTCGTATGCGATCATGTGGTAGGAGTTTGTTCCGCTTCTCCCAGATCTAATTTAAAGAAGGGAGTCAATACATATATATGAATGAAACTCAACACAATTGATTGTAATAAAATAAAATTGTGAATATTGTTTACGTACTTCAAATTGTTGGTCAGATAAGCCCCTCTCCGAGGTCGAGTGGCGAATGAACTCGCAAACGTAGTATCCACATAAATTATTCCCGGGTGCCTGTCACAAGCACTTTACGAGAATAGAGTTCAATCAAACTGATAATCAAGCATGATAATGGTATTGATGAAACTAGAATCAATGAGAGATGCACGGAACTAGCTAGTACCACTTACTTTGGGGTGTGTAAATCACAGCTCCTTCTTCAGACCCGGAACCATTCTGGTGAACTCTTTCCAAACCCTGCCTGGCAAACAAAATGATTACTTGATATCAGGAAATGAACAAAAGTTGCCGATATGGTGCGATAATGATTGAACTTACTTTTGGAGCATTTCACTCATGTCCGCCCACAACTTAGGCTCTTTACGTCTCGAGTCTAAGACAGTTACTACTCCCCCATCAAGCTTAATGGATAGCAAAATAAAGTGGAAGCTGCGCACGCATAACTCATCAATTACACTTAACCTCGAGTAAGCGAAACCGAATATGCACAAGACAGTAACACTCACTTGAAGTTGTAAGGAAAGAGTATTTCCCTTTTATTTTGATGTCGAAGGAACGCATCTAGCAAGTTTTCCTCAGTAACTTTGTCTCTGTTTTGTAACATAAATACATTTATGGTATTTGGGCTAATGAACCCAATGACATAGATTTGTCCTCTTTTGCATTCGACGATCTTCAATCCGCATAATATAGTGAGGATAATTATATATACATGCAATGAATGAGCTGAGCTAGAGACTTAATTACAGAAATAATACTAACAGACAGTAGCAAGTCATGAGAGTTTTGTCGATGGCGTCTTGATTGAATAACTGAAATAATTCCACAAATTCAACGTACATCAGGTCGACTCCAATGAAGTCGTGCTCATCTTTAATTCCCAGCAAGATACTGTCGGTCCCATCCTTGCTGTAGGTTTCCAAGTACCAGTCATGCAATCTTCGCATCATCGTTGGTAGATGTGGGAGCTGATCAGGTTTGACGATAGGCTTCCCATGCTCGTATCTAAAGGGCACTACTACCTCAGCCATTTCAAACTGTACATCATCGCTCACGTAATCACCAAGAGTGGTACCGGGCGCTAGCCCCGGATGATTAGCGATATCAGTAAACACCTTGAGCAGGGGACACGATTGCTTCTCCTGTTCGCCGAGATGGGGAATTGTTTTCCCAGTTTGTCTTGCAGCACTGCTAGTACTTCCCGACCGCCGCGCTTCATCAAATGTCTTTTCAATACAGCGGTCATAGTGTGATAGCGGCAGAGGCGGTGGTGGTCGCCTAATGGCATCCAGAGAGCGCTTCACTTTCACCGGATCTATTATTTCCTTCGAAGGTGGACGTTTCGGTTCAAAATGGGCCTTTACTTCAGCAGCCACGATGTCCTTGCTTTCCTCGTCAGTCCTCTCATATGGTAACTTTGGAGGTGCCCTGAGGCTTGGACCAGCTCTGAATTTCTTTGCTGTTGTACTGCTAGCCGCCGGAGCAGCGGCGGCTCTCTTCCGCCGTTGCTGAGGCGGCGGAGTCCGCTGACGCACCGGAGGAGGCGGAGTCAGCTGATGCGCCGGAGACAGCTGAGGCGGAGGAGGACTCTGCTGAGCGACCTCCTCCGCAGGAGTCCGCTGAGGTGGCGGAGACGGCTAACGCGCTGGAGACGACTAAGGCAGCGGAGATAGCAGAGCTGGACTATGAGGAGTCTGCTGAGGGGCCTCCTCCGGCTGAGTCTGCTGAGGCAGCATAGAGTTTGAACTTCTTTTTTCTAACTTGCAATTATAGAACTAATTTTTTCTAATGAATTTCTCGTTTAAATTTTGAAAAGCGGAGATAGCAGAGCTGGACTATGAGGAGTCTGCTGAGGGGCCTCCTCCGGCTGAGTCTGCTGAGGCAGCATCCAGTTTGGAAGCAAGATGTTTTCCTTTCTCCATAGACAGGTAGTCCTTAAGGCATTTTCCAGATGAATATCCCCTTCACCTGTAGGGTACTCAAGCTCCAGCCCCTCAAATCCGTTCATTATTTCATCCACCCTGACAATAGCAAAGCCATCTGGAACCGGAGCAAAATGGAAAGTTGCATCAGGTCGAGGAGGTAAGACATAGCCGACCACCAACTTCAAGGTCAGGTTATGGCATTTCGCCATTAGCACAAAATGTTCATTATCCGTGATACCATCCACGGGGTAGCGATGAGCCGTGATATCAGGCTGAACGAGCTCCGTGGAAGCTAGCCACGCTGCTTCTCCGCTGAGATGGTGGGGTAGTATCGTGGGCAGTATCCAATGAAGGCTCTTCGTGCCGCTGAGATGGTGGGCCGGTAGCTCGCTGGCTCTCAAGTTCCTCTAGTTTCGCTAATCTTTGTTCCATCTTCTGCATTTGCCCTGCTTCCTCTTTCTTCTTTCTCTCTCGGCTTCTATAACCAGTGTTGTCGGGAAACCCATGCACCCACAGAACGGAGCCTGATGTGCCTCATGTTCATCCAGGGTGTTCAGGATTTCCGAGGGCCTATGATAGCTCTTCCTTCTCTCTGTCGGGATGGAACCTCCCTTCCTGCGCTTCCTTGATTGCTTCCTCAAGCTTTTTGACGGGTGTTTCAAGTTGAGCTTTCGTGAAATCACACTTCCCTGATTCTGGGTCCAAAGTTCCACCAACCCCGAAGAACAAAGTCCTTGCCCGATCTGGCGAGTTCAATGTCGCTGGTTGGACCCCTTTAGCAAGCAGGTCTTGCTCAGCTTTGTACCACGTAGGTTGGGCTTTGCTATAGCCACCTGACCCCGTAACATGGTGATACTTCTTCTTTGCAGCATTTTGCTTATTTTATCTCTGACCTTTGCTTAGCCTTCTCCGATTTCTTGTAGGCCACAAATGCGGGCCAATGATCTTTTATCTTCTCATATTGACCGGTGAATTCTAGAGTCTCGTCTTTGTCGACAAACTTTGTGTTCAATAGTTTCTTCCAGTTCTTGAATAGTTCTGCCATCTTCTTAAGAGCAAATGCCTTGACCTTTCGCTATATAACTGGGTTATTCGGATCCTCCTCTGGCGGTAGGCTGAAATTTGTCATCAGCGAGTTCCAAAGATCATCTTTCTGTCTATCGTGGACATAAGAAACTTCAGCATCCTTCTTCTTATTCCATTCTTGGATGCTGATCGGGACGCTATCCCTAACAATAACTCCGCACTGATGTATAAATTTGTCTTTGGTCCTCTTGGGAGCAATCGGTTGGCCATCTCGAGAGACTTCTTCGATCGTGAACCTTTCATCCTGGCCCAACCTTTTCTTTGGGCCTCGTCTCCTTACCGAAGTTTGGCTCGATCCGGAGGGCTAAAAGAAGAAAGAAGCGTTAATATATGTACATACAAAATAATTAATGCATCTAGTCAGCAGAGGGTTAATATATATATACCTCGCCGGACTTTGCAACAGTTAAGGCTCCCTTCTCCATTCGATCACCGGAGCCGTCATGATCTCTTTCCCTCCATTCGATCAACGGAGCCGTCATGATCTCCTTCCTCCTCCATTCGATCACTGGAGTCGTCATCGTCTCTTTCCTCACCATCGGTGTCGTTGAGAAACGACAAGGTGATATCACCTCCGTCGCGGATTATATCCGCCAACAACTCTTCTTTTTCTAAGTCTCTGTCCATAGTTTCTGCAAATATTACAACATGGCAATATACAACCATGAGAGATGGATTAGTGGCAAACATAGACCTAATCACAACAAGGAATCATATGCATATGAGCAATGGATTAGTGGCAAACATCATGCAAAGTTCACAAGTTTTATAACAGTCAGTTTCAGACGATCGTCGAGGACTCCTCCCCCCTCATGTCTGATGAGTCGTCCTATCTTTCGAGAGAGGATACTTTGCGGACCACCTCTCTCATGGTCGTCGAGGATTCTTTGCGGACCCCCCCCCCCTCATGTCGAAGTTATCGGGGATATGTTGAATTCCTGAGAGAGTTACGACAATCGCTAGGTAGGAGATCGAACTATCCATTATACCCCATTGACCTATGTTGCCTACCGAATAAATTGATATTATTGTTGTAGCATTATATATAAGACCCCACCCGCCACCTTCGACAAACGGGTAGGGGCGGCAGGGCGTAGGAGATCGACAACGCTCTTTCTTCTAGAGTTTAGGTGGCCTCGAGAGTTGGTCGGGCGAGTGGACCGGGAGTAAATTTTGAATATACGAGTTGTTACTCCCTCTCTCCATAATTAACCTTAGTAAATTTCATTATCATCATGCCCATTTAGTAAAGTTGCCTCTCCCCGATTTAGGCAAAGTAAAACTTAGTAAATTTTAACCAAGTCTATAGAAAAAAAATATTCATCATATGAACATTTTAACTTAGTAAATTTTAACCAAGTCTATAGTAAAACTTAGTAACTTAGTAAATTTTCACTAATTTCTATGAACAAAAAAAATTCTATGAACAAAAAAAAATTCATCATATGAACATTTTCTATATACATCCATCCATACATACATACATGGACAAAAAAATTCTATGAACAAAAAAAATCATCATATGAACATTTTCTATATACATCCATCCATCCATACATGGACAAAAAAATTCTATGAACAAAAAAAATTCATCATATGAACATTTTCTATATACATCCATCCATACATACATGGACAAAAAAATTCTATGAACATAAAAAAATTTATGGATAAAAAAATGTTCATAGCAAGGGCGGCGGCGGCTAGCAGAGCTAGGGCGGCAGCGGCGTTGGCTAAGCAGAGTAGGGCGGCGACGGCGGCAGCACAGGGGAAGGGGGGCGAAGCTCACTGGGGGCTTTGGCGTCGGGGCAGGGAGCGGCTGCGGGCGTCGGGGCAGGGAGGGGCAGCCGGCGTCGAGGGCGAGGGACGGCGTCAGGGCAAGGACGGAGACAAGGAGCGGGCGGAGCAGCCTGGCGGCGTCGGGGGCAGGGCTCGGCGACGTCAGGGCAAGAAGAAACTGAGATTGGAAAAGTGCTAAGTCCCGCTTATATAGCCCCCCCTTTAGTCACGGTTGGTGGCTCCAACCGGCACTTAAGGCCCCCCTTTAGTCCCGGTCCAAGCCATCAACCGGGACTAAAGGTCAATTTCAGCAGCCCAAAGGGCGGGAAGCACAGACCTTTAGTCCCGGTTGGTGGCTCGGACCGGGACTAAAGGTGGGCCTTTAGTCCCGGTTGGAGCCACCAACCGGGACTAAATGGCTGGTGCTGCCGCAGCCAAAAGTTTAGTCCCACCTTGCTAGTTGAGAGGAGCTTGGAGTGGTTTATAAGCGCTGCTGCGGCTACCCTCTCGAGATCCTCGCTACTGCAGGCAGCACATGCCTACCTCTCGCCCTGTTGGGCCTGCTTGCTCTACGGGCCTGCATCCTGGCCCATATGAAGGGTTTTTAGTCGTATGCAGGCCGTGGTTGCTTAGTAGGCGGGCATTTTTGTATTTTTTGCATATGTTATGTTTTTAAATTTTTAATGTTATTTTTTGCATATGTTATTTTTAGTTATATATTTTAGTTGCATATATTTCATATAATTTTAGTTGCATAGTTTTATATAATTTAGTTATATAATTTTAGTTGCATAAATTTCATATAATTTTAGTTGCCTAAATTTTATTTTTTATTGATTCTTTTTAGTTGATTCCTTTTGCTATTAGAGTTTTATAAAAGATTTTTAGTTTGGTGTTAAAGTTTGTAACAAAAAATACTTTATGAAAATTCTTTTGCTATTAAAGTTTTTAACAAAAAAATACTTTGATAATTTTAGTTTAATATTTTTTTGATTCTTTTTAGTTCATTCTTTTTGCTATTGAAGAATATTTAGTTTTGTTTTAGTTGATCATAACAAATATTTTATTGATTATTTTTAGTTGATTCCTTTTGCTATTAGAGTTTTATAAAAGCTTTTTAGTTTGGTATTAAAGTTTGTAACAAAAATACTTTATGAAAATTCTTTTTGCTATTAAAGTTTTTAATACAAAAATACTTTGATAATTTTAGTTAATATTATTTTGATTCTTTTTGTTCATTCTTGTTGCTATTGAAGAATATTATAGTTTTGTTTTAGTTGATCGTAACAAAATATTTTAATTGATTCTTTTTCATACATTCTTTTTGCTATTAGAGTTTTATAAAAGCTTTTTAGTTTGGTATTAAAGTTTGTAACAAAAAATACTTTATGATAATTCTTTTTGCTATTAAAGTTTTTAATAAAAAAATACTTTGATAATTTTAGTTAATATTTTTTTGATTCTTTTTAGTTGATTCTTTTTGCTATTGAAGAATATTATAGTTTTGTTTTAGTTGATCATAACAAAATATTTTAATTGATTCTATTTAGTTCATTATTTTTGCTATTAGAGTTTTATAAAAGCTTTTTAGTTCATTCTTTTTGCTATCAGTTCATTCTTTGAGCTAAATGACCCTGAAATTGAATAGCACTACAAATGAACTCTGAAAAGGTTGAAACTTGGCATGGTATCATAATTTCACCCACATAGTATGTGCTAAAAAGTTGAGAGGATTACGGGAAGAACTGGATGCACTTCGTGTACAAACTAGACAATCTATTTCGAAGTATCAGGGTTTTGGATGAAAACTCATCTATTACAAAAGGGATTTCATTTCTTGACATGTAACTGCAGTGATATTCTAGATCAAAGCCATCATCAGAATAGTTGTGGAGAGAAAGTCTTCACTTTTTCTTCACTAGAGAGAATGTCTTCACTTTTTCTTCGCGTGTGTCCCTTGCTTATTGCGCCGTAACCATGGATAATCTTCATCGTTTAACAGGATGCTTGGGTCAGCTTTCACTTTGAAGGGAGGAATTTCATGAAACTTTTCATAATCTTCAGACATGTCTGTCTTGTCTTCCGCTCCCACGATGTTTCTTTTCCCTGAAAGAACTATGTGGCGCTTTGGCTCATCGTATGATGTATTCGCTTCCTTATCTTTTCTTTTTCTCGGTTTGGTAGAGATGTCCTTCACATAGAAAACCTGCACCGGATCATTGGTTAGGATGAATGGTTCGTCTGTGTACCCAAGATTGTTGAGATCCACTGTTTTCATTCCGTACTGCGGGTCTACCTGTACCCCGCCTCAAGACAGATTGACCCATTTACACCGAAACAAAGGGACCTTAAAATCATGTCCATAGTCAAGTTCCCATATGTCCACTTTGTAACCATAATATGTGTCCTTTCCCCTATTGGTTGCTGCATCAAAGCGGACACCACTGTTTTGGTTGGTGCTCTTTTTTATCTTGGGCGATCATGTAAAATGTATTCCCATTTATCTCGTACCCTTGGTAAGTCAATATAGTTGAAGATGGTGTCCTGGCCAACAAGTACAGCTCATCTCCAACACTGTTGTTATCCATGAGATGTGTTTGCAACCAACTGCCGAAAGTCCTGATGTGTTCACATGTAATCCAGTCGTCAGACTGCTCCGGGTGTTTGGAGCATAGAATATTCTTGTGTTCATTGACATACGGGGTCACCAAGGTAGAATTCTATAAAACTGTGTAGTGTGCTTGATCCCAAGAATGCCCGTCCCTACATATTATTGAATCCGATCCTACTGTGCCTTTTCCAGTCAGTTTCCCCTCATACCGCGATTGAGGGAAACCAATCGGCTTAAGGTCAGGAATAAAGTCAACACAAAACCCAATCACGTCCTGTGTTTGTTGGCCCGTGGAGATGCTTCCTTCTGGCCTAGCATAGTTACGAACATATTTCTTTAAGACTCCCATGAACCGCTAAAAGGGGAACATATTGTGTAGAAATATAGGACCCAGAATGGGAATCTCGTCGACTAGGTGAACTAGGACGTCCGTCATAATATTGAAGAAGGATGGTGGGAACACCAACTCAAAACTGACAAGACATTGGACCAAATCATTTCATAACCTTGGTAGGATTTCAGGATCGATTACCTTCTGAGAAATTGCATTGAGGAATGCAAAAAAATTCACAATGGCTAATCGAACATTTCTGGTAGAAGCCCTATCAATGCAACCGGAAGCAGTTGCGTCATAATCACATGGCAGTCATGAGACTTTAGGTTCTGGAATTTTTTTCTCTGCCATATTTATTATTCCCTTTATATTCAACGAGAAGCCAGATGGGACCTTGATACTGAGCAGGCATTCAACGAAGATTTCCTTCTCTGCTTTGGTAAGAGCGTAGCTGGCAGGACCTTGATACTGCTTTGGAAGCATGCCGTCTTTTTCGTTCACATGTTGCTGGTCCTCCCATGCCTCCGGTGTATCTTTTGTCTTCCCGTACACGCCCAAGAAGCCTAGCAGGTTCACGCAAACATTCTTCGTCATGTGCATCATGTCGATTGCAGAGCGGACCTCTAGGTCTTTCCAATAGGGTAGGTCCCAAAATATAGATTTCTTCTTCCACATGGGTGCATGTCCCTCAGCGTCATTTGGAACAGATTGTCCGCCAGGACCCTTTCCAAAGCTTACTTGTAAATACTTGACCATATCAAGTACATCAGCACCAGTACAAAGGACGGGCTTCTTCTGGTGATCTGCCTCACCTTTGAAATGCTTGCCTTTTTTTTCTTAAGGCATGTTTGGTCGAAAGAAATCGACGATGTCCCAGGTACACGTTCTTCTTGCATTTGTCCAAATATATACTTTCAGTCTCATCTAAACAGTGTGTGCATGCGTTGTATCCCTTGTTTGTCTGTCTTGAAAGGTTACTAAGAGCAGGTCAATCATTGATGGTTACAAATAGCAATGCTCGTAGGTCAAATTCCTGTTGTTTGTGCTCATCCCACACACGTACACCTTTTTATTCCACAGCTGTAAAAGTTCTTCAACTAATGGCCTTAGGTACACATCAATGTCATTGCCGGGTTGCTTAGGGCCTTGGATGAGCACTAGCATCATAATGAACTTCCGCTTCATGCACAACCAAGGAGGAAGGTTATAGATACATAGAGTCACGGGCCAGGTGCTATGATTGCTGCACTGCTCCCCAAAAGGATTAATGCCATCTGCACTTAAACCAAACCATACGTTCCTTGTGTCACCTGCAAAGTCCAGCCACTTTCTCTCGATTTTTCTCCACTGCGACCCATCAGCGGGTACTCTCAACTTCCCGTCTTTCTTACGGTCTTCTCTGTGCCATCGAAACAACTTGGCATGATCTTTGTTTCTGAATAGACGTTTCAACCGTGGTATTATAGGATTATACCACATCACCTTGGCAGGAACCCTCTTCCTCGGGTGCTCGCCCTCAACATCACTCGGGTCATCTCGTCTAATCCTATACCGCAATGCACCGCATACCGGGCATGCGTTCAAATTCTCGTACTCCTCACCGCGGTAGAGGATGCAGTCATTAGGGCATGCATGTATCTTCTACACCTCCAATCCTAGAGGGCAAAGAATCTTCTTTGCTTCGTATGGACTGTCAGGCAATTCGTTATCCTTTGGAAGCTTCTTCTTCATTATTTTTAGTAGCTTCCCAAATCCCTTGTCAGTTACACCATTCTCTGCCTTCTATTGTAGCAATTCCACTGCCGTACCGAGCTTTGTGTTGCCATCTTCGCAATTTGGGTACAACCCTTTTTTGTGATCCTCTAACATGCGATCAAACTTCAATTTCTCCTTTCACTTTTGCATCCTCTTTGTGCATCAACAATGACCCGACGAAGATCATCATCGGGCACATCTGGTGCCTCTTGATCTTCAGCTTCCCCCGTTGCAGTATCACCGTATTCAGGGAACATAGGATAGTTGTCATCATCCTCTTCTTCTTCGTTGTCTTCCATCATAAGCCCTCTTCTCCGTGCTTGGTCCAAACATTATAGTGTGGCATGAAACACTTCTCAAGCAGGTGAAAGTGAAGGGTTTTTGAGGAAGAGTGATCCTTCGTATTCCCACAGACAGTACATGGACAATACATAAAACCATTCTGCTTGTTTGCCTCAGCCACTTCGAGAAAATTATGCAGGCCCGTAATGTAGTCGGAGGTGCGTCGGTCACCGTACATCCATTGCCGGTTCATCTGCGAGCATTATATGATTAGGTATATCAAAAACAATTACAGAACATTATGAATTAATAGAGAAATGACCAAATTAATACAAGTTCATCATCACATTAAAACCAAAGTACAGTGGTGATCAAATTTTATTACTGAAAAAATAAATAAAAAAAGTTCATACATAGTTCTCATAGAACAACATACAGCTCTGTAGAACATCTAATTAAAACATACATTGAACCTAACATACAACTATGTAAAACATTTAAATGCAACAACAAATGCGATCAAAATCGCAACTAAGGTAACAATTGATCCAACAGCATAATGATACCAAGCCTCATTATCAATGGCATATTTTCTAATCTTTCTAATCTTCAAGCGCATTGCATCCATCTGGATCTTGTGTAGATCGACGACATCGGCAACATGCAACTCCAATTTCATCTTCTCTTCTTCAACTCTTTTCAATTTTTCTTTCAAATAATTGTTTTCTTTTTGAACTAAATTTAACCTCTCGACAGGAGGGTCGGTTGGAATTTCTGGTTCACATACCTCCTAGCTAAAAACATCTATGTCACATTGGTCGGCATAATTGTCATAAACACTAAATGAAACAAATAGTTATAAAAGATAATATACCACATCCGAATCATAGACTGGACGAGAGCCGACGGGGGTGGATACCAAAACCATGGCACTATATAATAAAAAACAATAATAAAATTAAGAAAATTATACAAGTAGCTATCTAAATCATAAAAGTAAGAATGTTTTCTTTTAAAAGAAGATAAGAACAAGAGGCTCACCATGGTGGTGCCGGCGACGAGATCGGCGCGGGCGATCGATGACGATGAGGACGGGGACGGGATGGGATGGACAGCCAAACCTAGACAAATCTTGGGGGAAATGGAGTTTGGAGGTCGAGCTTGGAGAGGAGAAAGCTTAAGCGTGGCTCGGGCATTTCATCGAACACCTCATGTGCATAGGAGGTGAGAGCAGAGCAGCACACACCTCCCACACGCCGGCCGGCAAAAAAACAAAGGAGTGAGCGGGCAGGGGCGAGCATATATATAGGCATCTCTTTAGTCCCGGTTGGTGGCTAGAACCGGGACAGAAGACTGACCTTTAGTCCCGGTTCCAGCCACCAACCGGGACTAAAGGGGTTGCGCTAGGAGCGAGGACCTTTAGTCCCGGTTCGTGCCTGGAACCGGGACGAAAGGGGTTAGACGAACCGGGACTAGTGCCTGCCGAGGCCCGGCCGGCGCCCTGGCCGCTCAAACCGAGACTGATGCACCCATTAGTCCCGGTTTGTAACTCGACCTGGTCTAAAGCTCTGATCTGGCCAGGACCAAAGCCCTGTTTTCTACTAGTGCATAGTCTAGAACCTAGTACATACAAACTCAATGCCATTAGCTCAAAACAAAAGCCATAGTGCAGAATGATACATAATAGAGGGGAGTTCAATGCCTTTAGCTGAAAGCAAAAGCACATAAGCCTGTTAGGCATTTGCCACAATTAACTATATATATATATGTGATAAGCAAAAGAGGTCATACAGTCAACCTAAGTCTTCATGGTCTTCAGCATCCAAATGTAGTGGAAACATACCTAGCAACCCAAATTAGCTTGTTGTCAAAGTCCAACAAGTGGAAAGCACGTGCGATTCAAACATTCTCCACCAAATGCGCATAGTAGTGAGAAAGACGTGTCGGTTGGAAACCAGGAATGTCTTTGATACTGTCCCAAAGTCCAGTAGGCAACTCATCGTCCGAATTACCAGCCGCCACTATAGCAGTAGCGATCTTATCACCAACAGCCATGAATGTTGCCATCAGCCTATCATCACTTTCTTGGGCATAAGTTTTTTTCTTTCTTTGTTGCTTCATCATGCAGCAAACTGAGCCGATGCACCCTCCAGGAAGGTTAGGCGCCTCCCTTGCTTCCTCCAACAAGAAGCAGGTCACCACGTGCCCTCTTCCCTGCCGTCGTGACGAGGTGAGCAGAGGAGGAGGAAGAGATGGGGCGGTCAGATTGGAGAGACGAGAGATGAGTGTGCCACCGCCTAGGGTTTTCGATCTGGAAAGGGAGAGAGTGAGGGTTTCGGGAGGGTGATAGATAGCGATATAGCATGGGAGGTGAGACAGAGGAACGCATGCATGTCATGTGAGGAAGCAGCGAGGGAGCGTGCCGCTCGGGCCAGCCGATTCTGTGGGGATGGATCGGTCAAACATATTTTGTGGATATTCTCTTTTTTGGGATGGATCCATTCGGTTGTTTTATAACCAAACATCCATCTTTTTGGTACCATCCCAGCCCATCTTGGACGATTCTTGCAACTGAACATATCCTAAGAGGCTGGGTTGTCCAATGTCTTTGCTTTCAGATCCATGGTTTTTTGTAGGAAATTCACAAAGGAGATGTGAGAAACAATATGAGATAAGACGGTTGGCATCGCCGACTTAGGCATAGGAAAATTTGAGTTAACTTATAGAGTTTTGATATTTAGTTCTTTTGTGTCACGTGCATGGCTGGTATTATATATAGAAGTATTCGGAAGTGTCTGCTTGTGCGAGCATGATCTTCACTTCTATGGCATCTCACGTCAAGATCGTGATACGCATATAACTGCTGCAATCGTGGAAAGCGGTGGTGATAAGACTTCAATTTGGTGGTACTTCTCAAGTATTGGTCTAGAGTTCTAGCGTGAAAACTTGAGATATAACCATAATTGGTTATATCTGGTGTTGAATATATTGTTCTGCATGTATATTGTATATCCTGGCCCACCTCCTAGTCTTTGTATAGTAGAGGTTGAGGCCCACATTGTACACCATATATACGTGCATGTGCACCCGATCAATACCATCGTGAGTTGCATTGCCAAACCTCTCTTCTACATGGTATCATACCTCTCAATCCTACCCTAACCCTAAGCCGCCGCCACGATCTCCATCGCCACAGCCGCCGCCACTCACCGCCGCCACACCACGCCGCCGCCGAATCCCTCCCAACTGATGCCACCGCCGCCCCGTGTCGCGCCACCACCCACCTCCCGCTTCCGCCCCCAACCTCCCTCCTAGCCGTGCCCCACCTCCCCTGCCGTGCCACCTAACCCTAGCCGCGCCGCACCTTCTCTGCCGCGCCTCCTAGCCCCTCTCCACCCACACCTCCTCTCCACCCGCAGCCGCCGCAACCCAATCCTAAGCCGCCGCCCCGTCATGGACTCCCCGGGATCCGCCACCACCAACAGCTCCAACCCCTTCGCCGGTCCCGCACCATCCGTGCGCCGCCATCCGTGATCTCAACATCAAGGCCCGTGTTCCCGTACGCATCGACTCCACCAGCTCCTTGTACTACGCGTGGAAGACCTACTTCAGCCTTGTCTTCCGCGAGTACTACGCCATCGAGCACATCGATGGCTCCATCGACGCCGAGTACATGAAGGGCGACCCGGGGTGGTCCGCCATGGAGGCCACTCTCATCTGATGCTTCTACCAAACCGTCTCGACGGACATCTTCCACACGGTCGTCGCCGAGGACGACGATGCTTGCGCCGTGTGGAACAAGATCAACGCGCTCTTCACCGTCAACAAACTTCACCGCCTCGTTTTCTTGCAGCAAGAGTTCTTCGGGTGCCATCAGGATGACTCCACCATCAATGACTACTGCATGCGGCTCAAGATGCTCGCCGACGAACTTTGTGACATTGGCGCGAAAGTTTCTGACGAGCTTATGCTTAGCACTCTCACCGCCGGTCTCAATGAGGACTTCGGCAATGTCGCTTCTAACCTCACCCTATTGCCTGAGCCTACCTTTCAGACCGTTGTCGCGTACTGGAAGCTGGAGGAACGGCGGAGGAAGAAGGTTAAGCAACGGGTGCAGCACACCACCCTTGCTGCGGGTACCACCCACAGAGGATCTGCCCTGCCGGCACCACCACCACCCTAGCCGCGGCCCCCTGCGCCGCCGGGCTACTTCCCGCTGCCCCTCGCGCCCCAACAGTAGCAAGGCGGGGGCCGCCGCAACCGGCACGGCGGGGGCCGTCGACGCCAGCAGCAGCAGCCGCAGGGCCCCGGGGGGGCGTCCCATTACCCGCAACCGTCGCCGCCCTAGGCCGTTGGGAAGAACCCGTGGACGGGTGTGGTTCACGCGTACCACATTCCCGTCCCGCGGGCCCCCGCGCCGGGACTTCTTGGCCCCCGACCCGCGGGCCACCAGGCATTCTTCGGCGCCCCGCAGCAGCCCGCCGGCTACGCTATCCCACCCGCCCCGTCACTCTTCGGTGGCTATGGATAGCCCACTCAGGTGCAGCCCTACGGGGCCTTCCCCATGCCGCAGGTCCCCCCATCGTGGGACCCCGCCCTACTGGCCGCGCTGCACTTGGCACCGTCCCCGAGCAACTATGGCGGTGGAGGCGATTGGTACATGGACTCGGGCGCCACCGCTCACATGACATCTCATCCCGGTAACCTCCCCTCCTCCACCTCCATTCACACTCCCACTCGTATCACCGTTCGTAACGGTTCGTCTCTACCCATCACTCATGTCAGCCGCACAAATTTTCCTTCTACATCCACGGCAATCACTATGTCTAATGTTCTTGTTTCACCTGACTTAGTTACGAACCTTGTTTCTGTTCGTCGTCTTGCACGTGAGAATCCCATTACCGTTGAATTTGAGGATGTTGGTTTTTCTATGAAGGACGCCCGTACCCGGATGGTACTTAACTGATGTGACAGCCCTGATGAGCTCTACCCCGTGCACCCCGGCGCCACCTCCACCACTCCAGTCGCTCTTGCCGCCGGCGTTGACCTATGGCACGCTCGTTTGGGTCATCCCAACCCCACCTTTTTACGTCAAATTCTTAGGAGTTTTTCTTTCTCATGTAATAAGATCGATGATCATACTTGTGAGGCTTGTCGTCTAGGGAAGCACTTTCGTCTTCCTTTTAATGCGTCCACAACTATTTCCACTTTTCTGTTTCAGTTACTTCATAGTGACGTTCGGACATCTCCAGTTGCAACCAATACCGGCTACCTATACTATTTGGTGATTTTAGATGATTACTCTCATTATATGTGGACTTTTCCTCTTCCTCGCAAATCCGATGCCTTCGCCACACTCATGGCCTTTTACTCTTACGTCACCACACAGTTCAGTTGCCCTATCCTTGCACTCCAAACAGATAACGGTAAAGAGTTTGATAATGTCGTTGTTCGAGGTCTTCTCACCTCTCATGGCACCATCTTCCGCCTAACCTGTCATTACACGTCACAATAGAACGGTCACGCTAAGCGCATCCTCCGCACTCTTAATGACTGCATTCGTATGTTGCTCTTTCACTCCAACGTACCTCCCAGGTTTTGGCCTGATGCTCTCGCCACCGCCACCCTCCATTTTAACCTCTGTCCGTGTCGTCCTCGTTGGAATTACGCCCCTCATCATCTTCTCTTTGGTGCACCCCCATCCTAAGAGGGGCTCCGCATCTTCGGTTGTCTCTGCTATACTAGCACCGCATCTACCACCCCACAAAAACTCGCACCACGATCACTCCCGTGTATCTTCCTTGGCTATCCCTCCAACACCAAAGGTTACCGGTGTTATGACCCTGTCTCCCACCGTGTGCACACCTCACGGAACATCCACTTTGACGAGTCGGTGTTTCCCTTTCACCAGGTACCTCCGTCTATATCGCCTACGGTGCCACCCCCCGCGCCTCCTGCGCCTGTCGCGAGCGCAGGCCGCAGCTCCCGGTCGCCCCGGCCAGACGGCTTCCGCCTCCACCTGGGTTCATGACTCCCTCTCTCGAGGTCGAGTCGGACCGGGACCCTGGGTCCCCGACTACCTCTCCTGAGGTCGAGTCGGACCGGGCCTCCCTCTCAGGTGCCTCAGTGGGCACCCCTCAGGCCGCGGCCGCCGACCCTGGCATGGTCGCCACCCCTGTCGGCGCTGCCTCTCCTCCCACTTGCTCGCCTGCCAACGTCCCCACGATGGGCTCGACTAAACCATCTCATGTCGCCGCGCCCGCCCCGACCGCCGGTGCTCCGGCCGCTGCTGCCCCGGCCACTACTCCGCCTCTCGGTGTGATGACTCGTGCTCGGGCCGGCGTGCATCGGCCTAGCACGCGCTACACTTCGGACGAGTATGTCTGTGCTGCCTCGACATCAACGCCCTCACCCATCCCCTCCTCCGCTTGCGCATCCCTTCAGGATCCTCATTGGCTTGCGGCGATGCAGGAGGAGTTCGACGCATTGCAGCGCAACCGCATGTGGCATCTTGTTCCGCGACCCCCTAATGCCAACGTCATAACTGGCAAGTGGGTGTTCCGGCACAAGACTCGTCCGGACGGTTCCCTTGAGCGCTACAAAGCTTGTTGGGTGGTCCGTGGATTTCGGGAGTGTGCGGCCGTGGACTTCACCGACACCTTTGCCCCGATTGTCAAACCGGGAACGATCCGCACAGTGCTTTAGTTGGCCGTCTCTCGTGCCGGGCCCGTGCATCAGTTGGACGTTTCCAACGCCTTTTTGCACGGCCATCTTGGCGAGCAAGGGTTCTGTCAGCAGTCCACTGGTTTCGTCGGCGCCGAGCATCCCGACCATGTGTGCTTGCTCTCCCGTTCTCTTTACGGGTTGAAGCAGGCGCCACGGGTGTGGTACCAGCGTATCATTGCCTTCCTGCAGTCGCTTGGATTCCAGTCCACTCGCTCCGATGCATCCGTCTTCGTATATCATCAGGGTGCCGCCACTGCATACTTACTGCTCTACATCGATGACATCATCCTGACGGTGTCCGCTCCTGAGCTCCTTCAGCGGCTTACAGCTCGTCTTCATGATGAGTTTGACCTTAAGGACTTGGGGCCCCTGCACTACTTCCTCGGCATTGAGGTGGTCCGACGGTCCGATGGGTTCTTTCTGCATCAGCAGAAGTATGCTCACGAGCTTCTCGAGCGCGCTGGCATGCTTAACTGCAAGCCCGCTGCCACACCCGTCGACACGAAGGCCAAGGTCTCAGCCCTGGAGGGCTCTCCTACGTTCGATGCAGCGTTCTATCGCTCTATTGTCGGTGCCCTGCAGTACCTGACACTGACGCGTCCAGACCTGTAGTATGCTATTCAACAGGTGTGCCTCCACATGCACTCCCCGCGCAACTCTCATTGGGCCTTGGTGAAGCGTATCCTCCATTACATATGCGGCACTACGTCCTTGGGACTCACACTGACGGCCTCCGCCTCCACCGACCTCATCGCCTACTCTGATGCAGGCTGGACAGGCTGCCCCGACACACGTCACTCCACCTCAGGCTATTGTGTATACCTTGGGCCCTCGCTGATCTCTTGGTCGTCCAAGCGACAGCCCACGGTTTCCCGCTCGAGTGCCGAGGCAGAGTATCGGGCAGTGGTTAACACCGTTGCCGAATGCTCCTGGCTCCGTCAGCTGCTTCAGGAGTTGCTTTGTGATGTCCACAAGGCCACGCTTGTGTACTGCGACAACGTATCCGCCGTCTACCTCTCTGCTAGCCCGGTTCATCATCGCCGCACGAAGCATATTGCGCTTGATATTCACTTCGTTCGCAAGTAGGTGGCCCTTGGACGCTTTCGGGTTCTCCATGTTCGGACGGAACAACAGTTCACTGATGTGATAACTAAGGGATTGCCTACTGCCGACTTTGAGGAGTTCAGGTCCAGTCTCTGTGTCTGCGGCGACGCTTCGATTGGGGGGTGGGGGGGTTGAATATATGGTTCTGCATGTATATTGTATATCCTGGCCCATCTCCTAGTCTTTGTATAGTAGAGGTTGAGGCCCCAAATTGTACACCATATATACGTGCATATGCACCCGATCAATACGATCGTGAGTTGCATTGCCAAACCTCCCTTCTACATCTGGCAATGACGATGATTTTGTGTTGTTACCTTGTTGAGGCACTGCTCGGACTTGATCTTCAGGGTGAAAATCAAAGTTCTGGCCTTCGATGGTTGGATCCAGTGACGGCGGTGATTGAGCGGCGTTCCCTTTTTGAAGGTTTTGACGTTGAAGAACTTTTCACATTGTACTTGTGATGTCTAGAGTTGCTTGGTGCGGGTATGATTGTTGTTGTAGCTTGTTGACACTAGTAGAAAAAGGACCTAATGTTCAGCTCATTAGTCCCGGTTTGTAAATGAACCGGCACTAATGTGACCATTAGTGCCGGTTCCAACGGCTAGGCGGGCGGCGCTCATTAGTCCCGGTTCATGTCGAACCTCT
Organism: Thinopyrum elongatum; assembly: GCA_011799875.1. NCBI lineage: Eukaryota > Viridiplantae > Streptophyta > Magnoliopsida > Poales > Poaceae > Thinopyrum > Thinopyrum elongatum. Next base: position 109,764,183 of record CM022302.1, read on the forward strand.
AGTACCAGTTCGTGCCACAAACCGGGACTAAAGAGGTGGTGGCAGGCTGGTGTCAGGCTGGGGCCCCACCAACACCTTTAGTCTCGGTTCGTGGCACGAACCGGTACTAGAGGTGCACCTTTAGTCCCGGTTCGTATAACCAACCGGGACTAAAGATCATCCTATATAAACCCTTCGTCGAGCCCGAGCTCTCTGTTCTTCCCCTTTTCTCTCCTCTCTGTTTTCTTCCTCTCCTCTCGAGCTCATCCTCCATTTTTGGCAAAATTTGTCAAGATTTGAAGGCACCCCATCCATTCAAGTGAGCACAAAAGGTTAGCAACTTTGTCCTTTCATATCTCATTGCTAGATTAGCTCTTGCAATGCTCTATAAGTATAGTGATTTGTGGGTTTTAGTTTGGGAGGAATTATATGTGGTAGTTTATTTGATTTATATGCAATTTGAGCTCAAAATAACTCTTAGTTTGCATATGTAGGTGTGGTTTACTTAGTGCCTTCCCGTCTCCGTCCTAACCACCGTCGATCGCCCGCACCGTCCCGTCACCGGCACCACCTTGTGGTGAGCCTCTTGTTCTTATCTTTTTTATATAAAAAAAATCATGTTTGTGTGATTTAGATATATAGTTACTTGTATAATTTTCTTACCCGTACGTTGTTTGTTATACATAGTGCCATGGTTTTGATATCCGTCCCCGTCGGCCCTCGTCCGGTTTATGATTCGGATGTGGTATGTTCTCTTTTATAACTATTTGTTGCATTTCGTGTTTATGACAAATTATGCCCATCAAGTTGACATAGATATTTTTATCTAGGAGATATGTGAACCGGAAATTCCAACCGACGCTATTGTCGAGAGGTTAAATTTAGTTGAAAAAGAAAATGAGTATTTGAAAGAAAATTTGAAAAGAATTGAGAAGGAGAAGATGGAATTGGAGTTGCATGTTGTGGATGTCGTCGATGATCATAAGATCAAGATGGAGAAAATGCGCTTGAAGATTAGAAAGATTAGAAATATGCCATTGATAGTGAGGCTTGGTATCATTATGCTGTTGGATCAATTGTTACCTTAGTTGCGATCTTGATCGCATTTGTTGTTGCATTTAAATGCTTTAGCTAGAGAGTTTGTATGTTGTTTTATAAGAATAAGTGTGTATGAACTTGTATTAATTTGGTCTTTTCCATGTTGTGTAATGAAGATGAGCTGGCAATGGATGTACGATGACCGATGCTCTCCCCAGTTCGTTAATGGCGTGCATACTTTTCTGCTTGTGGCTGAGGCAAACAAGCGGGCGGATGGTTTTATGTGTTGTCCATGTGCTGGTTGTAAGAATGATCACAATTACTCTAACTCAAGAACCATTCACTGGCACCTGTTTGAGTCCGGTTTCATGCCCCACTATAATGTTTGGACCAAGCACGGAGAAAGAGGGGTTATGATGGAAGATGAAGAAGAAGAGGACGACGACAGCTATCCTGGCCATGGGTTCCCTGAATACGATGGTACAACAATGGGGAAGAAGCTGAGCCGGCAATGCGGGAAGAAGCTGAAGAAGAGGCATCAGATGAGCCCGCTGATGATCTAGGTCGGGCCATTGCCGATGCAAAGAGAAACTGCGCAAGTGAAAAGGAGAGGCTGAAGTTGCAGCGCATGTTAGAGGATCACAAGAAATCGTAGTACCCAAATTGCGAAGCTGACAAAAAAAGGTGGGCACCACACTGGAATTGCTGCAATGGAAGGCAGAGAATGGTGTATCTGACAAGGGATTTGGAAAGTTGCTGATAATGTTAAAGAAGATGCTTCCAAAGGACAACGAATTGCCCGAGAGTACGTACGAAGCAAAGAAGGCTGTCTGCCCTCTAGGATTAGAGGTGCAGAAGATACATGCATGCCCTAATGACTGCATCCTCTACCGCGGTGACTACGAGGATTTGAACTCAAGCCCGGTATGCGGTGCATTACGCTATAAGATCAGCCGCGATGACCCTGGTGATCTCGAGGGCGAGCGCCCCTGGAAGAAGATTCCTGCCAAGGTGATGTGGTATGCTCCTATAATACCACGGTTGAAACATTTGTTCCAAAACAAAGAGCATGCCAAGTTGATGCGATGGCACAAAGAAGACCATAAGAAAGACGGGAAGTTGAGAGTACCCGCTGACGGGTCGCAGTGGAGAAAAATCGAGAGGAAGTGGAGGGACTTTGCAGATGATGCAAGGAATGTATGGTTTGGTCTAAGCGCAGATGGCATTAACCCTTTTGGGGAGCAGAGCAGCAATCATAGCACCTGGCCTGTGACTCTATGTATGTACAACCTTCCTCCTTGGTTGTGCATGAAGCGGAAGTACATTATGATGCCAGTGCTCATCCAAGGCCCTAAGCAACCCGGCAATGACATTGATGTGTACCTAAGGCCATTAGTTGAAGAACTCTTACAGCTGTGGAATGGAAAAGGTGTACGTGCGTGGGATGAGCTCGATCAAGAAGAATTTGACCTACATGCATTGCTGTTTGTGACCATCAATGATTGGCCTACTCTCACTAATCTTTCAGGACAGACAAACAAGGGATACCGCGCATGCATGCACTGTTTGGATGATACCGACAGTATATATTTGGATAATTGTAAGAAGAAAGTGTACCTGGGACATCGTCAATTTCTTTCGAGCAGGCATCCCGTAAGAAAGAAATGCAAGCATTTCAAAGGTGAGGCAGATCACCGGACGAAGCCTCGCCACCGTACTGGTGATGATGTACATGATATGGTCAAGGATTTAAAGGTAATCTTTGGAAAGGGTCCTGGCGGACAATCTGTTCCGAATGACGCTGACGGACGCGCACCCATGTGGAAGAAGAAATCTATATTTTGGGACCTACCCTATTGGAAAGACCTAGAGGTCCGCTCTGCAATCGACGTGATGCACGTGACGAAGAATCTTTGAGTGACCCTACTTGGCTTCTTGGGCATGTATGGGAAGACAAAAGATACACCGGAGGCACGGGAGGACCAGCAACGTATGCACGGAAAAGATGGCATACATCAGGGTCATGCCAGCTACGCTCTTACCAAAGAAGAGAAGGAAATCTTCTTTGAATGCTTGCTCAGTATGAAGATCCCATCTGGCTTCTCATCGAATATAAAGGGAATAATAAATATGGCAGAGAAAAAGTTCCAGAACCTAAAGTCTCATGACTGCCACGTGATTATGACGCAACTGCTTCTGGTTGCATTGAGGGGGCTTCTACCGGAAAACGTTCGATTAGCCATTGTGAAGCTATGTGCATTCCTCAATGCAATCTCTCAGAAGGTAATCGATCCAGAAATCATACCAAGGTTAGAGAATGATTTGGTGCAATGTCTTGTCAGTTTCGAGTTGGTGTTCCCACCATCCTTCTTCAACATCATGACGCACGTCCTAGTTCACCTATGCGAAGAGATTACCGTTCTGGGTCCTGTATTTCTACACAATATGTTCCCCTTTGAGAGGTTCATGGGAGTCTTAAAGAAATATGTTCATAACCGTGCAAGGCCAGAAGGAAGCATCTCCAAGGGCCAAGAAAATGAGGAGGTCATTGAGTTTTGTGTTGACTTTATTCCTGACCTTAAGCCGATTGGTGTTCCTGAATCGCGACATCAGGGCAGACTGGGTGGAAATGGCACGCTACGACCGAAACAAATAATATGTATGGACGGGCATTCTCTCACTCAAGCACACTACACAGTTCTACAAAATTCCACCTTGGTGGCTCCGTATATTGACGAACACAAGAATATTCTACGCTCCAAACACCCGGAGCAGTCTGACGACTGGATTACATGTGAACAAACGGGAACTTTCGCCGGTTGGTTGCAGACACGTGCCATGCATGACGACGCTGTTGAAGATGACATGTACTTGCTGTCCCAGTTACCATCTTCGAATATAATGACTTTCAAAGGGTATGAGATAAATGGGAATACATTTTACATGATCACCCAAGATAAGAAGAGCACCAACCAAAACAGTGGTGTCCGCTTTGATGCGGCAACCAAGAGGGGAAACGACACATATTATGGTTACATAGAGGAGATATGGGAACTTGACTATGGACGTGGTTTGAAGGTCCCTTTGTTTCGGTGCAAATGGGTCAATCTGACACGAGGCGGGGTAAGGAAGACCCGCAGTACGAAATGACAATAATGGATCTCAACAATCTTGCGTACGCAGACGAACCATTCGTCCTAGCCAATGATGTGGCGCAGGTTTTCTATGTGAAGGACATGTCTACCAAGCCGAGAAAAAGAAAAGATAAGGAAGTGAATACATCATACGATGAGCCAAAGCGCCACATAGTTCTTTCAGGGAAAAGAAACATCGTGGGAGTGGATGACAAGACAGACATGTCCGAAGATTATGAAAAGTTTCATGAAATTGCTCCCTTCACAGTGAATATTGACCCGAGCATCCAGTTAAATGATGAGAATTATCCATGGTTACGGCGCAAAGGGACACACGCGAAGAAAAAGTTTCACACCCAAAGATCCCACTCTGGGATGTGACCTGCTTCACTGTCATCACTTTCTTCTCTAGTGAGTTTCCGGACTGGAAAGTCTCACTTTGGACAAACTATAGGGAATCTTTGTAATAGTTAGGGTGCTTATGTGTTTTGGCATTTGAAATATGTACTTTTGTGCTTCGGACAAACGTCATCAATTTTCAACCCTTTCTGACTTTGTTTGCTATTTTTCATGCATTTACTGATTTTTTTGGGCTAAACTACCCTGAAATTGAAAAGCACTACAAATGAACTCTGAAAAGGTTGAAAGTTGGCATGGTATCATCATTTCACCCACATAGCATGTGCTAAAAAGTTGAGAGGGTTACGGCAAAAACAGGATGCTCTTCGTGTACAAAATGGACAATCTCTTTCGAAGAATCAGGGTTTTGGACGAAAAATCATCTGTTACAAAGGCATTTCATTTTTTTAAACTTATTTCAACTCCAGACTTTTTGTGCGTTCAGTATGCACCATTCAAAGCCACGCCATCAATTTTCAACCCTTTCTGACTCATTTGCTATTTTTCAAGCATTTACTGATTTTTTTGAGCTAAACGACCCTGAAATTGAAAAGCACTACAAATGAACTCTGAAAAGGTTGAAAGTTGGCATGGTATCATCATTTCACCCACATAGCATGTGCTAAAAAGTTGAGAGGGTTACGGTAAAAACAGAATGCACTTCATGTAGAAAATGGACAATCTCTTTCGAAGTATCAGGGTTTCGGACGAAAACTCATCTGTTACAAGGCATTTCATTTTTTTTAAACTTATTTCAACTCCAGACTTTTTGTGCATTCAGTATGCACCATTCAAAGCCACGTCATCAATTATCAACCCTTTCTAACTTCATTTGCTATTTTTCATGCATTTACTGATTTTTTTAGCTAAACGACCCTGAAATTGAAAAACACTACAAATGAACTCTGAAAAGGTTCAAAGTTGGCATGGTATCATCATTTCACCCACATAGCATGTGCTAAGAAGTTGAGAGGGTTACGGCAAAAACTGGATCCACTTCGTGTACAAAATGGACAATCTCTTTCGAAGTATCAGGGTTTCGGACGAAAACTCATCTGTTACAAGCATTTCATTTTTTTAAACTTATCTAAGTTTTACCAAATTTAATATAATGATAAAACACACTAATATTAAACAGAAGAAAAAGAATCACTGAATAATCTATTTTTAAAGTGAAGTTATTCACAAACTAGTGATTCACACAAATTTCAAATAATTCAAATTTAAACTATTCAAATTTGAAAATTACTCACACTAACAGAAAGTTTATAATTTTTTTTACTTAAAGCAAAAAGATTCACAAAGAAACTCTAAATAAAGCAAAAAAAACAACTCATAAATAAAAGAAAATAAATAAAGCAGAAAAAACAAAAAAAATAATAAAAAAAAGCCCGCCTACTGGGTCACGACGGCCTGCATACGACTAGAAACCCAACCTGTAGTTGGGCCAGGATGCAGGCCCACAAGGCCCAGTAGGCCCACAGGGCAGCGCTGCAGAGGTAGGCCCAGAAGGCCTGCTTTAGAGAGGAGCTCGAAGGAGCAGCCGCGGCTGGGTTTATAAACCAGTGCGGCTGTCCTTCGCTCGGTGAGGTGGGACTAAACTTGTGCATCGCGGGTGGCAGCGCACCACCTTTAGTCGCGATTGGTTGCTCCAACCGCGACTAAAGGGGGGGAGGGGGTTTCTTTAGTCCGGGTTGGAGCCACCAACCGCGACTAAAGGTGGTCGCTTCCCGCCGCTTCGCCTGGCCCCAATTGACCTTTAGACCCGGTTGGTGGCTCCAACCGGGACTAAAGGTCCCTCCTATATATACAACACTTGAAAAAATTTCAGTTTCCCTCTGTTTCTTCCTCTTCGTCGGCGACACACCGCCTGCCCCGATCGATGCCATCGCCGCCCACGCCGTCCCCCGTCGCCGTCCCCCGACGCGCCGCCCGCCGCCCCCGTCGCGCGTCGCCGCTCCCTCGAGCTCGCGCGCCGTCGCCATCGCCGTCGCCGCCCCCGACGCCCCGCTGTGAGCCCCTGCCGCCATGGCCGCCCTCCCATCGATCAAGCCCGCACACACACACACATGCATATGAACACACACACGCGCGCGCACACACACACATTTTCTTATTTTCTGGTTTTTAGTTTTTTATACTTTTAGTTATAGAAATGTTAGATGAATTAGATATATAAATGTTAGATGAATGTTTTTTTTAGTTTTTTATACTTTTAGTTATAGAAATGTTAGATGAATTTTAGATATAGAAATGTTAGTTAGATGAATTTTGACATTTTTTTCACTAGATGATTAGATGTATATAGAAAAAAGTTAAGAAATTTGATACTTTTAGTTATAGAAATGTTAGATGAATTAGATATATAAAGTTAGATGAATGTTTTTTTAGTTTTTTATACTTTTAGTTATAGAAATGTTAGATGAATTTTAGATATATAAATATTAATTAGATAAATTTTGACATTTTTTTTCACAGATGATTAGATGTATATTGAAAAAAGTTTGAATGTTGCATATTTCATGATGCAAAATTTGATTCAATGAACTAGATGCAAAAATTTTGACATATGTCAAACTTTGATCATATGTCAAAGTTGAATTTTGACATATGCAACATTTATCATATGTCAAGTCTTGATCTAGTGAAATATGATCAAATATGCAATATTTGATCATATGTCAAAGTTTGAATTTTGACATAGATGCAAGAATGACATAGATGTACATTTGAGAGGAAGTTTGAATTTTGACATCCAATGTAACTAGAATTTTGACATTTGATCCAATGTATAGCAATTAGTATTTGCAAAAGTTACATATTTTAATATTGTATTTGCAAAAATTTGTTATGTATTTGCAATTAATTAGTATATGTATGTATAGTACAATAGATTCTCTTAGTCCTTTAATAAGGGATTTATCAAGGATGCCCCCATTATGGATGTGCACAAGTTGATCCATTTTTTTTCCTGATCTCATCTATATATATATTCTTCTATATGTCACGTTGTCTGTCAAAGTATTGAAGAAATCCATGGCTTCATCAAAGAATGCTATACCTTTTAGGAGGATTGTTGATTCATTTACATTCCGACAAATTTTAGGCGCTTGATATGTCCTATTTTAGCAAAGGTCATGCCGTAATTTTTAATCTTTGAATTACGAACATATATAGGAAATGTCTGATGATGATAAGATCCCCGAAAGCGATGACTGTACCGACGACGGGGATATGTGCGACAGACCGCACCTAGATAATGGTACATGCTTCTCCCTCACGCTTAAGGAGGGCTTCGAAGGTTTTACGGTATGTAACTTCAGTGGCACGTGTTTCTTCTGAATTAAGCATGGCTTAAGATTTTTGCTTTAATGTGTAATTTTCATTTTTTATAATTTGACTAGTGCATACCCTGCTATGCAAGACCATATGTCCTTGAGAAGCTATCTTTCGAAGAGATGTCCAAGGTGGACACGAAGATAGCTCACCTTAAAATGAAACATGGTTTTGATTTTGAGGTTAAGATAATAAATGAAGTAGGTCACACTCATTTTGGATGTTCAAATTGGGAAGGATTATGCAAGGCCTATGGATTCGAGGAGGATATGAAAATAACATTCGATCTTGACAATCCAGAAGATGAAAACATTTGGCTGGATCCTAACATGATTCCGATTCTGCCTCCGTGTGAGTTTGTTAAACACATTTGTTAAATGATCTATATTCCTTATCTAAAAATACTTGTTATTCATACCTGCTGAAGTTATTTTTTATAATTGACAGCTTATTTTCTCTCTTCCCAATAAATACAAAAGATAATAGACGACACCTACTACAGTCATGGCGTAGAGCTAACTTGGGAGGAGAAGAATTATCTTATCTCCTTTGTTAAAGACGTTCTGCAATTTAAGATCATCTATGGAGTTGGGAAAAATTATGGTAAATACGTGCCACTAGTCCACGAGTTGTGCGATGCTAACATTCGTGCTAGTATCATGGTAAGATTTTGACTATTGTGTCACTAGTTAGTCCATCTTTTTCATACATTCTTCTGAAGTAAACGTCATTGCTAACTATATATGTTACTATTATGCTCTTCAACAGAAGCTCCCGGATGTGGTTGTGCCTCCATTTATGTTTGTCGAAGGTGAGATGACAGTTGTTTGCGTACGACCATGGTCGAAGGGTCTCAAATATGCATACTTGACCTCTAAAACAGATGGAGGGCTCAAAATCAAGGCTTGGAGAAAAATAGTGGCTCAGCGAAGGCCACAAATTGGAGGCAGTTGGATCTCTATGCTGCATAACCGAGAAGGAGGGTTTTTTCTGTTTTATGCTATGCTACCCGAGAGAGAGTAGTAGGTCCTGCTACCTTACCTGGTGTAGTTGGTTAACTTATGATGATCATAATGGTGAGATTGTTATATCACTAGCACCTTACCTAGTAGTGGTTAACTTATGACGATCATAATGGTGAGATTGTTATATCACTACGATCAAGATGAGTTGTATATATGACTACGATGATGATGAGTTATTATATATATATCATTATGATGATGTTATGAGTTGTATATCATTAGGGTGAAAGAAACACATATTAGATTAAAGTGGATGTATCCAAGTGACCAAGTTGAATATGTAGGAATATATGTAGCGTAAATTATGTTTGAAATGAAAAAGAATTAAATGGAAAACACAAAACTAAAAGGAAAAATAAACCATAAACCCAAAACCCCTAAACCTTTTAGTCCCGGTTGGTGTAACCAACCGGGACTAAAGGCCCCCAGGCCCCCGGCGCGTGCTCGTGCCACGTGGTGGGCCTTTGGTCCCGGTTCGTGTTGAACCGAGACTAGGGGGGCTTTAGTCCCCACCCTTTAGTGCCGGTTCCAGAACCGGCACTAAAGGGCCTTACGAACCGGGACTAAACCCTAATTCTGCACTAGTGTGAATATATATTGTTTTGGTCACTTTGGAGTTTTTCTTTTTCTTTTGTGCTCCACCTAGGTATAGCTTCGGTTTTGTAGGAGTTCGATATTTGTCGGTATAATTATTTTTCTGAGCTAGTGTTGGCTGTGTGCATCCTAGTTACCTAGCTATGGAGAGGTTGGATGTGTGTTCATTATGTTTGTATCTTAAATGCTTCAGTTTAAATGATCTACGCTTTTTTTTCATCGACGATGATTGTTGTTCTGGTACGCTAGTTCTTTGGGGCCTTAGCACGATAATTTTCTGACTGTCTGCTAAAAAAGGTTTGCCTGGCTCCAGTGAAGAAAGGGCGATGACGACGGCGAGGCTTCATCTCACTCCAGTGCTTGTAGTCGTCATTAGGTGGACTACAAACATGGATGTAATTTCTATTGCTTCTTTTGTTCTTTGTACTATCACAGTGTTTGATGAATAGATCAAAAGTTTTCAAAAAAAGTTATAATATCTTACTTCATCGAAAAAGAGGCGCTGATTTCCCTTGATTCTAACACATTTTCCTCACGGAAACCAAACACCGAACTTATTCACAAAGAAACACGTGACCAAGAAAGAGTCCGTACGTGTGGCAACAGTCCAGCCCAGACGGCCCACGTACACGCCCTCGATCGATCCGATCGACGATATATAAAGGGACTGAAGGGACGCAGCAGTGCCGCAGGGTCAACCGATTGATCACACAGCTATGGCCGACATCGAGAATCCCGACGTCGACGACGGCAGCGTGGCAGAGGCGGAGCCCGCCGAGTGCAGCCGGCGCGTGTACACGTGCCTGCTGGGCTGCGTCGCCTTGGCTCTCGTCCTAGCCTTCCAGAGCTTCTTGGACTTCAAGGAATCCCATCCTGCGGAGACCATGCTGGGTATCATGGTGGACCTCGGAGGGCTCCTGGCTGCGCTCGTCGGCTGCTGGTTCGTCTTCATTTTCGCCGCGCTCGTGGCCGACTGGTTTGAAGGCAATCCGGAGGGGAAAAGGCTGGTAGATAACTTGATCGAATCCGATCGTCCTTGTCTGCTGGAATCCTTCCGTCTGGCTCTAGGTCGCTGTGACCCGGATCAGCATGTAGTTGATGCATAGTGTTGAAATATTTGTATCGTCGCGTGTTGTAATTGGTTATAGGCTGTTGTACTTTTCTTTTTTTGCGGGGACATATATACACTGTTGTACGGTTTGTATATCTACCTCTTGTATAGCTAACGCCTGCTCAATCACCTGTAACAATATGTGCTATATTTCTTTTCCATTTCATCGAAACGGAGGTTGACCCTGGCCTCTGTATCAGGGCGATGCATGCAATCATTTTATTGACTATTCAACAAGAACTTACAAAGTAATACATCAATTATCGGGCCGTGTACCCAAACCTCACGACAAAGCACAACATCAAAAGCCAGAGGCCCCAACTAAGCCGAATTGTTGGGTCTTGGTCACACACCGGTCCAGCGCACTCTCAGCGGGCACCGCATGTGTATGTTGCAGTGGCCGTTGCCATCGTCTTCCACTGAGCCATCTTCAGAGCAGGTACTGACGCATCCACAGGCCTGTCGTCGATGCCACCATGGTGCCAGACAACGCCACTATCCTACGCGCGTCCATGATCACGTATCCATCGCTGAGACCCTGCAGCATCACGCCTGTCCCTGCCAGCTGAATGCGGCAAACGCTTCCATCAAATTCTATAGATACTAGTAAAAGGCACGTGCCATGCACGTATAGAATCCAAAAAAAATGTGGTTTGACAAACATTAGACCGCTTTTGTACTTACTCACTTACTCCCCTTTTATAGAGAAAATGAACTTTGTTATCCTGGTTAAATGAGCTTGTACTTTTCGGATTTCTAAATAGACCGAACGCTGCAGTGAACATGTGTTTGGGTCGATGGTCATCTGCAATCAGCTTATGTTGTAAGAAAAAAGTTGTATTGTACCGTGAGAGATTTTTTGAACTTACATTGTTTCACATTTGATGGGGAAAAATCATCTTTGAGATAAATTCATTTTTTCTGCTACCTTTTGTAAACTAATATAAGACGTTTTAGATCACTACTTAGTTTACAGAGGGAGTATCTTATATTGCAGATGACATATCTTACAAGTCCTTGCACAATTCGAGGACCTGTTATAATTAATGTAGAGAGTCGTGGTCATATTATATTAAAATTCTTGTGAAAAAACCGTGCAATAGAAATAACAAATATCAACCCCGCAATGGTAGAAAAAGAGTTCTGATAACGCACACACATGTGGCATACTAGGCATCCGCCCACACACCGTGTGTGGTGTGAGCAGAAGGCAGCCCATATGGGCTGTGTATGGGCGAATATTAGAATTGCCCACACGTGTGGGCGCAGCTACTTCGTGCCACACGCCCAATAAGTACTACTCATCCCCACCTCGCGCGTGTGGCACAAAGCAAATATGTCCACACGTCCTGACGCAGTTACGTCAGGTATCCACGGGATGACGATTTAGTTGCCATCTGAGAAGGTAGATGTAGTTATCCGGGATGGCAAATGCAGTTGTAAAAGCATGGTAACTCTCTCTGCTTTGGTTAACTATAGTTGCCATATCTAATTTATGGTAGTTGCCGCGTGTAATCAAACCATAGTTGCCGTGTGTGATTAACTACTTGCTGCATATGGTCAAACAATAGTTGACATGTGTGTTTACCTAGTTGCCACGTGTGGTCCAACAATAGTTGCCATGTATGATTAATCACAGTTGCCATGTGTGTTTACCTTGGTTGCCACGTACGCGCAACTGCAGTTGCCGTCTAGCAACGAATCATAGTTGACATGTGTGTTTACCTAGTTGCCACGTACGCGCAACTGCAGTTGCCATCCAACAACGTACGAGTGTTCGTGTAGGCGAAAAGCAGTTCTTCCACACGCGCGTGGACTAGGTGGTGGCTGTGTGGGCAGAAACTAGTTCGCCCACACAGCGCAGCTGGCAAACCACGTGCTGCGCGGCGTGTGGGCGAACTCTCCAATGCCCACACACACAATGATGCCCACGTGGCACTCAGATTCTAACAGATTCCTTTAGGATTCGTGCAAAACAGAATCAACGTGGATCAAGGTGTGTGGACGATATGCAAACATGCCACACGTGTGGGCGTTATCATTTGGGTAGAAAAAAAGGTTATGCCTAAGAGATATGCATATGTCATTGTTTTTTTGTTTTGAAAAAGAGGATTACTTGTAGACATTTATAAAGGCAAACTTGAACTACTGACTTGTCATGGTGCGATAATCGTGTAGGCAATGACATTTTCGCTCATGTTAATATTCAGGGCTTGTCTAATGCCTACGAAGATAAGAAAAAAGTGCATGCCCATGCATAAAGTTAATCAGAAGTTAGTTCTGTTGATAACCAATAATCATTTTTCTCTATACCCGAGGAAGCTAGCATTTCATTATTGCAATTAAATTGTCATTTTCCATGAGGATGTGACACCATATGAAATCAGCATAATCGAATAAAATAGCAACTAGAAGAAAAAAGCTAAACCAGAAGCATACCAAAATTGACCAGGTCTTTTGTGCGTAAATTCATGATCACCAAGATTCAATAGCATGCATCAAGGCAAGTTCATTAATTATTTCGATGGAATGCAGTCACTACCTGCACTAATTACGTACCCTACGTGTGGAATCAATCAAAGTACAGCGTACGGATAAAGCATGGAAATTACAGGAAGTAGACAGCTGACTGACACATGCGCTAGCGAAGGTAACGTTCCAGTACGTGTGCGTCGCGACATGCACGTACTACTCAAGCTGACATGTACGTAGTCCAAGTTCAGACTTTTTTTTGGAAATAGTACTTTTTTTTTGAACAAATTCAGAAAATAAGATCAACAAATCAGAAATTTCAAAAATAGCACACCGTCGTCCTACTGTTGGACGAAACTAGATGTTTCGTCCAACCGTTGGACGAAACAGGACTTGTTGTCTAGGAGTTGGACGAAACGTGGCCAATAGATCTATGGATGAACTACGATCATTTTCTGGATGAACTATTGATGAACTACGAAGAACTATACGGTCACAAAACATGGCGGAAATAAAGAGAAGGAAAGCTTACAGATCTGCGACGATGGAACTGAAGGTCTCGGGCTTCGTGGACGCGGCTACGGCAGATCGTGACGAGTCCTGGCAACGGCAGCAATGGAGTGAGTCTCGCCGGCGTTTCGGTCGGAGGCTCGAGTAGGCGTGGAGCTCGGGCAGAAGCGAGAGGAAGAAGAAGAAGCACACGAGGGGTAAAAGGTGAATTGGGGTTGTCGCCAGCCTATTTATAGACTGGGTAAGAACCCAAGCGATATGGCAAACCCTAGGCGGGTGCAGTAATTTTTTGCTAAAAAGACGCCTTGAATCTCGCGTTGACAAGATTTGACATTATCCACCCAAAGATTCGTTATAAGGTTGCGAACTCGTGTCAGAGTTGGTGAGATGATGTCATGATAAGAAGTAAAATCATCAAGTGTGGGAAGATTTCAAGACCCGGCAACCTCTGGACCTAGAAGACCTAGAAAGAGACCCAGCAGTATGATTCTGAAAGAAGAGGAAGATATCAAGACTCAAGAGATGAATCAAATGCTGGCTCTAAAGGAATCAAGACCCAGGACGCAACCCTTCACATATTTTCTTATCTTGTTTTCAGGATGGAGTTTAGCATGGATAAATCCATGCTAAACTGGGGCTACTGTTGGGATATTCCCCATTGGCAAGACCCGTCGTAGTGAGACCCGGCCCCGAGTCTGGTAGTCCTAAACATGCTCTGTGAGTTGCACTACTTCCGGGCCTCAAAGGGAACTAAGCCAGGACTAAGGGCATGAACGAGACCCGGCCCACGACTGCCGGCTGTTAGATGAGTCATGTGGGCCGGCTCACAAGGAGGCCCAGGAGAAAGGCTTTCCCAACTTGGAGAGGAAGATCATCATGATTCAGAGTAGGAGGCGGGTCAGAGAATACGATCCGGAGTCTTCTATAAACCAGGGACTCAACCTATTATATAAAAGGGAGTTCCTGGGACGAAGTAGGACAAATTACAATCTCTGGAGAGCTAGATAGCAGAAGCAAATCCTTGTAATCGACATCATCATCAATAGCAATCAAGCAGGAGTTGGCTTTTACCTCCACCGTGAGGGGCCGAATCTGGGTAAACTCGTCTCCTTCGTTTTCGATCAACCCCATTCAAGTTACCACCTAGTTGCGATGACCACACCACTTAGTCCTTTCACGAGGACATCTGCCATCACTAGTAGAGGATCGGCCATTAGTCCCGGTTCGTAAGGGCCTTTAGTCCCGGTTCACCAACCAGGACTAATAAGTCGGGACTAAAGGCCCCACCCTTTAGTTCCGGTTGGCCACGACCTGAGACTAAATCCCTTCCACGTGGCCGGCAACGCGCGCCTGGGGCTGGGGACCTTTAGTCCCTGTTGGTGACACCAACCGGGACTAGAGGTTTAGGGGTTTAGGGTTTAGGGTTTATGGTTTATTTTTCCTTTTCATTTTATGTTTTCCATTTAATTCTTTTTCTTTCAAACATATTTTACGCTACTGCAGTCGTCAAGTGCCACTGCAGAGCACGAGCAGAGCGGCACACGCGAAGGATGACAACATAGTGCATGCAAGTGCCACGGAGCTGACAGCTGTCGCCCTTTCTTTATCCAAGCGGCGGGACAGGAGGGGAGAGCCCCTCGACTTGACTGACATGACAACACCTCCACTTCTACTACATACTATACACGTCATGCATATATAATAGAATTTCTCGTATGACCAATCATATATCATAGAATTTCTCGTACGACCATATGCACACACACACACACACACACACACACACACACACATATATATATATATAATTTGGTGTATACAATTTCTCCTACAATTTGCAGATCATTACATGCAAGCATTAGGTGAAATGGTATTCTCCGTCGGGATCTATGACCTGGTCAAGCAAAAATCCTGCCATTTCCTCTTGAATAGCTCATACGCAGTCCTTTGGTAGGAGCTGACCCCGCATCTCCATAGTCTTTAAATAAGGAGATCAATATGAATATTACTTGTGTGTATATATATTAGATCATGATATAAAAATTATGAATAGTGTTCTGGCAAACGTACCCAAAGTTGTCTTGCAGATGTCCTCCTGTTGGACGTCACAATGCGAATGTTCTCGCAGACGTAGTATGCACATAAATTATTCCCCTTTTCCTGCCTCATGCACTTTACGAGAATAGAATTCATTCAGATACATAATGGTATTGAAACTAGAATTAAAGAGATGCGCGGAAATAGCTAGTACTACTTAATTACCTTTAGTCGCACCCATCTCAGCTTTGGTGCCCATACACCGACCATCTCTTCGGTGAACTTTTTCCAAACCTTGCCCGGCAAAGAAAATATTGAATAAAGGAGTTATTAATTAATTACTTGATATCATGAAATGAACTAAAGAGGCCGACATAGTGCGATAATGATTGAAATTACCTTTCGAGCATCAAATACAGGCTGTAGTATTCTTTAGGGTCTTTATCTAGTGAGTCCAGTACTTCAACTTTTCCCGCGTCAACTCTAATGATTAGCAGGATCCAGTGGAAACTGCGCACACGTTTGTATAAGCGGGTATGCATAACTCATCAACTACACTTAACATCGAGTAAGCAAAATAGAATTTGTAGTACAAGACAGTAACACTCACTTGAAGTTGTAAAGAAATACTATTTCTGGTTTGGCATTTAGTTCCTTCAAAAACCTTTGCAAGTTGGCCTCTGTGTCATCTGGGTACTTTTTTAACACTTCTTCATAAACGGTATTTGGGTCAATGAACCCAATGCCATAGGTTGCATCTCTTTTCATTTCAAAAATCTTCATTCTGCGTAATACCACACAAAAGAATATAGTGAGGATAATTACAGGCAATGAACGAGCTGAGCTAGAGATGTAAATTACAGAAAGAAATCATTTCTAGACAATAGCAATTGACGAGAGATTTGTCGAGTGAGTCTTGATTGAATAACTGAAAAAATTATGGAAACTCAATCCACACATCTGTTCCATTAAAGAAATGCTCTGGCTTGACTTTCACCATGAGGCTTTGTCGTCCGACCTTTATTTCTCTCATGTACCAGTCATGCAATTTGTGCATCTGCGTTGGTAGAAGCGGGACCTCCTCAGGCTTGACCAGAGGGTTCCCGGGGACATATTTCCATGCTAGTTCCTTCTCTTCATTCATGGGGTGATCCTAATGCCTAGGAGTTGTTCAATAGTGACACCGGCCTCTCTAGCCATCTCTCTAGCAGCGTCGGTTATTACCGGCTTATCGGTGGTACTCACCTTGAGTGGGGGAATCGATTGCACTGCCTGTTCTCCCAGCTGGGGAACAGTTTTCCCGATTTTATTACTACCTGCTGTAAGGCTCGACTCCTTATGTTTTTGTGCATGATATGACTTCTTAATAGAGCGGCCATAGTCTGATTGCCTTTTCTCCACAGCCGGTTTAGCAAGATCCACAAAGTGTTGTATGACTTTCTCAGGTATTTTCTCCTTTGGCGGCGGGGGCGGGTTTGGTGCAAAATAGGCCTTCACTTCGGCAGCCACTTGGGCATTGTTTTCCTTGTCAGTCATCTCGTAAGCCAACTTCTTTTTGGCAGCTGGCTCGGTTTTCTTCTTTGGTCCTCCCTTCCGCTTGGGAGTCCGCTGACGCTGCAGAGATCGACATTGCGGACTCACGCCGGGCTCTGTCTTGGGGTGGGCTGGACTCAACTGACGCGGTGGACTTGGAGGAGGAGTCGGCTGATGCGGCGGACTTGGAGGAGGAGTCGGTGCCCTTGGCGTCGAGTCTGGAAAGACGATGCAATCCTTTCTCCATACAATCATACCACGTATGGCCGACCCCAGTGTGTGCTGCCCTTCACCTCCAGTAAAGTCAAGCTCTAGTGAGTCATATCCCGACATCACTTCATCCACCCCGACACGAGCATAGCCAGCTGGAATCGGATTGCCATGGAAGGTTGCTTCAGGGGGATTTGGTAAAGCATAGCCGACCGCCACCTTCATGGATATTTTCTTCAGTTTCATGTGGAGCTCACAAGTTGTCGTCTCTTTGATATCATCCACGGGGTATCTAGCCAGCAGTGCATCATCGGCCGGGACCCCCGTGGAACCCACGCTGCTTTTCGGCATAGATGGGACCGTGCTATCCAATGCTGGATCTTCTTGCTACTGCCGCTGAGACGCCCTTTCCAGGCTAAGTGTGTCGATCTGCTCCTGCTGCCGCATGAAAGCACGTTCCAACTCCGCGTGCTTTGATTCTACCTGTTGAAGCCGGTCTGCATCCTGCTTCTTCTTGTCTTCCTTCTGCTTCTTCTTTCTCGCACGGCTTCTGTAAGTGGCGTTCCAGTCCGCAAACCCCTCAACCCACGGAACAACGCCTTTGCCTCGTGTTCATCCCGGGTGTTCAGGATTCTTCAGGGCGCCTGTAAGCTCGTCGTTCTCTCTCTCTCGGGCTGGAACGCCCCCATTCGAGCCTCTTGTATTGCAACAAGTAAAGCATCCGAGGCTTCTTTAAGACTTGCCTGCACCATAATCTCCCCTGTCTTTGGGTCCAACTTTTCCCCATGCGCATAAAACCAAGTCCTGCACCTGTCGGGCCAACCCACTATTTTTGGAGTGACTCCTGCAGCAATCATCTTTTCCTCAGATTCATCCCACTTAGACCGGCTAGTCTTGTAGCCACCTGGCCCCAGAACATGGTGAAACTTTTTCTTCTTAGCATTTATCTTGTTTTTCCTTGACCGTTCCTTAGCTGCTTCCGATTCCTTGAACTCCACAAATAAGTTCCAGTGATCTTTTACCTTCTCCAGTGGTCCAATGAATTCTGGAGTCTGTTTTTTTGCCTCGACGTAGCCGGCCCATAATCTTTTCTTCCAGTTGCAGAATTGTGTGGCCATCTTCTTAAGAGCACTCTTCTTGACTAGCTCCCGTTCTGCATCTTGAAATGCTCTGGTAGGGTGAAATGTGACATGAGCGTATCCCAAAGCAGATTTTTTATTCCATTCTTGAACGGAGATCGGGATTTGATCCCTGACAATAACTCCGCATTGACGTGTAAATTTGTTATTCTTAGGAGCAAGCGGTTCGCCATTTGGTTTGATCTCATCGATGTTGTACTTTATGCCAGCCTGCAACTTTTTGGCCGGGCCTCGTACTGCCCTGCTTGTAGAAGATTTGGTCGACCCGGAGGGCTAAAAGAAGAAAGATTCATTAATACACACACACACACACACACACACACACACACACACACACACACACACACACATTGTTTGTGTGCTCTTCGTCTCTTGGTTCTTCCTCAAATATTCCCTCACCGGAATTTTTCAAATATTGTGAGCCGTCATCTTCAGGTTCATTCTCTGGGCTTCGGATCATGTCGAATATGATCTCCTCTTTATCATGGTCGTCTCTGCCGCTATCGTCCATATCTTAACTAATCTAGAAGAAAGATAAAACAATTTAGTACTCAAATTAGAATGCATTCAATAAGCAAAAACTGAATCATAGGAGGATTAATTTTTTTAGCTAGCAAGATCATCATATAGTATCACTAATACATCTCGAATAATCCAGATAATATGCATCATCGAATATTATCGAATATAATCTCGAATACATCTCGAATATTATCATATAACATCACTAATACAACTAGAATATTATCGAATAATCTAGTTGACTCGCGGTTCCTGAGGCGTGGGCGGTGGACACCCAAAGAGAAGAAACCATCATAGGATCATAGCTTGGGTGAGATCCCTGAAGAACCTGCCAGGTATTGGAGAACCTGCCGTCCAACACAACCATGTAGCGATGGACGTGCTCGCCCTTCTCCCTGACACGACGACGTACCATCTCCTCAAGGGCCGGCTGCCTCCGCACCGATAGTGGCCCACGCGACCACCACCAAAGAAGCTTCGGGTCGACAACGGGAGCCCGATTCCTCACCATGCTGCGCGCCCCGGAAGGTAGCACCTCCCAGTGCCAGCCGGGCTGAGCCCAGTCCCGGACATGGCGCCCCTCAAGCAGGTTGTCGCCGCCGAGTCGACGACGAGGATGCGGGCCGGGCATCGTCGACGTCGAGAACAAATTCTTATGAAAACAAATTCCTATGCAATAATTATCATTTTATTATGCTACTCATATTTAATAAACTTTTACAACTATATAGTAGCAAGATGGGCAAATTTGAACAACATTTTATAGCATTGATCCAACCATTCTTTTTATAGAGAACCCACACTTGAACAAAATTAACATCCACAATACCATTAACATCCACAATACAAAATATTGACCAAGTTTTCATACATCAAAATGAACTCTAAATAACTCTAAAGACAAAATATTGATCAAGTTTTCATACATCACAATGGACATCAAAATGAACTCTAAAAAAACTCTAAAGAAAAACATACATACATCACAATGCACATCAAAATGAACAAGCAAGCAATGCACATAACAGATTGTATTCTTGGTTGATAAAAAAACCTCTTTTAACACAAACTATAGAATTTTGTACAAGTTTGTATTCTTGATTGCACACAACATTGCACACATACATACATCACAATGAACATCAAAATGAACAAGCAGCTAAAATCACTAGCATGTGCAAACTACAGAAATTTGTACAAACTCCAAAAATTCATCTTTGGCACATTGGAAGGGGGAGCTCACTGGGGGCGGCGAGCAATGGAGCTGGAGGGCCGACGACGAGGGGAGCGCGCGGGGGACGGCGTCGGGGCAGGGGTTCGGCGACGGCGACGTCGGGGCAGGGCGCGGCGAGGGCGTTGGGGCAGGGCGTGCGGTGAGGGGAGCGGGGGACGGTGTCGGGGCAGGGCTCGGGGAGGCGACGACGAGGTTCGGCAGCCTGGCGGCGTCGGGACAGGGCTTGGGGAGGCGACGGCAAGGTCCGGCAGCCTGGCGGCGTCGGGGCAGGGCTCGGGGAGGCGACGGCGAGGTTCGGCAAACTGGATGGGCTTTGGAAATTTTTCTAAGTCCCCTTTATATACCCAGATCTTTAGTCCCGATTGGTGGCTCCAACTAGGACTAAAGGCCCCCCTTTAGTCCCGGTGCGAGCCACCAACCAGGACTAAAGGTGAATTTCACCAGGCCGAGTGGCGGGAAGCCCAGACCTTTAGTCCCGGTTGGTGGCTCAGACCGGGACTAAAGGGGGGCCTTTAGTCCCGATTTGAGCCACCAACCGGGACTAAAGGGTTGGTCCTGGCATGGTGGAAGTTTAGTCCCACCTCGCCAAGCGAGAGGCACTTGTTCCTGTTTATAAGCCCCGCTGTGATATCCCTCTCGAGCTCCTCTCTAAAGCAGATAGTACATGCCTAACGTTCTTCTCCGCCCTGTGGGGCCTACTTGCCCTACGGGCCTGCATCCTGGCCCATATATAGTTGGGTTTCTAGTCGTATGCAGGCAGTGGTGGCCTAGTAGGCGGGCATTTTTTTATTTTTTATGTTATTTTTTGCATATGTTATGTCAATTTTTTGAACTTTTTCAAATCACATCCTAATTTTTATACATACTCACTTATGTGTAATACACATGATTATCAAATAATTTCAACAAAATATATGAAATTCTAAAAAAGGCCTTTGTAACAGATGGGTTTTCGTCCAAAACCCTGATACTTTGAAAGAGATTGTCCAGTTTGTACACGAAGTGCATCCAGTTTTTGCCGTAACCCTCTCAACTTTTTAGCACATGATATGTGGGTGAAATGATGATACCATGCCAAGTTTCAACCTTTTAAGAGTTCATTTGTAGTGCTTTTCAATTTCAGGGTCACTTAGCTCAAAAAAATCATTACATATATAATATATAGCAAATGATGTCAGAAAGGGTTGAAAATTGATGACGTGGCTTTGAATGGTGCATATTGAATGCACAAAAAGTCTGGAGTTAAAATAAGTTTAAAAAAATGAAATGCCTTTGTAACAAGTGAGTTTTCGTCCGAAATCCTGATACTTCGAAAGAGATTGTTCATTTTGTACACGAAGTGCATCCATTTTTTGTCGTAACCCTCTCAACTTTTTAGCACATGCTATGTGGGTGAAATGATGATACCATGCCAAGTTTCACCCTTTTCAGAGTTCATTTGTTGTGCTTTTCAATTTCAGGGTCATTTAGCTCAAAAAATCATTAAATGCATGAAAAATAGCAAATGAAGTCAGAAAGGGTTGAAAATTGATGACGTGGCTTTGAATGATGCATATTGAACACACAAAAATTCTAGAGTTAAAATAAGTTTAAAAAATGAAATGCCTTTGTAACAGATGAGTTTTTGTCCGAAACCCTGATACTTCGAAAGAGATTGTCCATTTTGTACATGAAATGCATCCAGTTTTTGCCGTAACCCTCTCAACCTTTTAGAACATGCCATGTGGGTGAAATGATGATAACATGCCAAGTTTCAACCTTTTCAGAATTCATTTGTAGTGCTTTTCAATATCAGGGTCATTTAGCTCTTAAAAATCATTAAATGCATGATAAATAGCAAATGAAGTTAGAAAGGGTTGAAAATTAATAACGTGGCTTTGAATGGTGCATATTGAACACACAAAAAGTCTGGAGTTAAAATAAGTTTAAGAAAATGAAATGTCTTTGTAACAGATGAGTTTTCATTCGAAACCCCACTACTAGGGAAATGCTTATACACAGGAGCTCACCAGTAGCGCTTTTACAAAGTAAGCGTTGCTGCTAAATAGCAGTAGCGCTTTGACAGTAAGAGCGCTGCTACTATGCACATAGCAGCAGCGTTGTATGTACAAAACACGCTACTATTATAATTGCCAGACCATTGCAGGCAGGCTAGGTATACTAGTAGCGCCCGTACATAAAAAGCGCTACTGCTATTGAACTTAGCAATAGCGCTTTCCTCTAACCAGCGCTACTGCTAAATTCAGTCCCGTCCTAAGACCAAAGTTTAGTCCCACCTCGCTCCGCGAACAGAATGTTT
This sequence comes from Thinopyrum elongatum, assembly GCA_011799875.1. NCBI lineage: Eukaryota > Viridiplantae > Streptophyta > Magnoliopsida > Poales > Poaceae > Thinopyrum > Thinopyrum elongatum. The sequence continues at coordinate 109,786,755 of CM022302.1, forward strand.
ACCACCTTAAATATGGTGCTTCTCAAACTATCACAACCACTTGGTCTTCATTGTACTCTATGTGTAGGATCTGTGGCAATATGAATCTTCGCCGGTTCCTAAACCGGCGAAGATGCATACTGACAATTTAGATTCTACACAAAAAGATCAATGATGACCAATGCTTTTTTTAATTTGATGCTTTTTTTACATGCTAATGATCATAGTCTTAGTAGTAGCGCTAGTTCCACAAAAAACGCTACTGCTAATGATAATAGTAGTAGCGCTTGTTCCATTAAAGCGCTACTACTACAGGTACCTTATCCACACGCCCCGGCCCGCGCGCGTCCTCTCACTCTCCCCTCACACTCTCACTCGCCCACTCCGCCGCGCGCCGTCGCCCACCAGCGCCCCCAAGGTACATATCTGCTTCCCTCCCTCCCTCTCCGCCCTCCTCTCCCCTCCCTCTCGCTGCCCTCCTCCTCTCGCCGCCCTCCTCTCCCCTCCCGTCGCCCCACCTCCATCCGCCGCCCCTCCTCCATCCTCCTCCTCCCTCCCCTTCCATCTGCCGCCATCTCGGCCTCCTCCCCCTCCTCCCTCCCTCCTGCCTCCCTCCCTTCCTCCCTCCTGCCTCCCTCCCTCCTCCCTTCCTCCCTCCCCCATCTATGTTAATTATTTTGAGTAAAATAGAACATATAAGTTATATGAAAAGAATGTAGGTATTTTGATGAATAAATAGAAAATATAGGTAGAATGTAGGTATTTTGAATAGGATAGAAGACCTAGTGAATAGGTTTTTTGAATATAAAAAAGTTTTAGTAATATAATTTTTTAGGTATAGAAAATTTTCAATTATAGAAATCTATTGGAATGCTACACGAGAAATTTTTAGGTATCAAATTTAGTAATAAAAAATTTTAGTAAGAAAATTTAGGTATAGAAATTTTTTGTAATTTTTATTTTCAATATAGAAATGTATTGGAAAATTTAATTATTTTTATGTCATTATCACTTTGTCATCAAAGAATGCTATATGAGATTTTTATGTCATTATTGCTTTGTCATCAAAGAATGCTATATTGAAATGTTTTTGTCAATATTGAACCATTGAAATGCAATGAGCACCAGTTTATGCTCATGTGCGAATGCTTATGATAATTGAAAGAGAATTAAACGACATTTCGAGTTGACTTTAAGTCTGTCGGGGCTCCATACATGACAGTCAAAAAATTAGTGAGGGAGAGTCTCCACCATATATGAGAGAAGAAGAATGCTGACTGTTGTCGTGGGGGTCGCTTCTCCTTCTTCTCTTTGTGCTAGACCTTTGTTATGCACTAGGGGAAGAAGGAGTAGCGACATCATCGACGGTCGAAAAATCGGTGAGGGAGTGTCCACCATATATGAGAGAAGAATAATGCCGACTGTTGTCGTGGGGGTCGCATCTCCTTCTTCTCCTTGTGCTAGATATTTGTTATGCACCAGGGGAAGGAGGAGTAGCGACCATCATCGACGGTCAAAAAATCGGTGAGGGAGTGTCCACCATATACGTGAGATAAGAGTTTAGGAAGGAAGACTCGACAGACCTAAAGTCAACCCGTTGCATATTGAGTAATAGTGATCTGTGTGTTGAGTTTCCTGGTAGTTGCCTTCGATCAATTTTAAATGTTTCAACTATGAACATAGGAAATGTCTGACGACAAAAGGGAATTCGTTATGTGCGAATACTGCTAAGACGAGCGCGGCCTGTGCGACAGGCCTCACCTAGTTGGTGGTAGGCGCTTCAGCATCATGCTGGATGAGACCTTCGAAGTGGATATAGTAAGTCACAACGACAAGTCTTTTTTCTTAATTAAGCATGACTTCTGCTTCTTTTGCTTCAACTTATAATTTTAATTTTTTACAATTCTACTAGTGTATCCCCGGCCATGCAAGAATTTATGTCTTGGATAAGATTGGTTTCAGTACTATGGACAGTATGGAGGTAAAGAGAGTTCACTTGAGGACCGAGCATGGTTATACTTTTGCCGTAAAATTATACAATGCAGACACCTACTCCTATTTTGAATGCAAAAATTGGAGACCACTATGCAAGGATTATGCATTTGAGCCTAATATGCTTATCACCTTTGATATTCGTCCGGAAGATGAAATTGAAGGTAATATCGACATCTGGGTCAATGTGCAGATGCCTCCAGTTCTACCTATATGTGAGTTTCTCAACCATATTTATTAAGTAATTTATATTGTTTATTTAAAAATAGTTGACAACTAATTTCTATTGACAGCTTATTTCCAATCAAGCAAACATGTCCGATGCTTGGTAGACAGCACCTACTACTGTCCTGGGGCTGAACTAAACTGCGAGGAGATAAGTCATTATGTTTCATGGCTTGAGGATCTTGATACTGTCAAGACAGGTTATTTTCCTGGACTTCGAAATATTAGTACACAATACGTGCGACCACTAGTGTGCGTATTGAACTACGGTCACATCTATTTAGGAAAGATGGTAAGATTTTTACTATTTGTCCTCAGTGCATCTTTTGCATACATTATTTTTTAAGCTAAACTTCAGTGCTAAGTATGTTACTACGATGTTCTTCAACAGGGACTCCCGATGAATGTTGTGCCTCGTTGGATCGAGCCTAAAGGTCGCATGACAATGGTTAGCTTACGGCCAAGACATCCTGCATTGTACATGAGTGCATTCATGATTTCTCAAAGTGAGCAAGTCTTAATAGTCAAATACTGGAGCAAAATTGTGAAGGATCACAACAGAGAAGTACTAGGCGGCAGCAATCAGAAGCGCAGCCCACAATTAGGAGACAGGTTCATCTGCATTCTCCAATATGATGAAGCAGGAGTGCTACACATATTTTATGCTATTTTACCTGAGAGAGAGCAGCAGGAGTGATTAGCTAGCTAGAATGAGTTTGAAGATGATGATGTGCTACACTATGACTATGATGATTAAATAGCTAGTGTTGGTGGTAATGACTATGATGATTATTGTGGATGGATCAAAAGTGACCAAAAGTTGAATTAGTAGGATCGTCGTCCTAATTCAACTTTTGATTCATCCAAATGAATCTAATCCATGTTTCTTCCTCACATGAGACTGTATAAATACATCACAAATACGTAGAGGGGGTATAAATCTGTGAAAGCAGGAATACTAGCAGTAGCGCTGGAAAGAATATACTAGCAGCGCTGGATTAGCAGCAGCGCTTCATTTGTTCAAGCGCTACAGAGAGTTAGCAGTAGCGCTGGTCAGGTGAGCGCTACTGCTAACCATACTTACCAGTAGCGCTGCCCTGACAAGCGCTACTACTACAACTTAGCTGTAGCGCGTTAGCAGTATCGCTGGACCCAGCGCTACTGCTATATGTATTTCAAGCGCTACTACTAGGGTTTTCCCAAGTAGTGCCCTGATACACTACTAGGGAAAAGCCTAGCAGTAGCGCAGGTCAAATGCCTAGTAGTAGCGCGGGGGGAGGAGCTACTATTAAGGCGCTACAGCTAACTTGTAGCAGTAGCATGTTTTGACCCGCGCTACTGATATACCTACTTAGCAGTAGCGTTGTCCAGAAAAGCGCTACTGCTAAGTAGCTTAGTAGTAGCGTTTGTCCATCCAGCACTACTGATAAATAGCTGCAGCACTTCTGTGCGGCGCTACTGCTTCCTGCTAAAGAGCGCTACTGCTGTATTTTCACATTTTTTCTGCTACGTATTTGCTGTGTTTTTCTACAGGTTTTATACAGTATTCTAATCATATCATAAACATGAAATATGCTCATCATATCATACACATAATAGTCTCATCATATCATCCAACACAAATCATGTCAGTCTCATCATAATCACGATATAGCGATACAAGTTAAGTTACATGTAGTAGTTTTTGAGGCGCCGGTTCAGATCCTTCTCTCATGCTAGCGTCAACCTCAAGTAACTATCTTCCGCTTCGGCTCTGCTATCGAACCCTCTGTGGCTACCGCTTGAAAACCGGTGCACCTGGGCCCTACGTACACGGCGTATCACTTCTTCGCCATCGATGATCTATGTACCTGCATCGTCACATGAGTCGATAATATGCAACATATATAGTTGAGCAACAGAAAGAGACAGAGTTAGCAAAAATAGAAGCAACATATCATAAGCATAAACAACAAAGTTCATCGTACCCAAAATGCCCTAACTAGAGTGATCTTTGCTAGTTGAGGAGGACGGTTTAATTACATCACAAAGTTTCATCGTGCATAACTCAAAGTTTTGTCATAGAGAAATTGTAACTAAACAGACACATTGTCATATATCATCAATCACTCCAACATGTCGTGCCATCCATCCAAACAGGGAGGAAGTCCCCGAGCGAAGTGAAAGGCTTCAGGTCGAGACGCTGAGCGGCTACGCGTGTTCGGACGTCTTCCCGCGACATTTGCCCTTCTTCATAGAACATCCCTGTTTTTTCGAGGACCTCCTTCATGATGATTTGGGCAAGTTCACACTGGATGTGATAGAACTCAGCTCGGAGTCAATGATCCAGGACATTTCCTAGTTTCTTTGCCCATTGCAAAATATCGGTATCGTCAGATCTAGGTGACATGCAAAGGTTCTGGCAATCCCATCTGTACTCCAGCATGTGGTGGAGGACATAGAATCCATCACTTAGAGTACCTCTCGGTTGCTGGATGCAGCAGAAGTCGGTCTTATGGTCGAAGCAGGGCGCGCGGTTCCTTGTCTTCTTGAGCGTGATCTATCCACCCCGTTGGCCGTAGCTTAAGATAGCACTGTCGAGAACATACTTGATGTGGGTGTAATCCTTTTTCTTCATGTTCTTCGACGAGTCCAAGTAAAGAGCGTGGGAGAATCGGGGGTAAAGGATGATGAGGACGGCGCGCCCGTCGCTGCGCAAAATAAGTACACCTCAAATTAGCCTCCACGCGTGCAAATGAATGATTGAAACCGAAGGAAGGATATCCGTGGATGACTTACATGGGATGATAAGGCAGGAGAATCGTCTCCTTGTATTGCCGACCATGAAATCAGTGATGTAGTTCCTCGCGTATTCACGGTGCTCTTGGCAGATTGCCAAGAAGCCGTCGTGCATAAAGTACGGGTCAACGACACAGATATAAGGTATTTGCTCAATCCTGATGATGTAGTTCATGTACAAGGCAAAAAGGCGGGCAAAAATAAAATCCAGCTTTGTCTAGTGAAACATGTCGAAGATGTAATCGAATCGAAGGAAGAACTTTTCTGCGGGGAATGTGTCGACATACAACCTTTGCCGCGGCACGTTAACCACATAGAGCGGGTATCCTGGATTTTTCGAGGCAATAAGGCTTTTCTCTCTCCGCAGCACATCGTCATGAAATCTCCTTAGATCGCTGTCTATGGCCTCTACCGCTGCCTTAGGTAGGATCGGATCACCAGGGATATGGTATTTCGCCGCAACTTTGAAAGGTATACGGTCTTCAACCCGAGGCTGCGGAGGCGGCTGGCTCATAGAAGCAGCTTTGCCGCCATTTCGGCCTTTCTTCGGTCTCTTCCTATGCTTCTTTGCTACCGGAAGTGAGCCTATCATACGTTCATCCTCTGGCAATTCAGCCACCAACTCATCAAGCTCAAACCCCTAGTCATATTGCTGAGACATCAATCCTCCGTCGTCATAGGCGCCGGTATTGAGATACTGTAGAGGGTCATCATCCTCGTCCATGTCATCATGCATTGCTTCTTCGATGGCGGCGACATCATCAGCCACTAATGGAGCCTTTTCCTCACGCCGTCCGCTATCACCCGGCACGACAGGAGATGCTAATTGGGTAGGTGGGGTGTTGGTTTTCATACCTTGCTGAGCCTGTTTGGTCGTCGGTGTGCTCCCAGTCGCCTCTAGACGAAGCAGACTCTTTGGCCACAACAGGACCCAACTCTTGTAATCGCCAAGCCGCCACGGGGTCTCATTGTTATCTCCCCCTAGTGTTACCAGAGGAGCAAATTCTCGTGGCCCGGTTTGACACTGGCCACGAAAACCTTGGAGACGTCAGGGGGGATCGGCCGGCTGTGGAACAATTGTTCCTTCGGCGTCACTATCATCGCCTTTCCCATGTCGACCTTCTGGCCGCTGATGGTGTACAGTATGGTGCACGGGGTTTCGTCGGCCTACAAAGACATGACTGCGACATGAGACATCCGAAAGGCAACGGAAACGGGAGATTATACATATATTGAAGAGGGCCGGTGTGACGGGTAGTTACTGTGAGGGTGTCGAGCTCAACCAATGACGAAGCCCCGCCGAGCACGCCAGAGACGGAGGACGGGTTGCTATGAGCAGGTGCGGGAGCAGGTGCGGTTGGGTGAGCGGGTGCTGGTGCAACGCTAAATGATCTGCTCCCGAAGAAGTTGGAAAGGGGTAAGTCTGCTGCCTCTTTATCTGGATTTTGCTTGGTCCACTTGATGATAGCCGGAATCAAGGCACTATACGAAGCTGCCATTTCCTATCTTGCGGCAGCTACCGCTGCTTTGACTGTCTATTCTTTGGTCTCAGATGCTTTCTTATCAACCGCAATCTCAACCTTCTTGTCGATGTTTTCTTCGTTTAACATCCATCTTTGCTTTCTCTCCTCGGCATTCTCACGGTAGTACTGCCTCCACGTGGCGTCGTCTCTGACGCCGTGCACGCGTCCATATGACGGTCGAGTGTCCACCGGGAGTCCATTCAATATGTTCAAGGCCCGGTTGAGTGGGATCCCACTTGGGCCTTGCCAACGCCTCAGACGGCGAGTCGCTTTCGGCCTCAATCGTGTGCTGCTCTTTCTGCAAAAGGAACGTGGATCGTTTATAAATGTGACTAAACGTGCAATCGAATTCATCAGAAGCTAAAATTAGGGGGTAAATTAATAATTAGCAACAGTCTCATGAACTCCTTTGTGACCGCGTCCGTATTGAAAACCTTGTTGACTGGGTCCCAACGGTACCGGGCCCTGATGACGTCACGCTTCTGCGGGACAGTGAACTCCGCCAAGGGGTCTGGGATCCCGAGACTTTCGCGTTCCGCATCCTCCTTGGCCCATATGGGCCTCTTCCACGCATAACCACGGCTTCCGAGGTGGTGGCACCCTATGTTCCTCTCTTGAAGACCCTTCATGCAATCCGACTTTTCTTTGGCTGCTTCGGCAACACAAGCCTTTTTGAATATTTCGAACTGCTCTTCCGTAATTGTCGGATTATCCTTTACAATCTCGGAGTAGGGTTCCTCTTTGACGATGATCCGATGTTTCACCCTTACTTTCCAGGCGGACAACGCGCCGCTAAACTTGCCCATGGCGCGTCTGTTTATCTTCTTCATTGCCGAGTCTTGCCAGGGTCGAGTATATTTGATTTCATCCCGGCCCGGGAACAAGAATCTCTAGTGCAGCTTCCTTAGGAGGGAGTGCTCCATATTTGGTATCTTCTTTAATTTTCATCGTTGATGGTGGCGGTTCCCCGTAGGATGTAGCCTACTTGATTGTCGTAGCACATACGCGCTTCTGCAGGCTCTTTTGGCTCGAAATTGCCGCTGTCCACCTCCGTGACCACCAGTCTAGTAGTGCCGAGCTGGTTTGGGCATCGTATCCTCTTCGGTTTCGGTTCTATACCGGCTAATTCGCCAGTCTCGGCACCGATCTCGGTGCCGGTGTCGGTCTCAGCGCCGGTCTCGATGTCGGTGTCGGTGTCGGTCTCAGTCTCGGCTGTGACAAGGGGGTACGGCAACAACTATTGCTCCTCAAGATAGTTCAAATAGTTGTCTGCCGCCTCGTAGATGTTGCAATCACCAGAACCCTGTCCCTCATCATTGCTAGCCATGTTTCCTACGATTAAGTCTAGTCAATTAATTCTAGACCTAATAAAATGAATAATGACATAAAAAGGCCTATGTTTTGCAGGAATGTTGAATCATTCCCGTTGCGGCAAATCCCGGGCACTCGATATGTCCTAGTTTCTAGCACAAGCCATGCCGAAATTCATGGAAAATTTCGGCATGACCTTTGCTACATAGTGGAAAAATCGAGCGCCTGAAATTTGCTGGAACAGAAATGAATCAACATTCCGACAAAACATAGGCGACTCGGAATCATTCTCTGCAAACAACAAAAGGCCACTTGGGCACAATCGAACCACTTCAATGTTGCATATAACAGGACCACTTAAGAACCTGTACATGAGCAACTACAACAGTAGATATACATGAGCAAACACTATTGAGGAATTTGCATATAACATGACCACTTCAATTTTGCATCTCCTAGTGTTTGACACTTCAAGAAAATCTACACAAATCTCATGCTCTCTCAAACTCAATTCAAAAACCAAATAAAGATGGATGAACCCTAGAAACCTAGAACCTTTACATATTTTTGTCCTAATAAAAATTATGTCCTAATAAAAATTATGAACCCTAGAACTCAATTTCTGTCCTAAATTTCAAATTATGAACCCTAGAACTCAATTCAAATTATGTCCTAAATTTTTGTCATAATAAAAAATTAGTAAAAATTAACCCTACTAGACTTGCAGCACTAATAGAAAGTTATATTTTTGTATTGAATTTTTTTCTCTAAACTAAACCCTACTTCCCTAATTAACATCTAGTTAAACCCTACTGCCCTACCATTTCTAGTTAAACCCTACTGCCCTAACCCTACTGCCCTAGTACTTAAGCATCTACAAGTATTAGCTAATTTGATGAACCCTAACTAATTAGATGAACCCTAGCTACTTAAGCATCTACAACTACTTAAGCACCCATTGATGAACCCTTGGAATTATACAACTACTTAAGCATACATTGGGTGCAGAACAACTATAAAAGTACTTAAGCAACTATACAACCCTAAAATATATTTAGTTAACTACTTAAGCATATACAAATTTGTCCTAAAAATCATATTTAGTTAACTACTTAAGCATATACAAATTTGTCCGAAAAATTATATTTAGTTAACTACATTGGGTGCACAACAACTATACAACTGCTTAAGCATCTACAAGTACTAGCTAATTTGATAAACCCTAACTAATTAGATGAACCCTAGCTAATTTGATGAACCCTAAAATTTGATGAACCCTAGGAACCCTAGATAGGCAGAAGTAGGGGAGGAGGAGGTGTAGGCGTGCTCACCTCGGGCGCCGGCGGAGTTAGGAAGCAGGAGGAGGCAGAGCGGCCGAGGGAGGGGGCGCGCGGCGTCGAGGTCGGGGTCGAGGCTCGGGCGTGCGGCGAGGGTGGTTACCAGACGGCGACGGAGGGCAGTAGACGGCGTGCGGAGGGCGACGGGAGGGCGCGCGGAGGCCGACGACGATGTAGGGCGACAACAGAGGAGCGAGTGGGGATTTGGGGGAGAAGTGGCCGGGGGGAGAAAAACCGCGCGGGGGTTAAGCGAAGTAGTAGCACTCGTCGGGAAAACGCGCTATAGCTAACTTAGCTATAGCGTTGGTTAATAAAACGCGATACTGCTATAGGAAGTACCTATTTATTTTCCTTTTTCTTTTCTTTTCTTATTTACATTTGTTTTTCCTTTCTCCTTTATTTAAGGAACTTATCTATAGCAGGGGTCCACAAAACGTGCTGCTGCTATATTAGCTATAGCGCTTGTTTGGGACGGACGCTACTGCTATGTCTTTCTCCTTTATTTTTCTTTTTCTTTACATTTTCTTTTTTTCTTTCTCCTTTTTCTATTTCTTTCATTTTCATTTACTTTTCTATTTGTTTTCATTTTATTTTATTTTCATTAGCAGTAGCGCTCTCCCCAGAAAACGCGCTGCTACAACGAACTTAGTGGTAGCGCATTTTGTCCAAGATTGCTACTACTATTCCTAGCCTGCCGGCAACAGTGTGGGAATTATAGTAGTAATGCTTTTTCCTATAGAGGCGCTACTGCTACCATCATAGCTGTAACGCCTTTTGTCTCCCCGTGCTACGGGTAATTAGCAGTAGCGCTTTGTTTTAACCAGCGCTACTGATAATCCTCTGTGTATAAGGTTTTCCCTAGTAGTGATACTTCGAAAGAGATTGTCCATTCACTGGTACAGCGAGGTGCTATACAAACGGTTTTTAACCCCTTTCCGCGATAGTGTTTTGAACCGTCGCCAAGTGAGTGTGTGCGATAGGGGATTCCTTCCCACATGACCCAGAAACCCTCGGGGATAGGCCCTCCGGTCACACACGCTCGGCAAAATAAGGTCGTGTGCGACGGGCAAGCGATCAAATACGGTTATACAGGCCCAATCAGTTCCGGTCGTAAGTACATCCCACACAGTCAGTCCCAAACAAACGTTTCCATTTGTTATGTACATTCCACACAGTCAATCCAAGGAATACGTTTCCGTTCTTATGTACATCCCACACAGTCAATCCAGGGAAAATGTTTCCGTTCGTATGTACATCCCACACAGTCAATCCAGGGAAAATGTTTCCGTTCGTATATACATCCCACACAGTTTTATGTATAGCCTCGTGTGTGATAGGTGTAACTATCACACACGCTCTGCCTCGGTTAACCGTTTGCTTTTATTCAACCACATCACACACGATTTGATGAAGAAAAATGTATGGCATTGGGCTAACCATCACAAGCGTTTTTACTGCTAGAACCGTTTGCAAAGTTCCATGACCCATTTAGCAGGTTTATTAGTTTACAATTAATAATTCCTGTATTACACAAATTCACATTTCATATCGGACAACTATTTGCCAATTTCATATCAGGCACATAAATATATTTTTATATCACAGTACGATAGCTACCTGAAAACAGCATAATACATCATATAGCTAGTTTACCTTCATAAGAACAATATTAGAACAATATATTCATTTCCCTAATCGAGATCAGCCAGGCTCGTCTTATCCACCTCTGCTTTCAATTTAGTAAGAACTTGTTTTGCACTGGCCAACTAGGAAAGTGCCTCCTCCTTCGCCAAGACCATCTTAGCAAAGTCTAATTTAAAAAATATGAGATCATTCTCCATCTTCCTCTTTTTATCCCGCATATTCAAATATTCTTCAGCGTTGACAACACTTTTTCTAAGCCTACCTCTGTTCTCTTCCTCATACATGCTCCAGAGCTTTGCTAGGTACATCTTCAAAGACTGTGGCCACTCTTGATCAACCCACTCCAGGTAAGAACACTTCCGTTCATCCTTTAATATTTAAAACTAGATCAGTAACAATTGTAGGGGAAATGGGTTTCTAGCAACATAGAAAACTACCAAATACATATTTGGAAAAACTGAAGAAACAGGTTAATTATGACATATCTTCTCAAAAAAATCAATGTGCAAATGAATTAATTGCTACTAAGACAACGGTATGAGGAAGATAAATATAACTATAACAGAAGCTATAATTAACTACAACAACGCTACAAGTTCTTAGTCATGTACTACAAATAACAAATTGAACATTTTATGAGGAAGATAAATATAACTGTAACAGCATAAAGACAGTGTTTGGATGACAGCAAATTGATACTAACAGGTGTGTACATGCACAAATTTAGTAACATAGAACTAATGGCACTAAGGCCGTCCACTATGAATGCCAAAACCGGTATAAAGACAACTGTTGCTACATTTGGCACCGGTGCCCCACACTTGCGAGCCGATGCAGTGGAAAAAAATCAGGGACCCGAACTCCAGAGCACCTAGTTGCTCCGATGCCCAGTTCCTTCGTGCCTTAAAGATTTAGTATTTTACTGCTTGGCTGCTCGGATGTGTGGACCAAAGTTCACTACAAGAAATATGTCAACTTGTGACCTTCTGTCAGTGACCCTGAAAGAATTGGTCATAAATCTGCGACCATTTGAGACCAATTGGTCACAAGCTGTTCGGGGGGCTCCAAACCCTAAACCATAATGACCATTTTGGTCAGAAAGGTCGTAATTTCCTTACACAAAATGGTCGTAAAGCAAACATCACTGGTCCGCTGCCTTATTTCTAGCTGATCACGACCAATATAGATGGTCATAGCCTTGTAAATTGCAGTGAATTGCTATAATTGGGCGCCACCTCATCAGTTTCGCCTATGTGTCATGTATATGTGTCAATTTTTGCTTATGTGTCATGTCCATGTGTCAATTTACGCTTACTTGTCTAGATCAAATATACCAATGACGGGTGGGACCCACGCATTGACCGGTTAACCTGCACCTCGGACGCACCACCAGCTTACACGCCGGACCCACCCCATCTCGGACCCAGCACCAACTTACACGTCGGACCCACCCCTGTCATGGGTCCCACCAACCTAACATGGAGGACCCACCATTGAACTGACTGCGGGTCCCACCATCGAAGTGCCTTGTTGCTCCACCACGGATATGACATGCAGGACCAACCAACTTACAAGGGGGGCCGACCTCCGACCTGAAAGTGGGACCAACATGGCTCAACCGGAGATAGCAGCAAAATAGAAAAGAAATATGCACCGATGGGATTCGAACCTGCGCCGCCTAAGGAAATACGGTGGTTCCTTACCACCACGCCACCACCCAAGTCACGTTAGGAAACTCCAATCGCTACTTCTATAGGAAACCCCCGCTTCCTGGGCTTGGGCCTAAATGTGAGAGATGTCCCCTTCGCTCCTTCTTTTTTCCCTTTAGCATTGCGGTCCACCAAGTGGGCCAACGGCCCATAGCCTATTAGAAGACATTTTCTGGTGGGAAATGTGTGCTTTTTCTGTTTTTTTTTTCTTTAAACTAATTCGTGATTTCAGAAAAGCTCCACACATTAAAAACTGTATTTTGGAGAAATGTTCGTAAAATCATGAAATGTTCGTTCATTGAAAAATGTTCATGATTTTTAAAAAATGTTTGCGTATTGAAATAATGTTCATGAATTTGACAAATAAATGCGAATTAAAAAAATGATCACAATTTTTTCATAAAATGTTCACAAAAAAGATCATGAATTTAAAAAATGTTCATTGACGCGAAGGTTTTCATTTTTTTTTGAATTTTTTATACCAATTTTAAAACTAGGTCACATATAATGATAGAATACAAAGGCTTTCCATATTTTCTGACAGAATGCAAATGTACCTTTTTACATGGAACCATCTGGAAGTTTGTACATGAAATGTGGTCTAATATTTTTGAAAAATGTTGTGGTATAGTTTTGCAACAAATATTTGGTAGTTTCTTCACAAAAAGAACTCATTTTGGGCATTTAAAAAATGAAAACTCCCTTTGGCAACATTGTTTGCCATTCCAAGATGCACCCTTGTGCGCAATATGAGATCATTTGAACAAACTATGCCATGAATGTGGTCATAATATTGGTCATTTGGCTTGAAACACATGAAACTTCATATAGGATAGCTCATTTTCTGAGAAGACTTTTAAAAGGTATTTAGCGTAGTCCAAATTTGTTATTTATCCTTGAAACAAGGTCACATATAATGACACAATGCAAAGGTTTCCAATTTTTTTGATTTTTTTTAATTTCTTATGTCCGTTTCAAAATGCGGTCAAAACGGCGGGCATGAACGTTCATAGCTAGGGGTTGAATCTTGGAAAACTTTTGGTGTATCTCTGATTAAACCTATAATTATGTACCTGGAAATGATTTTTGGAAAAAATAAAGAGCAAACTATAAGGCACCTACAGTTCAAATTTGACCCGCTTCCTACTGAATTGGCGGAAATTTGTCTTTTTCACCAGAGGTGGATAAAAGCTTTTGACACCCAATCATTTGGTCAATTGTACATTAAATATGGCATAGTATTTTAGAAAAATGATTTGGTCCAATTTTGCAACAAATATATGGTAGGTCCTTCACAAAAAAACTCATTTTGGGCACAAAAAAAATGGAAAATTGATTTTTCGTCCAAAGAAAATGAAAACTCCCTTAGGGAACATTGTTTGACATTCCAAGATGCACCCTTGTGCACAATATGAGATCACTTGAACAAACTATGCCATGAATGTGGCCATAAGATTGATCATTTGGCTTGAAAGCCATGAATCTTCACACATGATAGCTCATTTCTGAGAACACTTTTTTAAAATAATTGATGTATTACAAGTTTATTATTTTTCCTAGTAACTTGATCACATATAATGACACAATGTGAAGGTTTTCCAATTTTTTGAATTTTTTTTTGAAATTTGCATGCCCATTCAAAATGCGGTCAAAACGACGGGCATGACCGTTCCTAACTAGTGGTTGAATCTTGGAAACCTTTTGGTGTTTCTCTGATTAAATAGATACTTGTGTACCTAGAAATCATTTTTTGAAAAAATAAAGAGCAAACTATAAGGCACCTGAAGTTCAAATTTGACGCGCTTCCTCCTGAATCGGCGGAAATTTGCCTTTTTCATGAGAGGTGGCTAGAATCTTTTGACACCCAACCATTTGGTCAATTGTGCATTAAATATGGCCTAGTATTTTAGAAAAATGATTTGGTCCAATTTTGCAACGAATATATGGTAGGTCCTTCACAAAAAAACTCATTTTGAGAACTCAAAAAATAGAAAATTAATTTTTCGTCCAAAGAAAATGAAAACTCCCTTAGGAAACATTGTTTGCCGTTCCAAGATGCACCCTTGTGCACAGTATGAGATCATTTGAACAAACTTTGTCATGAATGTGGCCATAAGATTGATCATTTGGCTTGAAAGCCATGAATCTTCACACATGATAGCTCATTTTCTGAGAACACTTTTTAAAATAATTGCCGTATTACAAGTTTATTATTTTTCTAGGTAACTTGGTCACATATAATGACACAATGTGAAGGTTTTCCAATTTTTTGATTTTTTTTTTTATTTTTCATGCCCATTTTGAAATGCGGTCAAAACGACGGGCATGACCGATCCTAGCTAGTGGTTGAATCTTGGAAAAATTTTGGTGTTTATCTAATGAAATAGATACTTATGTACCTAGAAATAATTTTTTGAAAAAATAAAGAGCAAACTATAAGGCACCTGAAGTTCAAATTTGACCCGCTTCCTACTGAATCAGCGGAAATTTGCCTTTTTCACCAGAGGTGGATCAAAACTTTTGACACCCAACCATTTGCTCAATTATGCATTAAATATGGCCTGGTATTTTAGAAAAATGATTTGTTCCAATTTTGCAACAAATATATGGTAGGTCCTTCACAAAAAAACTCATTTTGGGCACTCAAAAAATGGAAAATTGATTTTTCGTCCAAAGAAAATGAAAACTCCCTTAGGAGACATTGTTTGCCATTCCAAGATGCACCCTTGTGCACAATATGAGATAATTTGAACAAACTATGCCATGAATATGGCCATAAGATTGATCATTTGGCTTGAAAGCCATGAATCTTCACATATGATAGCTCATTTCTGAGAACATTTTTTTAAAATAATTGTCGTATTACAAGTTTATTATTTTTCCTGGTAACTTGGTCACATATAATGACACAATGTGAAGGTTTTCCATTTTTTGATATTTTTTGAATTTTTCATGCCCATTTCAAAATGCGGTCAAAACGACGAGCATGACCTTTCCTAGCTAGTGGTTGAATCTTGGAAAACTTTTGGTGTTTCTGTGATTAAATAGATACTTATGTACCTTGAAATGATTTTTGGAAAAAATAAAGTGCAAACTATGAGGCAGCTGCAGTTCAAATTTGACCCACTTCCTACTGAATCGGCGGAAATTTGCCTTTTTCACGAGAGGTGGCTCGAATCTTTCAACACCTAACCGTTTGGTCAATTATATATTAAATATGGCCTACTATTTTAGGAAATTGATTTTTTCCAATTTTGCAATAAATATATGATATGTTCTTCACAAAAAACCCGATTATTAGCACTCCAAAAATTGAAAAATGATTTTTTATGCAAAGAAAATGAAAACCCCTCAAATCAACATTGCTTGTCGTCCCAAGATACACACTTGTGCAAAAAATTGGGTCATTTGAAAAAACTATAAGCGGGTAATATGTTGAATGTTTACCCAGAATAAGAGGGTACAAAATATAAAAAAACAGAAGAAAAAACAAAAGTACGCAAGCTGAATTATGATTGGTGGAATCTGTTGTGGCATGGATAAGTGACGTGGCAAACATCCATCCATCGATCAATTCATCCAGCCCACCACAGAAAGCATCCGTCCATCGATCAATTCATCCAGCCTCTCTCCCTCTTGCCCGAACCCTACAGCTCCGCTCCTCCCTGCCGCCGCCACCTCCACCTCCCTCTCCCCGATCTAGACCCAGCCACCACCCATGGCGCCAGCCAGAGCAGCCACCGGCGACGGCGACGGCGAGGCTAGAGGCCGCCGGATCAGGGATCAGGGCGGCGCATAGCCCCTCCTCCCGTGAGATCCAGGACGCAGCCGCCCATCTGGATCGAGCAGCTCCTCTGCCCGCTACACCGTCTCCCCATCCGGATCGAGTAGTTCCTCTTCGCCCGCTCCACCGGGCTGTCCTCTGGCCGCTGCACCGTCTCCACCGACCGGATTTGGTGCTCCTCGCACGACCCACCCACCAGCACGCGGCTAACCCTAGCCGCCGCCGCGGATGTCGTCTCTTCCCCGACGTCCTTGGCTAGGTTCGTCTTGTCCCCATCCCCTCCCCCTCCTCCTCTACCTTTCCCTTCCCTCTCCGTCACCTTGCGACCTCTCTGTCTCACAGGGAATGAATAGGAGCTCTGGCCAAGGCCATGGATGCCATCAGCAGAAGCTCCGCCTCGGATCTTGTGACCTCATTGACCGGATCCAGCCGGTCCCCGCCGGTGCGCCAAGATCCGCCCTCCCTCCCAGAGAGGCCCTCTCTCCCACACGCTCTGCATCTGCTACGGCCGCCGCAGCTTCCACCTCCAGAAGAGCACCTGCTCCTCGTGCAGTTACCCGGTCGCCCGCATCCGCAAGTGGAAGCTCCCCCTCCCTCCGTTCCAGATCTCTAGGTCTGTTGCTGTCATGCGCCATGTTCTTGATGTTGCGCGTCCTCATGTGGATGCCACGAATGGTGCTGCTCCTGCGCGTAGATTTGATTCGCCACATTAGTATGCGGTTGTTGTCTTACCATGGTTGTTCGAATTGAGATGCACCCAGTTGATTCGTCATCTCGGGTCAAAAAATTTCTGCATTCCCTATTGCTGTAGCTTGTTGGATGCATAGTTTGATCTCCCAATGGGAATTATTAGTGAATGGTGATGTTTGTGGTCATGAGATCCTCTGTTGCATCTGGTTTCTCAGTGCCGTTTCCGTGGTTTGCAAAATGCTGTGATGAATCATGACATCTACAATGCATGTCACACTTTAGAGATGCCATTTGGCATTGATGAAAGATATTTCATATTCTGAGCAATAATGTTTGCATTTCATACCGATAGTTGGCAAACTATAAAATGTTATAGCCTTTTTTCTTGCTGTCCATGCATGCTTATATGTTTGAGGGTCAAGTGATGAGGAATAAACTGCAACAATATGATGGAGCTATGCTCCTCTGATTCTTAGTATTTAAGTCTTTCATGATACCTCAACACCCTGATATGTTTGTGCCTTTCTATGTTGTCCATGTACTAAAGGAAGTCCTACTATCTTCACAACAAATATAATTTTGCTTGAACAAGTTTATAAATTGAACTATCTCCACAACAAAGATATTTACCTTTTGTAGTTCCAATCTAAAGTGTTGCCTGATTTCATTTGTGGTTCAAGTGATGATGATAACCTGCAACAATATGACAAGAGTTACACTCCTGTGATTCGTAGTTTAAAGTCTGATGATTTCTTATCTTCAAATAACCGTTGTCTTGTGAAATGCAATTCTGCTCACGTTCTTGTTTTCTTACGAATTGCTTGATGCAATTTCTAAGTCTGGTGTTGTTGAATAAATTGCAGCAATATGACAGGACCATGTTTTGTACTCCCTCCGTAAAGAAATATAAGAGTGTTTAGATCACTATCTTAGTTGAAATGTTTTTCTGTTTAACAACTTAAGTATAAATGTTTTTTTCCTAAGTTGAAATGCATTATTCGGGTTTTTTCTGTGTGGGTCAAACTGACAAGAGATGTGAAGTCTTGTGATGAAACCCTTATTTACTAACAAAGTTATTTTTGTCCGCTGGATACCTACCTATGTTTTAGATATACGATGGTTATGTGTGGGTCATGAAATTGGCAAGAGATGTACTTTCTTGTGATGCCTTCTACATCAAGTTAGCATCCTTCTGCACAAAATTTTATATGTGTTATTGGTCTAGTGGTGGATTAGCATCCTTTTCTGGTTGGTTGTGAAACGCTTTGGTTTACTCCCAGGTTTTGTTTTCTGTGGGAGTTTGAGTGAAATTATGAACTTTGGTCCTTCTTGAACGAGGCTTAAAACTGCACTTTTTTCACTAATGAGTAACCCGAGTTAACCATGAAGTTTTACTATGTGTAATCTATTCAAGTAATAAATTCAACTTCTGATCTGAAGGTTTAAAATTTCTTGTAATAAATTCTGCTGTCCTCGAGTCCACTCCATTCACATTTAGCATTAGATTGGTGGCTGCGGCTTGTAGGAAAGATCATAGCCATCTTGAGAAATGGCTCACTTATAAGCTAACTGTATAAAGATATTTTTTTGACTTCTGCTTGTCACTTTCTACTGGGTGTGGGTGGTACTGGCACTAATTTGTAATCCGATGTTTCCTTCCTGTACTACTAAAAAACCTGCTTCTTCTTAGCCAGAGTAGTACATCAGGCTTGTATTAACTTGTGTCAATTGTATTAACTTGTAGCCTAGGCACTGCAGTCTTAATATGCAAGTGCTTTTATCTTCTCTGTGATGTCATGTGCCTTTGAGTCTACTTATTAAAGAACTTATGCTCATATTTCTTTTTACTCCCTCTATTTCCAAAAACATGACACTGTTTGTTTATAAATACTTGACGCATACAAGTTTGTGGGCATTATCCTAAACCCCTGCTATGATTCATCCATCTCCGCTACTTTGTTACTTGTGCTTAATTGAGATGTTCTTTGTTTGCAATGCATATATGGCTGCTTGTGTTGTTCAACATGATGCAAACAAGGCTACTTCTGCTGTTGTTGTTTGTGGTTTGTCCAGTTTTTGGCCTGTATAGTTACTTCTTTCTCTTCATGTATTATTATGTGCTCTGTAATGATTTGGTTTTTGCTTCCATATAATCTGCTTCTACATTCTGTTCCTGTGTAATCTGATCTGCAATGATTCAGTTTTTGGTTTCTTATAATTAATCTGCTTCTATGCTCTATTCTTGTATTATTTTCTCTGTAGTGATTCTGTTCTTGTGAAAAGTTGCAGTCTGGAGTGTCCTGGGTTCTGGATCAACCTTACTCCCCCTTGGCACTCAACCGAGCTGCTGTTTTGCTTAACACTGACTCACATCTCCGCCACTCCCAACACAGGTGAGCAGCTCGCCGTGCATACTGGCTGTGGTTTTGTCTCTTTGTTTGTCTCTGCACAAATCTACCCTTGGTGCTCAAGTCTCCCTTGTATTCGTGTCTACAGCCACATTTCTCACTGCCGTCGCTAGAACCTGCTGTTCTGTGCGTTCGCCTTACAAGGACGACATGTATGTGCTTTTCTTACTTGTTTTCCTTTATTTAAGCTAATCATCGAAGGAATTCAATACACTCTAATGCTGGTAGCCTTTATGTTCACTCTTTTACAGGAGCTCCATGCCTAATTTTTTGGAGTGTGAAGCCGTGAAGCCAAGTGTGAAGCAGTGAAGCCCTACTTAGCAAAGAGTTTTTGGTTTTGTAGTAGACTGTAAATTGTAATATTGTAAATGTAGTGTTATTTGTTGAATTATATTTGTTATGTCCTGTTTGAAATAGTGATTATGTATGTTGAGAAGATGTGAAATGGAAAATTGACCAGTGGGACCCTGTTATGAATACAATCTGAGCAATTTTGAAATTTCTGACATGTGGGACCGATGTATCGCATTATGACTAATGGGACCCATCTGACTAGTGGGACCAGCTCCAAAATATAATGACTGAAAATAGAAAATCAATTGATTGTAAGAAGGCCAAGGCCCAAAAATAAAGAAGCTGAAATATTGGGCTTGGCCCATGTAGCCCACAAGAATTGACTTGCAAAAAAAACTCGAATTGTTGGGCTAGGCCCACGTAGAACAGCGAACTGGACCGGGTTGATTCTAATCAATGACCTTTTCATTTGGTCGCAATTTTGCCACGTTAGCTTGCCATGTTGGATCCGACGTGGCCTGGGCAGACAACCAGCGACCAAAGCAATTGGTCGTAGGACCAACGACCTTTTGTTTTGGTCGTTGCCTTCAACGACCTTATCACAAAGAAGGTCGTTAATTTCCATTAAAGACGGTCAGCTTTTGACCATCTGTTTTTGGTCACAAAAAGGTCGCAAATGAAAAACAATGACCATTCAACGACCAATAGTGATGGTCGCAAGTTGACATATTTCTTGTTGTGGTTGGCTGCACAAACTGCTGAAGCGGTGCCAAATAATTTTCTAATGGCACCGCTGATGAGATGGTAACATTTTTAGATACTAGGTACAAACTGTGACACTGTCTTAACATCCAGAATAACATAGCAGAGTGACAGTGCATGAATCACATCTATAAAATGATTTGTAACAACGAAAGTGGGGCTAACCTTCTCTGCACATGCCAGAAATTTCCTCCCATTGTCCACAGATTCAAACGCAACTAGCTTCACGCATGGAGATTGATGGTGATAATGAGCAGGCAGATCTTGGTCCTAGGGAGCTACAAGAGGAAGAAATGACTCAAATCGACCGCCGGGTTAAAATCCTTCATTCCAAGTCATAACCCGAGAGAGAGAAGAGAGGCATACCCGGGTGGTGAAGGAGTCGTCAGAGGAGGAGGAACCGCTGGAGAGGTCATTGAAGAAGACCATGGCGACCCTGGCGGTAGGATGCGAGACAGCGAGAGCGAGGAAGCAAGCGAGGAAGCGGCTATAGCTTCGGAAGGAAGGAAGGAAGAAATAGGGGAAATGTGACTTGTGGTCGGGGAGAAAAGGGGGTGGGGAAGGGGGGTGCGGGGGTAGATATTTCGGCGGTAGGCCAAAATTTTCGAAATGTGGAGGGAAACTTTGCGCGCGGTGCCTCTGGACACCATTCACTTTGAACGATTGTGTGCATCGCAAACGATTCTTCTGCTTTACGCGCATGGGATGAGTTTGATAATTCAAATTTTGGTGGAAATTTCCCTGGGTACTGTCCTCATCCACGTCATTGCATAATTTAACATCGCTTGCTAATTTAGGCACACAAAAAAGCATACAGCACGCAGACCACACTTACAGAATTGAGGAATTTTAGTAATTAAACAGAGCCAGTTGACCTAAACATTGCTCTAACAAAAGACCAACATTAAAAACAAAGCCTAAGATGAAACATCGATGACTTGTCCTGGCGACATGCCACCGTTGGTGGACTCCGCGTCCCCCCTGCTGAAGTCGACCGCGTCCTCGTCCTCGGCGCCGCCCTCAAGGTTGTAGTACTCATAGTAGTGGCTGCGCCAGAGCTCGCGTTGGTACTCCACCGCCGATTCCTCGACGGACAGACTCTTCTCTAACTCGACCTCGGCCAAGCGCAACTCCTCCTCTCGGCGCTCCTCTATCTCCGCCGCCTCCTGCATCTCCAGCTCCCGCTCGGCGATCTCATGAGGAAGCAGGTGCTCCATGGCCACCGCCGCCTTTTCGGACATGGGTTCCATGCTGGATTCCGAGGTGGCCTGGAATATCTTGGCGTGTGCATCCTCAATCTTGGTGTGGATGGCCTCGACCTGGGCCAGGGCGACATCGGCGGCACGGACGACAGCTCGAGCACTCTCGGCGTTTGTAGTCGCCATCGCAGCAGTTGCTGCAGCCGTCTCGGCTGCTGTAGCTGCCCTGTCAGCTGCCGCAGACACCCTCTTGGCGGATGCGGACGCGCTATCATCGCAGGCGGCGGCGCTCGGGGAGGACGCGGCCATCGTACGGGCCCTCACGAAGCGTTTCCACGGTGTCATCTTTGCAAGAAGGGGTTGCATGAATGGGAATCGGGATTCATGGATTCGGGGGTTGCCGGCACTGGAGCAGACGAGCCGACGAAGCTTAAGGAGGAAGACTTAAATAGACCCACGAATTTTGATCGCAAACGGTTCCTACAAAAAAACTCTGTGTGATGTTGTTGATATTTTTTATTAGCTATGAAAGATGAATTTGGAGTAAAGTGCCAACGGATGGTGTTTTAAATGTACGAGAAAATTTGTATTACTAATACAACTGTCATGTCAAAATTTGGAAAATTTCAGGGGTCATTTGACCTTTTAAGACATTTAAGTGATTTTCTAGCCATTTAATGACCATAATTCAAATTTGAACTACATGTACATGCAACAGCTAACCATAACAGTTTGAAAAGTCATATTCATGTACTTGTCTGCAAGTTAATTCCATATGCAGTAAATTGGAAGAAATTTTCAAACATATTGGTCTCACGGCTATGACACAAAGCATGGAGTGCCATGGCATTTAAATTCCAAAAAAATAAAAAAAGATCAGAAACACATGAAACCTTGCTTGATTTAATGTCATGCCACCAAGATGATGTGGTAAAAAAATTGGCATGTTTGATGAAAGTTTGGACACACACCCCTCATAAACCGAAGCAACTCACTAGAAGCCTCGTGGTTCCGAGAGGGAACAATGCATGTTTGATGACGAACGGGCGATAACTTCCTCTTATGGCCTTCAAAAAAATTCTACATTTAACGTGCACTAATACAAATGTCATTTGAAAATTTGGAAATTCTAGGGGTCGCTTCACCTTTTAAAGACATTTAAGTGATTTTCTAGCCATTTAATGACCGTAATTCAAATTTGAACTACATCTACAAGCAACAGCTAACCATAACGGTTTGAAAAATCATATTTGTGTACTTGTGTGCGAGTTAATTCCATGTGCAGTAAATTAGAGGGAATTTTCAAACATATTGGTGTCACGGCTTGGACACATGCATGGAGTGCCATGTCATTTAAATTCCAAAAAATTATAAAAAGATTAGAAACACATGAAACCTTGCTTGATGTAATGTCATGCCACCAAGATGATGTGGTAAAAATTTTGGCATGTTTGACGAAAGTTTGGACACACACCCCTCACAAAACCGGAGCAACTCACTAGAAGGCTCGTGGTTCCAAGAGGGAACAATGCAGGTTTTGAAGGAAATATGCCCTAGAGGCAATAATAAAGTTGTTATTTTATATTTCCTTATTTCATGATAAAGGTTTATTATTCATGCTAGAATTGTATTGATCGGAAACTTAAATACATGTGTGAATACATAAACAAATACCGTGTCCCTAGTAAGCCTCTACTAGACTAGCTCGTTGATCAAAGATGGTTAAAGTTTCCTAACCATAGACATGTGTTGTCATTTGATAACGGGATCACATCATTAGGAGAATGATGTGATGGACAAGACCCATCCATTGGCTTAGCATAATGATCGTTCAGTTTTATTGCTATTGCTTTCTTCATGTCAAATACATATTCCTTCGACTATCAGATTATGCAACTCCCGGATATCGGAGGAATGCCTTGTGTGCTATCAAACGTTACAACTTAACTGGGTGATTATAAAGATGCTCTACAGGTATCTCCGAATGTATTTGTTGAGTTGGCATAGATTGAGATTAGGATTTGTCACTCCGAGTATCGGAGAGGTATCTCTGGGCCCTCTCGGTAATACACATCATAAGCTTGCAAGCAAACGACTAAGGAGTTAGTCACGAGGTGATGTATTACAGAACGAGTGAAGAGACTTGCCGGTAATGAGATTGAACTAGGTATGAAGATACCGACGATCGAATCTCGGGCTAGTAACATACCGATGGACAAAGGGAATTACGTATATTGTCATAACGGTTCGACCGATAAAGATCTTCGTAGAATATGTAGGAGCCAATATGGGCATCCAGGTTCCGCTATTGTTTATTGACCGGAGAGGTGTCTCGGTCATGTCTACATAGTTCTCGAACCCGTAGGGTCCGCACGCTTAAACGTTTGATGACGATATAGTATTATATGAGTTATGTGATTTGGTGACTGAATGTTGTTCGGAGTCCTGGATGAGATCACGGACATGACGAGGAGTCTTGAAATGGTCGAGGGGTAAAGATTGATATATAGGACGATGGTATTCAGACACCAGAAGTGTTTCGGGGGGTACCGGGTACTTATCGGGTCACCGGAAGGGGTTCCGGGCACCCCTGGCAAAAGATATGGGCCTTATGGGCCAAGAGGGGAAACACACCAGCCACAAGGGGCTGGTGCCCCCCCATATGGGCCGGCCTAAGGAGGAGAAGGAAAAGGGGAGAAGGGAAAGGTAAGTGTGGATTAGGATTCCCACTTCCTTCCCTCTCCCCCCTCTTTCCTTCCCCCTCCGACAAACATGGCAGGGGGCGCGGCCAAGGGCAGGAGCCCAAGTAGGATTCGGACCTACTTGGGGCGCCCCTTGGCCTCTCCCCTCTCCATCCCACCTATATATATGAGGAGGGGGGCGCCTAGCACACCCCAGACAATTCCCTAGCCGTGTGCGGCGCCCCCCTCCACCGTTTACACCCCTGGTCATATTTTCGTAGTGCTTAGGCGAAGCCCTGCGGAGATCACTTCACCATCACCGTCACCATGCCGTCATGCTGACGGAACTCATCTACTACCTCGACGTCTTGCTGGATCAAGAAGGCGAGGGACGTCACTGAGCTGAACATGTGCAGAACGCGGAGGTGCCGTGCGTTCGGTACTTGATCGGTTGAAGCGCGAAGAAGTTCGACTACATCAACCTCATTGTGAAACGCTTCCGCTTATGGTCTACGAGGGTACGTAGACACACTCTCCTCCTCATTGCTATGCATCTCCATGGATAGATCACTGCGTGTGCGTAGAAATTTTTTGTTTTGTTTTCCATGCAACGTTTCCCAACAGTGGCATCCGAGCCAGGTCTATGCGTAGATGATATGCACGAGTAGAACACAAAGAAGTTGTGGGCGGTGATGTTCATACTGCTTACCACAAACATCTTATTTTGGTTAGACAGCATTGTGGGATGAAGCGGCCCGGACCAACCTTACATGTCCACGTACATGAGACCGGTTCCACCAACTGACATGCAACTAGTTTTGCATAAAGGTGGCTGGCGGGTGTCTGTTTCTCCTACTTTAGTTGAATCGAATTTGACTGCGGCCGGTCCTTGAAGAAGGTTAAAACAGCAAACTTGATAATTCACCGTTGTGGTTTTTGCCGTAGGTAAGAACGGTTCTTGCTAGAAGCCCGTAGCAGCCACGTACAACTTGCAACAACAAAGTAGAGGGCGTCTAACTTGTTTTTGCAGGGCATGTTATGATGTGATATGGTCAAGACATGATGTGATACATGTTATTGTATGAGATGATCATGTTTTGTAAGTTATCGGCAACCGGCAGGAGCCTTATGGTTGTCTCTTTATTGTATGAAATGCAAGCGCCATGTAATTGCTTTACTTTATCGCTATGCGTTAGCGCAATAGTTGGCGAGACGACCACGACGCAATGATGGAGATCAAGGTGTCGAGCCGGTGACGATGGAGATCATGACGATGCTTTGGAGATGGAGATCAAAAGCACGAGATGATGATGGCCATATCATGTCACATATTTTGATTGCATGTGATTTTAATCTTTTATGCATCTTATTTTGCTTAGAACGACGGTAGCATTATAAGATGATCCCTTCACTAAATTTCAAGATATAAGTGTTCTCCCCGAGTATGCATCGTTGCGAAAGTTCGTCATTTCAAGACACCACGTGATGATCGGGTGTGATAGACTCTATGTTCACATACAACGGGTGTAAGACAGTTTTGCACATGCAGAATACTTGGGTTAAACTTGACGAGCCTAGCATGTATAGACATGGTCTCGGAACATGGTCGAACATGAGTCATATAGTAGATATGATCAACATAGAGATGTTCACCATTGATGACTACCCCATCTCACGTGATGATTGGACATGGGTTAGTTGATATGGATCATGTATCACTTAGATAACTTGAGGGATGTTTATTTAAGTGGGAGTTCTTAAGTAATTTGATTAATTGAACTTAATTTATCATGAACTTAGTCCTGATAGTATTTGCAAATCTATGTTGTAGATCAATAGCTCACGATGTAGTTCCCCTATTTTTTGATATGTTCATAAGAGAAAACTAAGTTGAAAGATGATAGTAGCAATGATGCGGACTGGGTCCGTGATCTGAGGATTATCCTCATTGCTGCACAGAAGAATTATGTCCTTGATGCACCGCTAGGTGACAGACCTATTGCAGGAGCATATGGAGATGTTATGAACGTTTGGCAAGCTCGATATGATGACTACTTAATAGTTTAGTGCGCCATGCTTTATGGCTTAGAACCGGGACTTCAAAAACGTTTTGAACACCACGGAGCATATGAGATTCCAAGAGTTGAAATTGGTATTTCAGACTCATGCCCGTGTCGAGAGATATGAGACCTCTGAAAAATACTTTGCCTACAAGATGGAGGAGAATAGCTCAGCCAGTGAGCATGTGCTCAGAAAGTCTGGGTACTACAATCGCTTGAATCAAGTGGGAGTTAATCTTCTAGATAAAATAGTGATTGACAAGAGTTCTCTAGTAACTATCACCAAGCTACTAGAACTTCGTGATGAACTATAATGTGCAAGGGATGACGAAAACGATTCCCAAGCTCTTCGCGATGCTGAAATCGACGAAGGTAGAAATCAAGAAAGAGCATCAAATGTTGATGGTTAACAAAACCACTAGTTTCAATAAAAAGGGCAAGGGATAGAAAGGGAACTTAAAGAAGAACAGCAAACAAGTTGCCGCTCCCATGAAGAAGCCCAAAGCTAGACCCAAACCTGAAACTGAGTGCTTCTACTGCAAAGGAAATGGTCACTGGAAGCGGAACTGCCCCAAAAACCTGGCGGATAAGAAGGATGGCAAAGTGAACAAAGGTATATTTGATATACATGTTATTGATGTATACCTTACAAATGCTCGTAGTAGCGCCTGGGTATTTGATACTGGTTCGGTTGCTCATATTTGTAACTCGAAACAGGAGCTACGAATTAAACGAAGATTGGCTAAGGACGAGGTGACGATGCGCGTCGGGAATGGTTCCAAGGTCGATGTGATCGCCGTCGGCACGCTACCTCTACATCTACCTTCGGGATTAGTTTTAGACCTGAATAATTGTTATTTGGTGGCAGCGTTGAGCATGAACATTATATCTGGATCTTGTTTAGTGCGAGACGGATATTCATTTAAATCAGAGAATAATGGTTGTTCTATTTATATGAGTAATATCTTTTATGGTCATGCACCCTTGAAGAAATGTCTATTTTTGTTGAATCTCGATTGTAGTGATACACATATTCATAATATTTATGCCAAAAGATGCAAAGTTGATAATGATAGTGCAACATATTTGTGGCACTGCCGTTTAGGTCATATTGGTGTAAAGCGCATGAGGAAACTCCATGCAGATGGACTTTTGGAATCACTTGATTATGAATCATTTGATACTTGCGAACCATGCCTCATGGGCAAGATGACTAAAACTCCGTTCTCTAGAACAATGGAGCGAGCGAATGACTTATTGGAAATAATACATACCGATGTATGCGGTCCAATGAGTGTTGAGGCACGCGGCGGGTATCGTTATTTTCTCGCCTTCACTGATGATTTGAGTAGATATGGGTATATCTACTTGATTTAACACAAGTCTGAAACATTTGAAAAGTTCAAAGAATTTCAGAGTGAAGTTGAGAATCATCGTAACAAGAAAATAAAGTTTCTATGATCCGATCGCGGAGGCGAATATTTGAGTTACGAGTTTGGCCTTCATTTAAAACAATGTGGAATTGTTTCACAACTCACGCCACCTGGAACACCACAGCGTAATGGTGTGTCCGAACATCGTAACCGTACTTTATTAGATATGGTGCGTTCTATGATGTCTCTTACCAATTTACCACTATCGTTTTGGGGTTATGCATTAGAGATAGCTGCATTCACGTTAAATAGGACACCGTCTAAATCCGTTGAGACGACACCGTATGAACTATGGTTTGGCAAGAAACCTAAGCTGTCGTTTCTTAAAGTTTGGGGTTGCGACACTTATGTCAAAAGGCTTCAGCCTGATAAGCTCGAACCCAAATCAGAGAAGTGCGTCTTCATAGGATACCCTAAGGAAACAATTGTGTACACCTTCTACCACAAATCCGAAGGTGAGATCTTTGTTGCCAAGAATGGAACCTTTCTAGAGAAGGAGTTTCTCTCGAAAGAAGTGAGTGGGAGAAAAGTAGAACTTGATGAGGTAATCGTACCTTCTCTTGAATTGGAAAGTAGCACATCAGAGAAATCCGTTCCCGTGATGCCTACACCAACTAGAGAGGAAGCAAATGATAATGATCATGAAACTTCAGATCAAGTTGCTACTGAACCTTATAGGTCAACCAGAGCACGATCCGCACCAGAGTGGTTCGGTAATCCTATTCTGGAAGTCATGTTATTAGACCAAGGCAAACCTACAAACTATGAAGAAGCTATGATGAGCCCAGATTCCAACAGATGGCTTGAGGCCATGAAATCTAAGATAGGATCCATGTATGAGAACAAAGTGTGGACTTTGGTGGACTTGCCCGATGATCGGCAAGCCATAGAGAATAAATGGATCTTCCAGAAGAAGACTAGCGCTGATGGTAATGTTACTGTCTACAAAGCTCGACTTGTCGCAAAAGGTTTTCGACAAGTTCAAGGGGTTGACTACGATGAGACTTTCTCACCCATAGTGATGCTTAAGTTCGTCCGAATCATGTTAGCTATTGCTGCATTTTATGATTATGAAATCTGGGAAATGGACGTCAAAACTGCATTCCTTAATGGATTTCTTAAAGAAGAGTTGTATATGATGCAACCAAAAGGTTTTGTCGATCCTAAAGATGCTAACAAAGTGTGCAAGCTCCAGCGATCCATCTATGGACTGGTGCAAGCATCTCGGAGTTGGAATATAATCTTTGATGAGGTGATCAAAGCATATGGTTTTATACAGACTTTCGGTGAAGCCTGTATTTACAAGAAAGTGAGTGGGAACTCTGTAGAATTTCTAATATTATATGTAGATGACATATTGTTGATTGGAAATGATATAGAATTTCTGGATAGCATAAAACGATACTTGAATAAGAGTTTTTCAATGAAAGACCTCAGTGAAGCTTCTTATATATTGGGCATCAAGATCTATAGAGATAGATCAAGACGCTTAATAGGACTTTCACAAAGCACATACCTTGACAAAGTTTTGAAGAAGTTCAAAATGGATCAGTCAAAGAAAGTGTTCTTGCCTGTGTTACAAGGTGTGAAGTTGAGTAAGACTCAAAAGCTTGACCACGGCAGAAGGTAGAAAGAGAATGAAAGTCAGTCCCTATGACTCAGCCATAGGTTCTATGAAGTATGCCATGCTGTGTACCAGACCTATTGTGTACCTTGCCATGCATTTGGCAAGGGGGTACAATAGTGATCCAGGAGTAGATCACTGGACAGCGGTCAAATTATCCTTAGTTACCTAAGAGAACTAATGAAATATTTCTCGGTTATGGAGGTGATAAAGAGTTCATCATAAAGGGTTATGTTGATGCAAGATTCGACACTGATTCGGATGGCTCTTAGTCTCAATCTGGATACATATTGAAAGTGGGAGCAATTAGCTAGAATAGCTCCATGCAGAGCATTGTAAGACATAGAAATTTGCAAAATACATACGGGTCTGAATGTGGCAGACCCATTGACTAAACTTCTCTCACAAGCAAAACATAATCACACCTTAGTACTCTTTGGGTGTTAATCACATGGTGATGTGAACTAGATTATTGACTCTAGTAAACTCTTTGGGTGTTGGTGACATGGCGATGTGAACTATGGGTGTTAATCACATGGCGATGTGAACTAGATTATTGACTCTAGTGCAACTGGGAGACTGAAGGAAATATGCCCTAGAGGCAATAATAAAGTTGTTATTTTATATTTCCTTATTTCATGATAAAGGTTTATTATTCATGCTGGAATTGTATTGATCGGAAACTTAAATACATGTGTGAATACATAAACAAATACCGTGTCCCTAGTAAGCCTCTACTAGACTAGCTCGTTGATCAAAGATGGTTAAAGTTTCCTAACCATAGACATGTGTTGTCATTTGATAACAGAATCACATCATTAGGAGAATGATGTGATGGACAAGACCCATCCGTTGGCTTAGCATAATGATCGTTCAGTTTTATTGCTATTGCTTTCTTCATGTCAAATACATATTCCTTCAACTAAGAGATTATGCAACTCCCAGATACCGGAGGAATGCCCTGTGTGCTATCAAACGTCACAACATAACTGGGTGATTATAAAGATGCTCTACAGGTATCTCCGAAGGTATTTGTTGAGTTGGCATAGATCGAGATTAGGATTTGTCACTTCGAGTATCGGAGAGGTATCTCTGGGCCCTCTCGGTAATACACATCATAAGCTTGCAAGCAAATGACTAAGGAGTTAGTCACGAGGTGATGTATTATGGAACGAGTAAAGAGACTTGCCGGTAATGAGATTGAACTAGGTATGAAGATACCGACGATCGAATCTCGGGCAAGTAATATACCGATGGACAAAGGGAATTACGTATGTTCTCATAACGGTTCGACCGATAAAGATCTTCGTAGAATATATAGGAGCCAATATGGGCATCCAGGTTCCGCTATTGGTTATTGACCGGAGAGGTGTCTTGGTCATGTCTACATAGTTCTCGAACCCGTAGGGTCCACACGCTTAACGTTTGATGATGATATAGTATTATATGAGTTATGTGATTTGGTGACCGAATGTTGTTCGGAGTCCCGAATGAGATCACAGTCATGATGAGGAGTCTCGAAATGGTCGAGAGGTAAAGATTGATATATAGGACGATGGTATTCGGACACCGGAAGTGTTTCGGGGGCTACCGGGTACTTATCGGGTCACCGGAAGGGGTTCCGGGCACCCCCGGCAAAAGATATGGGCCTTATGGGCCAAGAGGGGAAACGCACCAGCCACAAGGGGTGGGTACGCCCCCCATATGGGCCGGCCTAAGGAGGTGAAGGAAAAGGGGAGAAGGGAAAGGTAAGTGTGGATTAGGATTCCCACTTCCTTCCCTCTCCCCCCCTCTTTCCTTCCCCCTCCGACAAACATGGCAGGGGGGCGGCCAAGGGCAGGAGCCCAAGTAGGATTCGGACCTACTTGGGGTGCCACTTGGCCTCTCCCCTCTCCCTCCCACCTATATATATGAGGAGGGGGGTGCCTAGCACACCCGAGACAATTGCCTAGCCGTGTGCGGCGCCCCCTCCACCGTTTACACCCCCGGTCATATTTTCGTAGTGCTTAGGCGAAGCCCTGCGGAGATCACTTCACCATCACCGTCACCACGCCGTCGTGCTGACGGAACTCATCTACTACCTCGACATCTTGCTGGATCAAGAAGGCGAGGGACATCACCGAGCTGAACGTGTGCAGAACGCGGAGGTGCCGTGCGTTCGGTACTTGATCGGTTGAAGCGCGAAGAAGTTCGACTACATCAACCGCGTTGTGAAACACTTCCGCTTATGGTCTATGAGGGTACATAGACACACTCTCCCCCTCGTTGCTATGCATCTCCATGCATAGATCACTGCGTGTGCGTAGAAAAAAAAATTTGTTTTCCATGCAACGTTTCCCAACATGTTTGATTTTGAACGGGAGATAGTTTCCTCTTACGGCCTTCAAAATTTTTCTACATTTAACGTGCACTAATACAACTGTCATGTGAAAATTTAGAAAATTCTAGGGGTTATTTGACCTTTTAAAGACATTTAAGTGATTTTCTAGCCATTTCATGACCGTAATTCAAATTTGAACTACATCTACATGCAACCGCTAACAATAACGGTTTGAAAAATCATATTTGTGTACTTGTGTGCGAGTTGCAGTAAATTAGAAGGAATTTTCAAACATATTGGTGTCACGGCCTGGACACATGCATGGAGTGCCATGGCATTTAAATTCCAAAAAATTAAAAGTGATCAGAAAAACATGAAACCTTGCTGGACGTAATGTCATGCCACCAATATGATGTGGTAAAAAAATCGGCCTGTTTGACGAAAGTTTGTAGACACACCCCTCATAAACCGGAGCAACTCACTAGAAGGCTCGTGGTTCCGAGAGGGAACAATGCATGTTTGATGATGAACAGGAGATAGCTTCCTCTTATGGCCTTCAAAATTTTTCTACATTCAACGTGCACTAATACAACTGTCATGTGAAAATTTGGAAAATTCTAGGGGTCATTTGACCCTTTAAAGACATTTAAGTGATTTTCTAGCCATTTAATGACCATAATTCAAATTTGAACTACATGTACATGCAACGGCTAACCATAATGATTTGAAAAATCATATTTTTATGTACTTGTGTGCGACTTAATTCCATGTGCAGTAAATTGGAAGGAATTTTCAAACAAATTGGTGTCACGGCCTGGAGACATGCATGGAGTGCCATGCCATTTAAATTCCAAAAAATTAAAAAATGATCAGAAACACATGAAACCTTGCTTGACGTAATGTCATGCCACCAAGATGATTGATACGTCCATTCTGCATCATGTTTTCCTACTGTTATTTATAATGTTTTTATCCATAATAATGCTTTTTGGAATAATTCTAATGCCTTTTCTCTCATAATATGCAAGGTACCCACAAAGAGGGAGAATTCCGGCAGCTGGAAATCAGGACCTGAAAAAGCTATGTCAGGCTATCTATTCTGCATAACTCCAAATGAGCTGAAACTTCACGAGGATTTTTTATGGAATAAATAAGAAATATTGAAGCCAATAAGTACCAGAGGGGGCCCACCACGTGGGCACAACCCACCTGGGCGTGCCAGGGAGCCCAGGCGCGCCCTGGTGGGTTGTGCTCTCCTCGGCCCACCTCCGGTGCCCATCTTCTGGTATATAAGTCATTTTGACCTAGAAAAAATAAGGGGAGGACTTTTGGGACGAAGCGCCACCGTCTCGAGGCGGAACTTGGGCAGGAGCACTTTTGCCCTCCGGTGAAGCGATTCCGCCGGGGGAACTTCCCTCTCGGAGGGGGAAATCATCGTCATCATCATCACCAACAACTCTCCCATCTTGGGGAGGGCAATCTCCATCAACATCTTCAACAGCACCATCTCCTCTCAAACCCTAGTTCATCTCTTGTGTTCAATCTTTGTACCAGAACTATAGATTGGTGCTTGTGGGTGACTAGTAGTGTTGATTACATCTTGTAGTTGATTACTATATGGTTTATTTGGTGGAAGATTATATGTTCAGATCTATTATGCTATTTTAATACTCCTCTGATACTGAGCATGATTATTATTTGTGAGTAGTTACTTTCGTTCTTGAGGTCACGGGAGAAATCATGTTGCAAGTAATCATGTGAATTTGATATGTGTTCGATATTTTGATGATATGTATGTTGTGATTCCCTTAGTGGTGTCATGTGAATGTCGACTACATGACACTTCACCATATTTGGGCCTGAGGGAATGCATTGTGGAGTAGTTATTAGATGATGGGTTGCGAGAGTGACAGAAGCTTAAACCCTAGTTTATGCGCTATTCCGTAAGGGACCGATTGGATCCTAAAGTTTAATGCTATGGTTAGAATTTATTCTTAATACTTTTCGCGTAGTTGCGGATGCTTGCGAGGGGGTTAATCATAAGTAGGAGGTTTGTTCAAGTAAGAACAGCACCTAAGCACCGATCCACCCACATATCAAATTATCAAAGTAGTAAATACGAATCGAACCAACATGATGAAAGTGACTAGATGAAATTTCCGTGTACCCTCAAGAACACTTTGCTTATCATAAGAGACTGTTATGGCCTATCCTTTTCCTCAAAAGGATTGGGCTACCTTGCTGCACTTTTGTTACTACTACCGTTACTTGCTCGTTACAAATTATCTTGCTATCAAACCACTCTGTTACTTACAATTTCAGCACTTGCAGACATTACCTTGCTGAAAACCACTTGTCATTTCCTTCTGCTCCTCGTTGGGTTCGACACTCTTACTTATCGAGAAGGCTACAACTGATCCCATATACTTGTGGGTCATCAAGGCTCTTTTTTCGCGCCGTTGTTGGGGAGTGAAGTGCTCTTGGTAAGTGGAAATCGGTAAGGAAGAATTATTACTACGTGCTGAAATTTATTGTCACTTGTTACTATGGAAAACAATCCTTTGAGGGGTTTGTTCGGGGTATCTTCACCTCGACCGGAACCACAATTAGTTAGCCCTCAACCTACTGCACCTACTGAAAATATTGAATATGAAATTCCTTCGGGTATGGTAGAACAACTGCTGGCTAATCCTTATGCAGGAGATGGAACCGAACATCCTGATAAGCACTTGATATATGTGGATGAAATTTGTGGATTGTTTAAGCTTGCAGGTTTACCCGGAGATGAAGCTAAGAAGAAGGTTTTCCCTTTATCTTTGAAGGGAAAAGCATTGACATGGTATAGGCTATGCGATGATATTGGATCTTGGAATCAGAATCGGTTGAAATTGGAATTCCATCAAAAAAATTATCCTATGCATCTAGTTCATCATGATCGGAATTATATATATAATTTTTGGCCTCATGAAGGAGAAAGTATCGCTCTAGCTTGGGGGAGGCTTAAGTCAATGTTATATTCATGCCCCAATCATGAGCTCTCAAGAGAAATTATTATTCAGAATTTTTATGCTCGGCTTTCTCATAATGATCAAACCATTCTCGATACTTCTTGTACTGATTCTTTTATGAAGAAGACTATTGAATTCCGGTGGGATCTTTTAGAAAGAATTAAACGCAACTCTGAAGATTGGGAACTCGACGAAGGTAAAGAGTCAGGTATTGAGCTTAAGTTTGATTGTGTTAAATCTTTTATGAATACCGATGCTTTTCAAAAGTCTAGTACTAAATATGGACTTGACTCTGAGATAATAGCCTCCTTTTGTGAATCATTTGCTACTCATGTTGATCTTCCTAAAGAGAAGTGGTTCAAATATCACCCACCAATTAAAGAAGAAATTAAGGAACCGGTAAAAGATAAAGCTGAAACTATTATTTATAATGTTGATCCAGTTGTTCCTACTGCTTATATTGAAAAACCACATTTCCCTGTTAGGATGAAGGAACATGCTAAAGTTTCAACTGTGGTTAACAACAGTTATATTAAAACACCTAAACCAGCTGAACAAATCAAAGTAGAACCTAGTGTTGCTATGGTTAAAGATCTCTTGGTCGATAATATAGATGGGCATGTTATTTACTTCTGTGATGAAGCTGCTAGAATTGCCAAACCCGATGAAAAAGATAAGCATAGACCTGTTGTTGGCATGCCTGTTGTCTCAGTTAAGATAGGAGATCACTGTTATCATGGTTTATGTGATATAGGTGCTAGCATGAGTGCTATTCCTTTTACCTTATATCAAGAAATTATGAATGATATAGCACCCACTGAAATAGAAGTCATAGATGTTACTATTAAGCTTGCCAATAGAGATACTATATCACCAATTGGGATTGTTAGAGATGTTGAAGTCTTGTGTGGGAAAATAAAATACCCTACTGATTTTCTTGTTCTTGGTTCCCCACAAGATGACTTTTGTCCCATTATCTTTGGTAGACCTTTCTTGAACACTGTTAATGCTAAAATAGATTGTGAGAAACAAACTGTTGGTGTTAGTTTTGGTGATGAGTCTCATGAGTTTAATTTTTCCAAGTTTAGTAGAAAACATCATAAAAAAGAATTGCCTAGTAAGGATGAAATTATCGGTCTTGCTTCTATTGCTGTACCTCCTACTGATCCTTTAGAACAATATCTGCTAGACCATGAAAATGATTTACATATGCATGAAAGAAATGAAATAGATAAGATTTTCTTTGAACAACGTCCTCTGCTTAAGCACAATTTGCCTATTGAAACTCTAGGAGGTCCTCCTCCACCTAAAGGTGATCCTGTGTTTGAATTAAAACAATTGCCAGACACTTTGAAATATGCTTATCTTGATGAGAAAAACATATATCCTGTTATTATTAGTGCTAACCTTTCAGAACATGAAGAAGAAAGATTATTGTAAGTTCTGAGGAAGCACCGAGCTGCTATTGGATATACTCTTGATGACCTTAAGGGCATTAGTCCCACTCTATGTCAGCACAAGATTAATATGGAACCTGATGCTAAACCCGTTGTTGATCACCAACGTCGGTTGAATCCGAAGATGAAGGAAGTGGTAAGAACGGAAATATTAAAACTTCTGGAAGCAGGTATAATCTATCCTATAGCTGATAGTAGATGGGTAAGTCCTATTCATTGTGTCCCTAAGAAGGGAGGTATTACTGTTGTTCCTAATGATAAGAATGAACTTATTCCACAAAGAATTGTCACAGGCTATAGAATGGTAATTGAGTTTAGAAAATTAAACAAAGCAACTAGAAAAGATCATTACCCTCTGCCTTTTATTGATCAAATGCTAGAAAGATTATCTAAGCACACACATTTTTGCTTCCTTGATGGATATTCTGGTTTTTCACAAATACCTGTTTCTCAACCTGATCAAGAAAAGACCACTTTTACTTGTCCTTTTGGAACTTATGCTTATAGACATATGCCTTTTGGTTTATGCAATGCACCTACTACCTTTCAAAGATGTATGACTGCTATATTCTCTGATTTTTGTGAAAAGATCGTTGAGGTTTTCATGGATGACTTTTCTATTTATGGGAAGTCTTTTGATGATTGTTTAAGCAATCTTGATCGAGTTTTGCAGAGATGTGAGCAAACAAATCTTGTCTTGAATTGGGAGAAGTGCCACTTTATAGTTAACGAAGGCATTGTTTTGGGCCATAAAATTTCTGAAAGAGGTATTGAGGTGGACAAAGCTAAGGTTGATGCAATCAAGAAAATGCCATGTCCTAAAGATATCAAAGGTATTCGTAGTTTCCTTGGTCATGCTGGTTTCTATAGGAGATTTATCAAAAACTTTTCTAAAATTTCTAGGCCTCTTACAAATCTTTTGCAAAAGGATACTCCTTTTGTTTTTGATGATGATTGTTTAGAAGCCTTCGAAACACTCAAGAAAGCCTTAATTTCTGCACCTATTGTTCAACCACCAGATTGGAACTTGCCTTTTGAAATTATATGTGATGCTAGTGATTATGCTGTTGGTGCTGTTCTAGGGCAAAGAGTTGATAAGAAACTAAATGTTATCCATTATGCTAGTAAAACTCTAGACAGTGCCCAATGAAATTATGCTACTACTGAAAAAGAACTTTTAGCAGTTGTGTTTGCCTGTGATAAATTTAGATCCTACATTGTTGATTCTAAAGTGACTGTTCACACTGATCATGCTGCTATAAAATATCTTATGGAAAAGAAAGATGCTAAACCTAGACTAATTAGGTGTGTTCTTCTACTACAAGAATTTGATTTGCATATCACGGATAGAAAAGGAGCGGAGAACCCCGTAGCTGATAACTTGTCTAGGCTTGAAAATATTCTTGATGACCCACAACCTATTAATGATAGCTTTCCTAATGAGCAGTTAGCTGCAATAAATGTTTCTCATAGTACTCCTTGGTATGCTGACTATGCTAATTATATTGTTGCTAAATACATACCACCTAGCTTCACATACCAACAAAAGAAAAAAATTCTTCTATGATTTAAGACATTACTTTTCCCACATCTTTATAAAGAAGGGGTAGATGGTATTATTAGACGTTGTGTACCTGAGCATGAACAGGAACAAATCCTACGGAAATGTCACTCCGAAGCTTATGGAGGACATCATGCGGGAGACAGAACTGCTCATAAGGTATTGCAATCTGGTTTTATTGGCCTACTCTCTTCAAGGATGCTCGTAAGTTCGTCTTATCTTATGATGAATGTCAAAGAATAGGTAATATCGGTAAGCGTCAAGAAATGCCTATGAATTATTCTCTTGCTGTTGAACCATTTGATGTTTGCGGATTTGATTACATGGGACCTTTTCCTTCCTCTAATGGGTATACTCATATTTTTGGTTGATGTTGATTATGTTACTAAGTGCGTAGAAGCTATTCCAACCAGTAGTGCTGATAACAACACCTCTATTAAAATGCTTAAGGAAGTTATTTTCCCAAGGTTTGGAGTCCCTAGATATTTAATGACTAATGGTGGTTCACACTTTATTCATGGTGCTTTCCGTAAAATGCTTGCCAAGTATGATGTTAACCATAGAATTGTATCACCCTATCATCCTCAGTCTAGTGGTTAAGTTGAACTTAGCAATAGAGAAATAAAATTAATCTTACAAAAGACTGTTAATAGGTCCCGGAAGAATTGGTCTAAGAAATTAGATGATGCACTTTGGGTTTATAGAACAGCATATAAAAATCCTATGGGTATGTCTCCTTATAAAATGGTTTATGGAAAAGCTTGTCATTTGCCTCTTGAGTTAGAACATAAAGCTTATTGGGCAATTAAAGAACTCAACTATGATTTCAAACTAGCCGGTGAAAAGAGGTTATTTGATATTAGCTCATTAGACGAATGGAGGACCCAAGCTTATGAAAATGCCAAGTTATTTAAAGAAAAAGTTAAAAGATGGCATGATAAAAGAATCCAAAAGCGTGAGTTCAAAGTTGGAGAATATGTTCTTTTGTACAACTCTCATTTCAGATTCTTTGCAGGAAAACTCCTCTCCAAATGGGAAGGACCCTATGTTATCGAGGAGGTTTATCGATCTGGAGCTATCAAAATAAATAATGCCGAAGGTACTTGTAGGGTAACGCAGCAGAAAACAAAAATTTTCCGACCTACGCACCAGCCTAGGACCACTATGGAGACTGCATACAAGGTTTGATCATTTTCGTTACCGACTCGTAGCGCAGCGAAAGTAGAGTCGATGACGATCGGTGGTGCAGATCCCCGCAGCTAGGATTTACAACCTCCCAACCGCGAGGATGTATACCCTCGTCTTCCCTTCGGACAGCCCTCCGGGAGGCGGTCGAACAGTCCCCTGGAAGGTGTCGCGGACAGCCCTTCGGGAGGACCTTCGAAACTCGAACGGTCACTCGGACAGCCCTTCGGGAGGACTCACAGAACTCGGACCGTCACTTGGACAGCCCTTCGGGAGGCACTCACGAACAGCCCCTCGGGCACTAAGATCGAAACTACGACCTCTCTACAGAGTTGCACACATACGGTGTCAACTATCCGGCAGGGCTTCGCCGTCCAGAACTAGTTCCCACCGGAACCCAGACAGCCTTTCGGCTCTACGAAACTCTTTTCGTGGGAGGGAGAGAGAAGCCAGATCATTGCATGGCACTTGTATGTGAGAAGGAGTGAGTCTTTAGGCAGCCCCCTCCACCCCTATTTATAGGCCAAGCCCAAGGGTGGCTTCTCCAAGAAGCCAAGGGGAAAAATACCAAAGGACCCTCAAGGTGGCTTCTCCAAGAAGCTACCCAAAAAGCACTTTCACTATTCACGACGACATTTTTCAGCGTCCGTTCAAACTGAAAATATTTATGTGGGCTTAGAACATTTCCAGTACCCACTAAAATAATTTTCAACGCGTTCTGGAACAATTCCAGTTTAGTGATTTCATCTGCGAAAAGCATCTGAAGCGGTTCCGGCAGCCCCGGAACATTTCCGGTTTTTCTTCCAGAAAATTCCCAGAAGTTTCCAGAATGATTCTGGCATCCTCCAAGAATTATCAGGCATGTGCCGAAACCATTTTGACTTAATGGTATCCCCTGAAACAACTTTTCAGTTTCACCGGAACTCATCCGGTGACCTCTCTCTGCGGAACTTTTCCGCTGTCCGAAACTTTTCGGTGTCCGAAACTTTTCGGTGTCCGAAACTTTTTCGGTGATTTTCTCTCAGACTCCCTGTCTAGTATTCAGCAGATAGATGACCCTTAAGCGTGTGACCCTATAGGTTCGGTGAAGTATAGACATGACCTGGAACCCCTTCCGATCAATGATCAA
Organism: Thinopyrum elongatum; assembly: GCA_011799875.1. Taxonomy (NCBI): domain Eukaryota; kingdom Viridiplantae; phylum Streptophyta; class Magnoliopsida; order Poales; family Poaceae; genus Thinopyrum; species Thinopyrum elongatum. Next base: position 109,826,848 of record CM022302.1, read on the forward strand.
CATCGGAGCCGTGGACACCCATATTGACCCCTATACCCACACGAATGAATATTCGAGTGAACCTCCAGTTGCCGTGTGCTATTCCTGTTGCTTCACGATATGTTACAAATACCCGAGGTTAGACATGTTGGCATCCCCGTGGATCAACAACTTGTCCACTATGCCAGTTACCCCGTTATCGGTATTGTTCTCTTTTCTCGTTACCGTGTTCCGGCATCCCCGTGATCAAATCACAAAGTGTCTGGCCAGACGATGATGGATACCGTAACACCGAGAGGGCCCAGAGATATCTCTCCATCATCAGAGGAGCAAATCCCAATCTTGAGCTATCAAGTTACTTGACATACTTTCCCATGAACCCGTAAGCCGCCGTAATAGCCATCCATTTACGGATGACGTTTAACAAACCCCAAAGTTCATGAATCAAGCATGAAGAAACTCGATACTCTCATGGTCTGAGGAATCATGCAAACATTAACCATCTCTGTGTTATTAACCATTAACTCATGACGAATGTATCTCATAGCATAACATCAATTCGGGTCGATTCAACACAAATGTCCTTCCTGACATTGTGCCCTCAAAGTTGCTGGCATAGACATGCCCATGATTGGAAAAACATAATCATCATGCAACACTTGAGCTAGTCTTAGAGGCACGACTAGGAATACATTTTACCGTTTATTATACCACACGTGCACATGGGTTTTCCCCAGAGCCTTTATGGATATACGGGCTCGGGACCCATAGCAGTTATAGCATGGAATATAAACTTAATTATGAACAGGGAGATAATTAATAACATTTATTATTTCCTCTAGGGCATATCTCCTACAGACTCCCACTTGCACTAGAGTCAATAATCTAGTTGATGCTAATGCACTTTACACCTGTGGCACACCGGTGTAAATATACTTCGCTTGTGGTATAGCCTGATGTCCAACGGATCTGACGACTTCAGCTCCGTGTGTATCTTTGCATATCCTCGCGTTTTCACGCCTTCACAAAATTCATATTTTGTGTGGACTTGGCTTGGTATGTATGTGAATCACAGGTCGAACCTGGATTCCTCAGACTGAGTTATGGAGCAACTACTTGCAGTAGTGTCCCATGATTCAACATCTTCTTTGTCGCTTTTAAAAGCGGCAACATACTTCGCCTCTGTCATAGAATTCGCCACAGTAACTTGTTTGGAACAATTTCCAACTACCGTGCCACCATATTGTGTTTTACACAAAACCCTCAAATTAAATCAAAAATCGCTTGGAGCATGGATGAAGACTGTATCGATGTAACCTTTTACAACGAAATCTTCATGATCTCCGCTTGCGAGAAAACATGTCATCAGTGCTACTATAGTACTCAATGACCCTTTTTCACTGTTGTCCCATGATCAGAACTTTTGATCACCTTGGTATCTATACTCGCAACAACTTTGGAGTATTGGACATATCTGGTTGTTTTTACATACCATGGAATACATGATTAATCCAAACACAAGAGTGTGTGGAATCTCCATCATGTATTTTGCTCATCAGTGTTTTGGGACACCGAGTCTTGCAAAAACTCTTTCCATGTGACTTCGGCAAGAATCACTCCTTGACGGTTTTTAATGCTAAAAGGTTTTAGCATTTTGTCAATATGTATCTTTGCTCAGCCCCATCAGGTAAATCTATCTCCATAGATCATCATGCCTAATATTAAGGCTATTTAGCCCAAGCACTTCATCAAAAAACCCTTTTTAAATGAAGTCCTAATTCGTGTCAAGAAATTTAATTCCAATTAACAATGTGTCAAGCACACAATGTTTTTAGAAATATTATTATGCTCCCACTTACTTTCTTGAATCACAAGCATCTTCGTTACCCATTGATGAAGTCAAAACCCTTTTAACCATTTCATCAAAACACAAAGATTCCAACTCCATTTTGCTCTCTTCTGTCCATTGCTGGAACTCTGAAGTTTGCATACTTACTAGCATCCTCTGGATTGACAAAATACCTTGGACTGTAACACATGCAAGTCCTTGGTTTCATTTCCATCAGGTGGAAATCCTTTTGTCATCCATTGTTTTATATCTCATGATATGAAATATGTATTAATTGCTAGTTCAACCCGAACCGACTTTAAGCATCGCTACGGTGAAGCAACCTCATCGTAGTCAACTCCTTGAACTTGTATATTGCAACAAGTCGAGCTTTATGGATAAAACATTTTTATTCGTATCAGTTATAGTTCCATAAATATTCGTCAGACTCTAAGTCTTCTGAAAGGTGTATCAAGGTTTTAATCTTGAATCACATATATGGAAACTATCTCGGATAGTATTGGCATTTAGCCAATTCCGGAGTCAGGGCCCATCAATGCTTCCTTGTGTATCGTAGGTATACTGTTGTCTAACAACAATATCTCGTTTGCGCACCTGAGAGGTTTGCACGAGCCTTGCCTACGTGGTTCAACTGCAAGTTCGACCGAAGTCCATACATTTTATTGTAGAGACTTCCGTATCAGTCGCAGTAGGAAACTCTGGAATTACTTCCAAGGTCTCTTTCCTTTGACCTGATGACGAAGATACTGTTTATCTTGTCGAGTTGCACTATTCTCCCACTCACCTTTTGAAAGAACCATTTTCTTCAAAAAGCATACCGTTCTTTGTGGCAAACCTATTTGCCTCGGTATAGTGAGGGAGGAATACCCAATTACTTGGGATAACCTACAAAGTAGCACTTGTCTGATTTGGAATAGGTTTGTAACCTTTTACACAAGCCCCATATTCCAAATGTTAAGAAAAGATATAGCATGGTTGGGCGTACCATACCATGGCGTCATTTCAACAGACCTAATGGAGCTCTTTTCAGTGTAAAATCCGCAGTCTCTAAAGCATCACTTTAAAAGGGATAATGGCAAATTTATTTATGTCATCTTTGATCTTACCATGTCATAAATGGTTCAATTACATCTTCACAGACTTTCCACTCACAGTGGTGTTCCAGGAGGTGTAAGTTATGAAACTCTTTTCACAACTCATCAGACATTCGCTAAACTTGTAACTCAAATATTTCTTTCTGCAATCGAATTGTAGAAACATAATTTTCTTGTTACAATAACTTCTACTTCATTTTGAAAACCTTTCAAATGATTTCAAAAGATCCAGACTTACGTCTCATCAAGTAAATATCCATATATCTACTTGAGTCATTTCTGAAGATAGATAAATCCACTACTTGCAACAACATTTATCGGACTACATACATCAAAATGTATGATCACCAATAAGTTCTTTGCTCGTTCCTTATGGCCTGTGAACGGTATTTCAGTCACTTCACTTTTCGGAGGAAAGTTGCAAGTGTCAGGTGATTCAAAATCAAACGACTTCAAAATCCATCATAATGGAATTTTCCATGCGGGTTTCTCCAATGTGACCAAATGCAGTGCCACACTTGTGTGGTATTCTTTTAGTCTTATGACATTTAGCGTCAGTGTTATGGATGTATCATATTACCATCAATATTCATAACATACGTCCCATCGATGATGGAAGTATGGCCCTCATGTTATTCATAATACTGAACAGCAAAAGTTCTCTTATGAACAACCTTCTTGCAAGATAACTTATGCAATGGGCTAGAGTGTGTAAAACTCTAATTGAATTAGGAAAATAAACACAGACGGTAATACACCGATGGAAGGTACAGTAACATTTACTATGTTCCCTGTGTATACCTAAACCTCATTCCTGGCTAGTCTTTCAGGCCATAGTAGTTCTTACATCGAGTTGCAACAGAATGCAATCGAGCGGGTATCTTTGTGATTAACTCACAATACCCAAGAATCAGTGATTAACAATTTAATCATAATTCCCAAGAACTATATCTTTGACCAGCCTTCTATACATCAAAAACTTGTATGACATTCATACATGAGCTGGATATTCCAGTCTTCTTTCTCATTGCCTTTATACTTCTAACAGTTTAACTTTTAGTATTTCTCCTACTCTCAGAAGAAGCACCCAACTTAAGAGTGGCGTTAGCCCCGGACTTCCTAGGTGTGTAAGTCACACTAACACCCTTCGGACACTTCCTTTCTCTTTAAGTTGTTGTTTTATTCACTTTTCATCATATGACAGGCGTTCTACTGGATCCCTCTCTTATCAGTCTAATGCATAGTAAACTCCTTTACTAATAGTTTGCAAACAAACATTGCTTTGGATATCTCATATCTTTTAGCCTTTGTCTGTCTCTGAAAATGATTTTCAGATTCCATGAATATCACATAACTATCCAAACTTTCGAAGTTCAGGTCTGATGGAAGCAAACATATTGCACTTGACTGAAACGGAATTCTAGCTTTTGGATCGAAGGACGAGAGTCACATGATCCATAGCATAAGCGAGAGAATACCGAAAGTATGCGATAGGACAAAGTCCTTCTCGGCACTCTGGAGGACAATCCTCACATTACGTTACCAACCGTAAAGATTTAACCAGATATTTAACAGCTATTCAATTTTAATAGGGAAGGTGGAAATGCGAACCATTATTCTACAACTATTATGCAAATCACACTTAGACAGTGTTCAAAATTAATTGCACTGAGAATTAAACAAGTTAATTCAATAGTGCTCTCCCACTCAAATCAATATCTCTCATAATTGATTGTGAGCGATTCAAGATCCATATTACAATTCAACGCCAAGGATGTGTCCATCTCAAGTGACGAAAATTGCAATCGGTAGGCCAACTTGCCAATCACATCTCTATGTGACTCTTGTTCATCTTTCGATGGGCGTGTTCCGAGCTCAGGACGCTCCTCCAGAACGTCAAGACAACCAAGTGATCTTGCTGCGAGGTCTCAACTCACCCGCCTCACACTTCCCTAATCGTTCGCACCCATGTGTCCATGTGATGCCCCGAAAAGTTAGGTGCCGTGACGGTGCTACACTTGGGAGAACACTAACTACTTGATATTTTTGTGAGAGATCACCCTAATAAAAGCGACTACCGCGCAATCAAAAAGGGTGCATCATAAGGGATAAACATCTCAGGTAATTCATAATAGCATGATATGGTATAGCCCTTTCTGACGGAGAAGTCTTGTATTTCTTCGTCTTCGGCATTCGCGTCGGTGTTCACCTTCACAAAGATTGCCACCACCTTGTCGATGCACCAGATAATATTGCTATCTCTATAGCTAATAAAATAATGCAATACAACAAGTTTGACACGCAGGTCATTTAAAGTGCAATCATATGGCTCCAGCCATCATGCCGAATCATGACACACAGGTCATGTTAATCAATTTACATCATATAGTCATCTCATACATAATCAAATTAAATATGAGCACTCCTATACCACATCATATGCACATGCAAACCCTCCTGCAAAACCAAGTTAGACGCCTCTAATCGGTTCATGCAAAAACTTGTTTTTACGTGGCTTCTAAGGTTTCGAAACAAACCGAAACTACCAACGTCCATCATCAAGTATGATAATTCAAGTCGCTAGATTAACTTTCCAGGGTGTATGAAAACCGAGATAATAAAATCTCGAGCCCCATACTAAACTTCGTCATACGCATGACCCCCGTGCAGATCATATCTGCATTGCCCTTTTGTCTGCGAAATTTCATCTTTCCTTTTAACTACGATGGAATTCAATGAACTGTTAGCACTTCGTTGATCAATCAGTATCGCGGATTGCCAGAACTTTGAAACTCCACCATACTGTTATCAAGATCAGAAATATGCAAATTCTAGGGAAGTAACAAGAACATCGGGTAACAGATTTCATCTGCTACCCGCACAAATAATTTTCAGTAATAGAACTCATCTACTACCTAATTATATTGTGCAACACCCATACATCTCTATGTATTCTAGATCGCAACCTGCATCTACGCATAGCACGGCTCATGATGCCACTGTAGGGTAACGCAGCAGAAAACAAAAATTTTCCGACCTACGCACCAGCCTAGGACCACTATGGAGACTGCATACAAGGTTTGATCATTTTCGTTACCGACTCGTAGCGCAGCGAAAGTAGAGTCGATGACGATCGGTGGTGCAGATCCCCGCAGCTAGGATTTACAACCTCCCAACCGCGAGGATGTATACCCTCGTCTTCCCTTCGGACAGCCCTCCGGGAGGCGGTCGAACAGTCCCCTGGAAGGTGTCGCGGACAGCCCTTCGGGAGGACCTTCGAAACTCGAACGGTCACTCGGACAGCCCTTCGGGAGGACTCACAGAACTCGGACCGTCACTTGGACAGCCCTTCGGGAGGCACTCACGAACAGCCCCTCGGGCACTAAGATCGAAACTACGACCTCTCTACAGAGTTGCACACATACGGTGTCAACTATCCGGCAGGGCTTCGCCGTCCAGAACTAGTTCCCACCGGAACCCAGACAGCCTTTCGGCTCTACGAAACTCTTTTCGTGGGAGGGAGAGAGAAGCCAGATCATTGCATGGCACTTGTATGTGAGAAGGAGTGAGTCTTTAGGCAGCCCCCTCCACCCCTATTTATAGGCCAAGCCCAAGGGTGGCTTCTCCAAGAAGCCAAGGGGAAAAATACCAAAGGACCCTCAAGGTGGCTTCTCCAAGAAGCTACCCAAAAAGCACTTTCACTATTCACGACGACATTTTTCAGCGTCCGTTCAAACTGAAAATATTTATGTGGGCTTAGAACATTTCCAGTACCCACTAAAATAATTTTCAACGCGTTCTGGAACAATTCCAGTTTAGTGATTTCATCTGCGAAAAGCATCTGAAGCGGTTCCGGCAGCCCCGGAACATTTCCGGTTTTTCTTCCAGAAAATTCCCAGAAGTTTCCAGAATGATTCTGGCATCCTCCAAGAATTATCAGGCATGTGCCGAAACCATTTTGACTTAATGGTATCCCCTGAAACAACTTTTCAGTTTCTCCGGAACTCATCCGGTGACCTCTCTCTGCGGAACTTTTCCGCTGTCCGAAACTTTTCGGTGTCCGAAACTTTTTCGGTGATTTTCTCTCAGACTCCCTGTCTAGTATTCAGCAGATAGATGACCCTTAAGCGTGTGACCCTATAGGTTCGGTGAAGTATAGACATGACCTGGAACCCCTTCCGATCAATGATCAACATCGGAGCCGTGGACACCCATATTGACCCCTATACCCACACGAATGAATATTCGAGTGAACCTCCAGTTGCCGTGTGCTATTCCTGTTGCTTCACGATATGTTACAAATACCCGAGGTTAGACATGTTGGCATCCCCGTGGATCAACAACTTGTCCACTATGCCAGTTACCCCGTTATCGGTATTGTTCTCTTTTCTCGTTACCGTGTTCCGGCATCCCCGTGATCAAATCACAAAGTGTCTGGCCAGACGATGATGGATACCGTAACACCGAGAGGGCCCAGAGATATCTCTCCATCATCAGAGGAGCAAATCCCAATCTTGAGCTATCAAGTTACTTGACATACTTTCCCATGAACCCGTAAGCCGCCGTAATAGCCATCCATTTACGGATGACGTTTAACAAACCCCAAAGTTCATGAATCAAGCATGAAGAAACTCGATACTCTCATGGTCTGAGGAATCATGCAAACATTAACCATCTCTGTGTTATTAACCATTAACTCATGACGAATGTATCTCATAGCATAACATCAATTCGGGTCGATTCAACACAAATGTCCTTCCTGACATTGTGCCCTCAAAGTTGCTGGCATAGACATGCCCATGATTGGAAAAACATAATCATCATGCAACACTTGAGCTAGTCTTAGAGGCACGACTAGGAATACATTTTACCGTTTATTATACCACACGTGCACATGGGTTTTCCCCAGAGCCTTTATGGATATACGGGCTCGGGAACCATAGCAGTTATAGCATGGAATATAAACTTAATTATGAACAGGGAGATAATTAATAACATTTATTATTTCCTCTAGGGCATATCTCCTACAGTACTAACCCAAAGGTTGTTAATGGGCTACGAATAAAACATTATATCTCAGGTACGACCATTAATGTTGAAAGCAACAATATCCAAACTATGACACCGGAAGAACACATAAAAGAAACCTTCCGGAACACTCAAGAATCGTGAAAAAAAAGGGGGTACGTGATACGGTAAGTAAACGGACTCCAAAAAATCCGCAAAAATATTTTTTGTCAATTTTGGAATATTAAAAAAATTAGGAAAATAAGAAACTACCAGGAAGGTGACCCTGTTGGGCTTGCCAGGCGCACCCTGGTGTCTTGTGCCCACCTCGGGTACCTTTCGGACTCCGTTTTTCTTCCGTTTGCTTGTTTCCCAAGATAAAAAATCTTTATATACCCCCAAACCTATTGACCTCTGTATCACGGAGAAATCTCCTGTTTTCTTTTCCTTGCTATTTTTCTGTCAGATCTGTTAAGCCAGGCATCATGTCTTCTTCTTCCTCCAACAATGTGGAAGAGGATGCTTGGTTGATGAAGATCGAGCTGAAGAGGGAAGAACCCGTTGGAGCCGCCAAGGAGGACAAGTGCAAGGAGGCTACCGGAGATCAAACGCCGGTGATCAAGCAAGCACTGCCTGCCGAGGAGGAAGAAGAAGGTATCCTTAAACCTTACTATGCTCATCTTACCCCTACTGAGATTGAAGCCTTTCGGATCATTGAAACGGTTCATGTGCAAAATAAATATCTCACTCGTGAAAATATTCTGCATCAAGAGCACATCATCTTCCTCCGGAGCGTCATCCGTAGATTGGAGAATCTCTTGATCATGAAGGACAGGATCGCTACCACTTCATCACCACCACCACCTCCTTCATCATCACCAAAAGAGAATTGAGTATCGGGTATGGGCACTCCCCTTGGCTTTCGCCAAGCTTGGGGGAGGTGCCCCGGTATCGTATCACCTCCACTATCTTTTGCCTTTACTTTTCTTAGTTCGATTCATGGTTATCTTTTGCTTTAGATGAATAAAAGTTTAGTTCGATCCTTTCTTTTTGAGAGTTTGCTTAGTGATCTATCCTTGTAATCATGTGCGAGATATATAATAAAGTTTAGTTTGAGTTTTGCTTTCTTTACTTTCATGTTTCAATAAAAAGAAAGGAAATAAATGAAAAAGATCATATGCTAATCTTATTGTAAGTAATGACATCACATAAGGAAAAGTATAAGTAGAAAATTTTATTGTAGATTGACAAACATAGCATTAGTCAATGATGCAATTCATGAAAGAATTAATAAGGGAAGAGAAGATTCACATGCAAATACACTATCCTGGAAATCTTTTGTGATTATGAGCACCCATCAAAATATTATATGCCAAAATTGTTGACGTTGGACAAGGAAGACAACGTAATGATTTATGTTTGTTCATATTCACATAGAAATTATATTGTCATAGATCCTTCAACATGTGGTGTTTGCCCCCTATCTTTGCTAGCAAAAAATTCCGCACTAAGTAGAGATACTACTTGTGCATCCAAAAACCTTTAAACCCAAATCTTCTTTTGAGAGTCCACCATACCTACCTATGGATTGAGCAAGATCCTTCAAGTAAGTTGTCATCAGTGCAATAAGGCAATAAAAATTGCTTCTAAAAGTGTTAGATCATTTAGTGTAACAGAAAATTGAGCGTTGTACGAACTTGTGATGGCGAAGAATAAAAACGACAGACTGCATAATAAAGGTTGCCATCATAAGGGCAATATAACGTGACGTTCTATTGCACTAAGGGGTTGAGCATACAAACAAAAAGCACATGGCAACCTCTGCTTCCCTCTGCGAAGGGCATATCTTTTACTTTTATGTATTTACTTTCAAGCACGAGTCAAAGTTATTCTCCCTATTCCTTTTTATTTTCTCCTTTGGCAAGCATCATGTGGTGATGAAAGATCTAGGCACATATATCCAGTTGAATATGGGTAGCATGAGTTATTATTGTTGACATCACCCTCGAGGTGAATACGTTGGGAGGCGAAACTATAAGCCCCTATCTTTCTTTGTGTCCAGTTGAAATGTTTTGCTCATGTGTACGCGGTGAGTGTTAGCAATCATAGAAGACTATATGATGGTTGAGTATGTGGACTTGCCTAAAGGCTCCGATACGTGAACCTTCCTGAAAAGATGATGAATTGTAGTTGCAAAGTTGACTGAGAACATAGTTTGTTGGTTTCCAATAGAGTTTATGCTTTATACTTCATTGTTGTGATGAATTGTTACTTATTCATGAGAAGTCTATGATAAAACTTCTATGTTAAAGTTTGTTGCTGTTATAATAATTTACATGATGCTTCTATGTCCGTATTTTGTTTTTATCGACACCTCTCTCTCTAAGCATGTGGACATGTTTTTCGATTTCGGTTTTCGCTTGAGGACAAGCGAGGTCTAAGCTTGGGGGAGTTGATACGTCCATTTTGCATCATGTTTTCCTACTGTTATTTATAATATTTTTATGCATAATAATGCTTTTTGGAGTAATTCTAATGCCTTTTCTCTCATAATATGCAAGGTACTCACAAAGAGGGAGAATTCCGGTAGCTGGAAATCTGGACCTGAAAAAGCTACGTCAGGCTATCTATTATGCACAACTCCAAATGAGCTAAAACTTCACGAGTATTTTTTATGGAATAAATAAGAAATATTGGAGCCAATAAGTACCAGAGGGGGCCCACCAGGTGGGCACAACCCACCTGGGCGTGCCAGGGAGCCCAGGCGCGCCCTGGTGGGTTATGCTCTCCTCGGCCCATCTCCGGTGCCCATCTTCTGGTATATAAGTCATTTTGACCTAGAAAAAATAAGGGGAGGACTTTTGGGATGAAGCGCCGCCATCTCGAGGCGGAACTTGGGCAGCAGCACTTTTGCCCTCCGGCGGAGCGATCCCGCCGGGGGAACTTCCCTCCCGGAGGGGGAAATCATCGTCATCATCATCACCAACAACTCTCCCATCTTGGGGAGGGCAATCTCCATCAACATCTTCAACAGCACCATCTCCTCTCAAACCCTAATTCATCTCTTGTGTTCAATCTTTGTACCGGAACTATAGATTGGTGCTTGTGGGTGACTAGTAGTGTTGATTACATCTTGTAGTTGATTACTATATGGTTTATTTGATGGAAGATTATATGTTCAGATCTATTATGCTATTTAATACTCCTCTGATCCTGAGCATGATTATTATTTGTGAGTAGTTACTTTCATTCTTGAGGTCACGGGAGAAATCATGTTGCAAGTACTCATGTGAATTTGATATGTGTTCAATATTTTGATGATATGTATGTTGTGATTCCCTTAGTGGTGTCATGTGAACGTCGACTACATGACACTTCACCATATTTGGGCCTAAGGGAATGCATTGTGGAGTAGTTATTAGATGATGGGTTGCGAGAGTGACAGAAGCTTAAACCCTAGTTTATGCGCTATTCCGTAAGGGACCGATTGGATCCAAAAGTTTAATGCTATGGTTAGAATTTATTCTTAATACTTTTCTCATAGTTGCGGATGCTTGCGAGGGGGTAAATCATAAGTAGGAGGTTTGTTCAAGTAAGAACAGCACCTAAGCACCGATCCACCCACATATCAAATTATCAAAGTAGTGAACACGAATCGAACCAACATGATGAAAGTGACTAGATAAAATTCCCGAGTACCCTCAAGAACACTTTGCTTATCATAAGCGACCGTTTTGGCCTGTCCTTTGCCTCAAAAGGATTGGGCTACCTTGCTGCACTTTTGTTACTACTACCGTTACTTGCTCATTACAAATTATCTTGCTATCAAACTACTCTGTTACTTACAATTTCAGCACTTGCAAACATTACCTTGCTGAAAACCACTTGTCATTTCCTTCTGCTCCTCGTTGGGTTCGACACTCTTACTAATCGAGAAGGCTACAACTGATCCCATATACTTGTGGGTCATCAATGATGTGGTAAAAAAATTGACCTGTTTGACGAAAGTTTGGACACACACCCCTCACAAACCGGAGCAACTCACTAGAAGGCTCGTGGTTTCGAGAGGGAACAATGCATGTTTGATGACGAATCGACGATAGCTTCCTCTTATGGGCTTCAAAAAAATTCTATAGTTAACATGCACTAATACAACTGTCATGTCAAAATTTGGAAACTTTTAGGGGTCATTTGACCTTTTTATGACATTTAGTGATTTTCTAGCCATTTAATGATCGTAATCCAAATTTGAACTACATCTACATGCAGCGGCTAACCATAACGGTTTGAAAAAAAAATTGTGTACTTGTGTGCGAGTTAATTCCATGTGCAGTAAATTGGAACGAATTTTCAAACATATTGGTGTCACGGATTGGACACATGCATTGAGTGCCATGGCATTTAAATTCCAAAAAATTAAAAAATGATCAAACGATGTAAATATCTGGTGTTCAAAAAAGAAAATGTAAAGATCTGGCAAGACAACCGGGCCCCACACGATTGGCACTCTATTTCCCGCCTCGAGGTTTGGAAGGTGAGTGGCGTGGGTTATTAATCGGACACGGTTATGTATTGGAAACCGTCTGCTATTAAGTTCACACATGGCTTTTGCTGCGGGAATCGTGTGTAATTCAAACTACAGTACTCATAAATTCCGGCGACCTACGTGTGTACTGTTCTCATCGATCTAGATTCCGGCCACCAATAAATACTACCTTGCTCACGTCATCCCGCCTGCATTCTCATCTATATCCTCCCCTCGCTTGCCCTCTCTCTCTCTCAAATCTCTGCCATGGCGCAGCCGATCTGCCCACGCGCCAACGAGGAGGCGCCGCCCCTCGAGGACGCTCAGTCAAAGAGCAGCGACGAGGAGGGCCCCTACGCGCCGTCGGACGAGGTTGCATCGGACCCCTCAACTTTGGAGTGGTTTTGGGGCCACTACAATCATTATCTGTGGAAGTCGCTGCAGCTGGCTGAGAAAGCCAGGCAAGTGGCATTCAAGAAGGAGATGGCGGAGGAGGAAGCCAGGTACCAGGCGGCCTGTGAAGCCCATGATGCCGCCCGAAAAAAGGAGGTGGTGGAGCTTTGGGGGCGGGCATGTCGTCGTGTGGAGGAGGTGTACGAAGACGGGTACTTCGGGAGGAAGGTCAAAGGCGCTAGGCGCCTCATCGCTGCGTGGAGGTGGGCCGATAAGCTCCAGTGTGCCACCGACGAGGAGCTCCGGTGGGCGCCCAATGAAATGGCAAGATCGTTCACGCTCGTCCGCCAACAAGAGACAGATCAGTATGTCAAGCGCTGCGAGACGGAGGAGGCGGAGTACTACCTCCGCGCTGGGAAGACGCCGCGCACCAGGGAGCTGCTGGCGAGGGGCTACCAGAATACTACCCCTAGGAGGGATTATTAGTTTTACTATTGTTCATTTTCAATTTTATGCATTGTACCTAGTAGTTAAGTATCATCACGTATATGTGATGATATTATATATATTCTATGATGAACTAATGAATAATTAATATATATTATGAATTCCATTTTCTATCTGTTTTCGTATACTAATTTGTATCTAGTTGTTATCATCCACATATACAGAATGGAAGGCATATACACATACACATTGAAACAGAACATATAAGAATGGAAAACATAGTCCACACATTAAAACAGAGCAATATTATGATTGATGTGAATACATAGCAATCCACGTCGAAACGACTCAACAAAATAAAACGCGTCCATGAGACCATGACCAGTAGCCCTTGCCTACGGTAGCTTTTGGCTCTGCCTGAACTCGTGCAGGCGTTCGTCCAAGCGGTCGACACGCTCGCGGTACATCTGGAGCGCGATCTCGAACTCCAAGTTGGCTATTCCATGTTCCTCTACTGCGCCCAGGTGGACACCTGGGCCAAGGAGACGGTCGAGTCTAGCGACCAGCGCGTTGGCATCGAGCGGGCCGCGGACAAGGCGAACGGCGCGACCCATGCGAACGGCGCGACGGACGTCCGGTGCAAGTACGGCGCGGCCGGCCTCTGGTGCAAGTATGGTGCAGACGGCTTCTGCCCACTCCTGGCGCGGAATGGGGGTACTGACGGGACGTGTACCCAGCTACGACGCCCTGTCGATAGCAGGGAAGCGCCGATGGATCCGCTTTTGCTGTGCGGCGCCCCGCGCCTCTCGCTCTGCGGCGCTCCAACAGTCTTGCTGTGCGGCGAGCCGTAGCCTATCGGCGTGGACGCACCTAGCTTGCTCTGCGGCGCGCCATCGATCATGTTGTGCGGCGAGCTGCAGCCTCTCGGCGCTGACATGTCTATCTTAATTCGCGGCACTGAAGTGCCATGCGCCAAGGGTCTGCTCAACCCTGGCGATGACGCGCATCACGGCGTCGTCCATCATGTTGCCGGTGAGCGCCTCGGCCTCGACAGGCCGTGGCGCCTTTTCGTTTTCCTCGTCGAGGAGGTTGATGGCAGAGGCGGTGCTTTGGTGGGTTGGCATGCTTGGAAAAGGTGGATGTGCTACAGGCTGCGCAATATCGCTGGGTGGCGGCGGAAAACCGGTGAGGAAATGGCGGGAAACGATGGCGTGTTCATAAAACACCATCAATTAATAAAAACTTAGCATAGAAGGAACATCAAGCTAGCGCGACACGTGCGGGCACATTGCTCGCCCAAGGCTATGATCCATATACTTGTGTGCCCAACAGAGCACACTATTCACAGTAAAGAATATTGTTCCGTTTATCCTAGTAGAACAGTGGCGGCAAGCGTCACAAGAAGTAGATGATGATCAGATGATCGTTTATCCTAGTTAATTAGGCATGTAATAGTTTACTTCGGTGTGTGGAAATGTCATGTGTGTACTAGCCACCTATGTAATTGGATGTTTGCCGCGTATCACGCATATCTTGTTTATGTGAAACGTTTCTGTTCTCTTTGCTCAACACGAACAGTTTATCGGAATGAAGTGTATGCCCTCCATTGCACACACCTTGATCTGGCTGAACCGTTTCTGTTGCGTTGCCTAATCGAAAACAGTTCATCCGAGTGAACCGTATGCCGTATATCGCACACACCTTGATCTGGCTGACCGTTTATTTTGTGTTGCCTAATCACAAATAGTTCATTTGAGTGAACAGTATGCCGTATATCGCACACACCTTCATCTAGCTGCCCGTTTCTATTGTTCCGCCTCATCACAAACAGTTCATTGACTGAACCTTTTGCCCCGCAACGCACACGCAACGAAAATCTGAACTGTGTTTGATGTATCCGCCATCGCAAACGTATTGCATCTTTTTTGACGGTTTTTTACATCATCGTTTGCAATTAATGCATCGCACACAGTTTCGTCGAAGGGTCTCTGATTGTAGTGTCGCGTTAGCAGCATCCTGCAGTAGTGATTTTGTACACGAAGTGCATCCAGTTTTTGTCGTAACCCTCTCAACTTTTTAACACATGCTATGTGGGTGAAATAATGATACCATGCCAAGTTTCAACCTTTTCAGAGTTCATTTGTAGTGTTTTTCAATTTCAGGGTCATTTAGCTCATAAAAATAGCAAATGAAGTCCTACATAATGCATGAAATATTTTGTTTGGACATAATTGCATTGATTAACTCCTACATAATGTTTTTTCTCGTTTCAAATGCCAAAACACATATATACCCTAACTATTACAAAGATTCCCTCCAGTTTGTCCGATGTGGGACTTTCTAGATAAGTCCGGAAACTCATTAAAGAAGAAAGTGATGACGGTGAAGCCGGTCACATCCCAGAGTGGGATCTTGGGGTATAAAAAAATTTCTTCGCGTGTGTCCCTTTGCGCCGTAACCATGGACAATCTTCATCATTTAACAAGATGCTTGGGTCAATCTTCACTTTGAAGGGAGCAATTTCATGAAACTTTTCATAATCTTCTGACATGTCTTTCTTGTCCTCCACTCCCACGATGTTTCTTTTCCCTTAAAGAACTATGTGGCGCTTTGGCTCATCGTCTGATGTATTCGCTTCCTTATCTTTTCTTTTTATCGGCTTGGTAGATATGTCCTTCACATAGAAAACCTGTGCCACAATATTGGCTAGGACGAATGGTTCATCTGTGTACCCAAGATTGTTGAGATCCACTGTTGTCATTCCGTACCACGGGTCTTCCTTTACCCCGCCTCCTGTCAGATTGACCCATTTGCACCGAAACAAAGGGACCTTCAAATCATGTCCATAGTCAAGTTCCCATATCTCCTCTATGTAACCATAATATGTGTCCTTTGGCCTATTGGTGTTTGCTGCATCAAAGTGGACACCGCTGTTTTGGTTGGTGCTCTTTTTATCTTGGGCGATCATGCAAAATATATTCCCATTTATCTCGTACCCTTTGAAAGTCAATATAGTCGAAGATGGTGACTTGGCCAGCAAGTACAGCTCATCTCCAACAGTGTCGTCATGCATGAGACGTGTTTGCAACCAACCGCCAAATGACGCCATGTGTGTATGTTTGATCCAGGGCTCAGACTGCTACGGGTTCTTGGAGCGTACAATATCGAAGTGTTCCTCGATATACGGAGCCACCAAGGTGGAATTTTGTAAAACTGTGTAGTGTGTGCTTGTGCCCAAGAATGCCCGTCCATACATATTACTGAATCCTTTCCTAGCGTGCCTTTTTCACCCAGTCTGCCCTCATGCCGCGATTCAGGAACACCAATCGGCTTAATGTCAGGAATAAAGGCAAAAACAAAATGACCTCCTCTGTTTCATGGCCCTTGGAGATGCTTCCTTCTGGTCTAGCACGGTTATGAACATATTTCTTTAAGACTCCTATGAACCTCTCAAAGGGGAACATATTGTGTAGAAATACAGGACCAATCTCGTCGACTAGGTGAACTAGCACGTGCGTCATGATATTGAAAACGGATGGTGGGAACACCAACTCAAAACTGACAAGACATTGCACCAAATCATTCTGTAACCTTGGTAGGATTTCTGGATCGATTACCTTCTGAGAGATTGCACTGAGGAATGCACATAGCTTCACAATGGCTAATCGAACGTTTTCCGGTAGAAGCCCTCTCAATGCAACCGGAAGCAATTGCGTCATAATCACGTGGCAGTCATGAGACTTTAGGTTCTGGAACTTTTTTCTCTGCCATATTTATTATTCCCTTTATATTCGACGAGTAGCCAGACGGGACCTTCATACTGAGCAGGCATTCAAAAAAGATTTCCTTCTCTTCTTTGGTAAGAGCGTAGCTGGCAAGACCTTGATACTGCTTTGGATGCATGTCGTCTTTTTCGTGCATACGTTGCTGGTCCTCCCGTGCCTCCGGTGTATCTTTTGTCTTCCCATACACGCCCAAGAAGCCTAGTAGGTTCACGCAAAGATTCTTCGTCACGTGCATCATGTCGATTGCAGAGCGGACCTCTAGGTCTTTCCAATATGTTAGGTCCCAAAATATAGATTTCTTCTTCCACATGGGTGCGTGTCCGTCAGCGTCATTCGGAACAGATTGTCCGCCAGGACCCTTTCCAAAGATTACTTTTAAATCCTTGACCATATCAAGTATATCATCACCAGTATGGTGGCGAGGCTTCTTCCGGTGATCTGCATCACCTTTGAAATGCTTGCCTTTCTGTCTTAAGAGATGCTTGATCGGAAGAAATCGACGATGTTCCAGGTACACATTCTTCTTACATTTATCCAAATATATACTTTCAGTCTCATCTAAACAGTGAGTGCATGTGTGGTATCCCTTGTTTGTCTGTCTTGAAAGGTTAGAGCAGGCCAATCATTGATGGTTACAAACAGCAACGCTCGTAGGTCAAATTCCTAATGTTTGTGCTCATCCCACACATGTATACCTTTTATGTCCCACAGCTGTAAAAGTTCTTCAACTAATGGCCTTAGGTACACATCAATGTCGTTGCCAGGTTGCTTGGGGCCTTGGATGAGCACTTGCATCATAATGAACTTCCGCTTCATGCACAACCAAGGAGGAAGGTTATAGATACATAGAGTCACAGGCCAGATGCTATTATTGCTGCTCTGCTCCCCAAAAGGATTAATGCCATCTGCACTTAAAACAAACCATGCATTCCTTGCGTCATCTGCAAAGTCCCGCCACTTTCTCTCGATTTTTCTCCACTACGACCCGTCAGGGGGTACTCTCAACTTCTCGTCTTTCTTACGGTCTTCGTTGTGCCATCGCATCAACTTGGCATGCTCTTTGTTTTGGAACAAACATTTCAACCGTGGTATTATAGGAGCATACCACATCACCTTCATAGGAATCCTCTTCCTGGGGCGCTCGCCCTCAACATCACCAGGGTCATCGCGACTAATCTTACAGCGCAATGCACTGCATACTGGGCATGCATTCAAATTCTCGTACTCTTCACTGCGGTAGAGGATGCAGTCATTAGGGCATGCATATATCTTCTACACCTCTAATCCTAGAGGGAAGGCAACCTTCTTTGCTTCGTACGTACTGTCGGGCAATTCGTTGTCCTTTGGAAGCATCTTCTTTAACATTTTCAGCAACTTTTCAAATCCCTTGTCAGATACACCATTCTCTGCCTTCCATTGCAGCAATTCCAGTGTGGTACCCAGCTTTTTCTTGTCATCTTCGCAATTTGGGTACGACAATTTCTCGTGATCCTCTAACATGCGCTGCAACTTCAACTTCTCCTGTTCACTTGCGCAGTTTCTCTTTGCATCTGAAATGGCCCGACCAAGATCATCAGCGGGCTCATCTAATGCCTCTTCTTCAGCTTCTTCCCCCATTGTACTACCACCGTATTCAGGGAACCCAGGATAGTTGTCATCATCCTCTTCTTCTTCATTCTCTTCCATTAGAACCCCTCTTTCTCCGTGCTTGGTCCAATAGTTATAGCCGGACATGAAACCAGACGTAAACAGGTGGACGTGAATGACTCTTGAGCTAGAGTAATTGTTATCATCCTTACAGACAGCACATGGACAACACATAAAACCATTCCGCATGTTTGCCTTAGCCGCAAGCAGAAAAGTATGCACGCCATCAATGAACTGGGGAGAGCGTCGGTCATCGTACATCCATTGCTGGCTCATCTTCATTACACAACACCAAAAAGACCAAATTAATACAAGTTCATACACACTTATTCTCATAAAACAACATACAACTATCTAGCTAAAGCATTTAAATGCAACAACAAATGCGATCAAGATCGCAACTACGATAATAATTGATCCAACAGCATAGTGATACCAAGCCTCTTTATTAACGGCATATTTTCTCATCTTTCTAATCTTCAAGCGCATTGCATCCATCTTGATCTTGTGATCATCGATGACATCGGCAACATACAACTCCAGTTTCATCTTCTCTTCTTCAATTCTTTTCAATTTTTCTTTCAAATACTCGTTTTCTTTTTCAACTAAATTTAACTTCTCGACAAGACTTCTGATGTAAACCTTGCAGTAAGTTTGGTAGGTAGGTACCAAAGTAACCCTGGCAAGGAACACTGGACAGCGGTCAAGAACATCCTGAAGTACCTGAAAAGGACTAAGGATATGTTTCTCGTATATGGAGGTGACGAAGAGCTCGTCGTAAAGGGTTACGTCGACGCTAGCTTCGACACAGATCCGGATGACTCCAAGTCACAAACCGGATACGTGTATATTTTGAATGGTGGAGCGGTAAGCTGGTGCAGTTGCAAGCAAAGCGTCGTGGCGGGTTCTACATGCGAAGCGGAGTACATAGCAGCCTCGGAGGCAGCACACGAAGCAGTATGGATGAAGGAGTTCATCACCGACCTAGGAGTCATTCCAAATGCGTCGGGTCCAATGGCTCTCTTCTGTGACAACACTGGAGCTATTGCCCTTGCCAAGGAGCCCAGGTTTCACAAGAAGACCAGGCATATCAAGCGTCGCTTCAACTCCATACGTGAACATGTTCAAGATGGAGACATAGATATTTGTAAAGTGCACACGGATTTGAATGTAGCAGATCCGTTGACTAAACCTCTTCCACGAGCAAAACATGATCAACACCAGAACTCTATGGGTGTTCGATTCATCACAATGTAACTAGATTATTGACTCTAGTGCAAGTGGGAGACTGTTAGAAATATGCCCTAGAGGCAATAATAAAATGGTTATTATTATATTTCCTTGTTCATGATAATTGTCTGTTATTCATGCTATAATTGTGTTATCCGGAAATCGTAATTCATGTGTGAATACATAAACCACTACATGTCCCTAGTAAGCCTCTAGTTGACTAGCTCGTTGATCAATAGATGGTTACGGTTTCCTGACCATGGACATTGGATGTCATTGATAACGGGATCACATCATTAGGGGAATGATGTGATGGACAAGACCCAATCCTAAGCCTAGCACTAGATCGTGTAGTTCGTTTGCTAAAGCTTTTCCAATGTCAAGTACCTTTTCCTTAGACCATGAGATTGTGCAACTCCCGGATACCGTAGGAGTGCTTTGGGTGTACCAAACGTCACAACGTAACTGGGTGGCTATAAAGGTGCACTACGGGTATCTCCGAAAGTGTCTGTTGGGTTGGCACGAATCGAGACTGGGATTTGTCACTCCGTGTGACGGAGAGGTACCTCTGGGCCCACTCGGTAGGACATCATCATAATGAGCTCAATGTGATCAAGGAGTTGTTCACAGGATGATGTGTTACGGAAACGAGTAAAGAGACTTGCCGGTAACGAGATTGAACAAGGTATCGAGATACCGACGATCGAATCTCGGGCAAGTATCGTACCGATAGACAAAGGGAATTGCGTACGGGATTGATTGAATCCTCGACATCGTGGTTCATCCGATGAGATCATCGAGGAGCATGTGGGAGCCAACATGGGTATCCAGATCCCGCTGTTGGTTATTGACCGGAGAGTTGTCTCGGTCATGTCTACGTGTCTCCCGAACCCGTAGGGTCTACACACTTAAGGTTCGGTGACGCTAGGGTTGTAGGGAAAGTTTGTACGTGGTTACCGAATGTTGTTCGGAGTCCCGGATGAGATCTCGGACGTCACGAGGAGTTCCGGAATGGTCCGGAGGTGAAGATTTATATATGGGAAGTTGTCATACGGTCACCGGAATAGTTTCGGGGGTTATCGGTATTGTACCGGGACCACCGAAAGGTGTCCGGAGGTCCACCGGGTGGGGCTGATTTACCCGGGAGGCCTAATGGGCTGTATATGGGAGGGAACCAGCCCCCTAGTGGGCTGGTGCGCCCCCCCAAGGGCCCATGGCGCCTAGGGTTGGGAAACCCTAGGGGAGGGAGCCTTCCACCTTGCTTGGGGGGCAAGTTTCCCTCCCCTGGCCGCCTCCCCTCCCCTCAGATTGGATCTGTGGGGGCCGGCCCCCTCTCCTCTTCCCCCTATAAATAGTGGAGGGGTGGGAGGGAGGCCATACCTCATCCCTGGCGCAGACCCTCCCCTCTCCAACACCTCCTCCTCCTCCCGCGGTGCTTGGCGAAGCCCTGCAGGAATACCACGCAGCTCCAACTCCACCACGCCGTCGTGCTGCTGCTGGAGCTGTCCTCCCCAACCTCTCCTCCCCCCTTGCTGGATCAAGAAGGAGGAGACGTCTCCGCTCCGTACGTGTGTTGAACACGGAGGTGCTGTCCGTTCGGCGCTCGGTCATCGGTGATTTGGATCACGACGAGTACGACTCCATCAACCCCGTTCTCTTGAACGCTTCCGCTCGCGATCTACAAAGGTATGTAGATGCACTCCCCTCTCTCTCGTTGCTAGATGACTCCATAGATTGATCTTGGTGATGCGTAGAAAATTTTAAAATTCTGCTACGATCCTCAACACATACAAGTAAGAAAATTATACAAGTAACTATCTAAATCATACAAATAAGATTTTTTTTTTATATAAAAAGGATAAGAACAAGAGGCTCACCAAGGTGGTGCCGGCGATGGGACGGTGAGGGCGACTGACGGTGGTTGGGACGGGGACGGAAAGGCACTAAGTAAACCACACCTATACATATGCAAACTAAGAAGTTAATCTGAGCTCAAATTGCATATAAATCAAATAAACTCCCACATAATTACTCCCAAACTAAAACCCACAAATCACTATACTTATAGAGCATTGCACGAGCTAATCTAGCAACGAGAGATGAAAGGACAAAGTTGCTAACCTTTGTGAACACTTGGAGAGATGGGGTGCCTCAAATCTTGGCAAAGAATGGAGGATAAGCTCGAGCTAAGGGGAAGAACAGAGAGGGGGAAGGAGAAAACAGAGAAATGGGCTCGGGCTGGACGAAGAGTTTATATAGGGAAGTATTTAGTCCCGGTTGGTTATACAAACCGGGACTACAGATCCACCTCTAGTCCCGGTTGGTGATACAAACTGGGACTAAATGGGCTCGTGGGGGCCCCAGCCTGACGCCAGTCTGCCACCACCCCTTTGGTAGAAAATGAACCGGGACTAATGATGCCCGTGCCCCCGACCGCTCCTATCCGTTGGAACCGGGACTAATGGTCACATTAGTCCCGGGCCAAAACCAGACCGGGACTAATTATCCGGACGTAAGGTCTGTTTTCTACTAGTGCATGACAAAACCACGACAAATATGGTTGTCAATGATCGGCAGGGGCGGAGCCAGGATTTAGACATAGAGGGGGCGAGACAACAACAAAGCCCAGAAATTTTTTGTGTCTCACGAACTACAGAAGAGTTTTTATATCCAGATATCACTCCCGATCGGGCAGGTCTAGCTATAGGTTGTAGTATTGAACAACTCCATGTGCGCGCCATGTAGATGAAGTTGGTAATCGAACTACTCCAAAATACGACATAAAGTACCCTGATATGGAACATTGTCATATGTATGTTTAAGAAGAACATGACCAATCATGTATAACTAAATAGCAGGATTTAGCTTGCATTTACTTGATATATGTCAACGCAAACATACATAAGCATATAGAATCAATATGCGGTGTATTAGAAAAAAGTGAGCAACGTCTCAAGAATACATACCTTGCTAGAGTATCAAATCCAGCCCCGGCAATCCCTCAGAAAAAAATCAAATCCAGCCCCAGCTCGCCCCATCTGCTCGGATGAGCATTGTTTCCGCAGGCCGCAGGCATGCGGCAACCATCGCTGGCCAAGCATGGAAGGGTTCGCGCTTTCGAAAGATTGTGCCCGCCTATGCCTTAGTGTGGCCACGATGGTTGATGATAATGAAAGATTAAGCCTTATCCTGGCGTGGGCGGCGGAGGCAAAGAGATCAGGTGGAGCTTGATTAGGTCAAACTGCACGGAATAGAAACGAACGGCCTGTATGTGTGTGTATTACAGATCGATCGGTGATTCACGCACGGGAAAACCACCAAAACGCCATTTGTTTTGGGCTTGGGCCAGCCAGGAATATATGCACGCATGGATAAAGGCCTTTGCTAATGGCCAGGGATATATGCCCTTTGCTAATGGCCGGTACCTAAGTAGCAATCAGTAGATTAGTATTAGCCCCCCCTAATAATTCATGGGGGTGGCCGATCCGCCCGGTGTTATTTCAAACCATACATATATTGAACTTATTATAGAATCGAACTTGCAACGATTTATACTCTCCAAGGTTCTGTAAATATGTCCAACTAATACTACACTAGAAATTACTATTAAGATATTGGTTAGACATTATTTTTTAGAAACCTCTAACACTATATTTAATGACAACTAAAATATAGATGAACATTATGTAGTTTATAGAATTGTCACATTAAATTATGATACATCACTTAATTTAAATTTATTACGAACAAATTGATTAGTGATACACACTAAAACTATTAAATATTAAGACTAAAGTATGTGGTTGACAATACCAACTAAGTAATAAAAATATAATTCTTAATATTGTAGTGTGATACAAATAAAATAAAATAATTTGGTATAAAACTATTTATTTTAATTTGGCATGGGTCCCGAATTTATTTGGATGCCGCCGTGTGCGTGCGTACCCCTAGCCGCCACAGCAGGTGGCCGGCCGGAGCACGCGGCGTAGCCAGATCTAGCTTGGCCGGACCGGGCTTGGCTTGGGTGGATGCGGGGGGGGGGGGGGGGGGGGGCGACGGCGTGGGCGTGTGGGTGCTTACTACGCCTATGCAGGACGGAGGGATAGAGGTGAGGCTGGGCAGCGAGAGTCGTGACGGTGGGTGTTATATACACAGGGAGGTGCAGGTGACGCCCGCGGAGAGTGAGAGACAGTGGCAACCCAGTTGACGTCATCCCTCTACTCTATGCACAGTGAAGGGGTCCCCCGCCCTTACCGGGCTTGTTAGGTGGTTACGGCTAAAGCCATCCCATTACTCTTAATTAATGGCTCTCTCTCTCTCTCTCCTGCATCGCCCCATTAAATGCGTGTTGGATTGATTTATTTATTATTTTCTGCGGGCAGATTTTGAGTGAAGCACGGTGAGTATTTCCTTTTTATGAAAGCACACATATGGCTCTATACTATTCTCTTTGTTTGCTCTATATTAGCTTGCACCGGAATGTTTGTCCCCATTTACCGGGTAATTAAGTGTCAACGTAAAATACCTTGTTCCAAGTAATAACAATTACAAGGAGAGGATCTAGCGATTGCCTACACACATTTTCAAGGATAGCTATTGGTGCGGCCATTTTGTTTCGTGTTGTTCTACAACATGGTCCGTTTTCTCTAACCCTTTGAATCAGTGTTGATGGATTGCAAGCCTGTACGACATGGGTGATGCTCCAAGCGATGTTGCTTATGTGTTTTTTTAGATCTCGTCTCAAGGAGCGAGTGGCTATTGCGGTCTTGAAAGCCTAGTATGGCGAAAGCGTTTGCAGGTGTCTCTTTCCTTTATTGTTTTCTCGGTGTAATTCTCAATCTCCGACGGGCGGCGTACAATCGAAGGAAGAAGAAGGCTAGTATGATTTTCACTGTAAGTTTATTTGTTTACTGGTCAATCTGCGTCCAACTGTCTATCTATTGTACCAACTTCTCTTTTCCTTGATATTAATAAGATTATGGTAAATTAAGTCTTACACAATTGCCCGCAAGGATGTCCAAGACCGGCAGGCCATCGTATCCAAGCATTTGTGCAAGCTATCAACTACTTCATCAAAGGCATAAACCCAGGCCAGGTGTATGCATCAAATTCTAAAATTTTGGGTTCTCCTAAGAAATATATATTGTCCTGGTACTTGAGAAATAGTTATATGTAGAGAGAAAGTCACTTGTTTTTGTTCTCCTAAGAAATATATATTGTCCTATAGTTTAACATAGTAGTGTATTCTCCGCGACGATGAAATACAAGCAGTTGTTGTAAATAGCAAATTACAACAGATTGCTAGACTTCTGTACAGCAACCCACCCCTTCATGGTGCACTGATTGTTTTCACTATCCTTGGTGATCCTTTTTTTTATATGTATCCTTGGTGATCTTGGTGTTATGAAAAACAAACTATTCTCTATGCTATGTAACGCCCTCTTTGTACTTTATCAAATATAAATGCAAACCCTATTTTCTTGGTTCATTCGGTCAACTATATATCACCTCACGGGGTATAGCACTAAAACGCACAGTACCTTGCTCCAAATGATAAAGATTTAACCATTACCTCGCCAACGTAGTGCAGACACATGATTCCATTGTCATGGGCGCGGCGTGCCGCCGCCTCCTGAGGGATTGGTGCCGGTGATAAAATGATAAATGTTGGTCCGCCATGCACACCTATGTAAGCCAGAACATTTTAGTTTGCTCCGTACACTACCCTCTCACAACCTTGAAATAGCCTCCTTGTAAACTACAGTATATTCTTGCTTTCAGAAGTTGGGTTGCCACGATCGTCTTCAATTAAAAATTTAAGCCCACTACGCTAAGTATACATAGCAGAAGTAACGCTACAACGTGGTCATCAACGACCAAAACTACCAAACTTTTGAGGTCGTCGCAAAGAGAAGCCTATTTACGACACAAGAATGGATTCAGGCCAAATATTGGTAGTCCAACATGGGAGTCCAACAGGTGACCTCTCAGCAAAGGAATTCACAAGGCAATATTCATACGCCATATAGCAATATACACTAAGATTTGCATCACATGTGCCAAAAATAACATACACACAAGTATCGTATCAACGGGGCGCGGCCGCGCCGCGCGGGTATTGTGTTTTCCTGTTTAGTATAGCATGTATCAAGCATGATGGCAATAAATGTACATGTATCGTGCATGATGGCAATAAATGTATTTACTTTCATCATATCATCCTACGTTGGTATTTTATGCATGTATTAACATCTATTTCCATCTCATCTTATTTTTGTGTGATCCTATCAGCACGACCCTAAGAGTACTTACCATAAATAAACATCACACCCCATATAGATATGTTGTATCGATGGGCGCGAAGTGCCGAATGTTACTGGTTTAAGATAAGAGAACCCTGCATGTAGGAAGATAAATTGGAAGAGGCATATTATTGGCATCTTGCATGCTGCATGTTGCTACACAGGGAAATACACACTGCGACATCTCTATTTAGACTAATTTATTCTCGCCATGTCGTTCTATGAAACAAAGAGTATGCTACAATAAATGATGAAGGCACCATTAGCCGAGGGAGTGTCATATTAGTAGTTAACATGAGAGAGTTCATACATGGGGCACATAATGGGCATGAACCTGTGCCTGAATCAGTCATTTATGACCATATAGACTTCAACTATACATCAAGATAATGTTTGTGTATAAAAATGGAAATACCAATGTTTATGTACAGGAAGAAATACCAATAGGTACAGCCATCTGTTGCAGTTTTTTTGTCTGACTGGTGACTAACTTGCATTCATAAGAAAAATAGATTGTTAATACCTTGTCATTGCTTGTGTTCTTTCACCCTTAAGGATCTTATTATGTAAGTTAATAGTGTGTCTTCCAAATCCATCACAACTTGACGCATGCATACAACAAATATGAGAAGAGGGTAAAACCATATCTTTAGTATTGATGCCTACATACAACAAATATGAGAAGGGGGTAAACCCATATTGTTTAGTATTGATGCCCGCATACAACAAATTTGAGGAAGGGGTAAAGCCATACTATTTAGTAAGTATACAGAACTGGTGAAAATGAGTTACAATATAAATCTTGTAAATAAACAGTTTTGACTGGAATTGTTTCAGTTATCAATTGTAGTCAAGTGTCACATATGTTAGTAAAGCATGACAGGCAACAACTAACCAGTGCTATCCACACAATACTTCAGGAAATTATGTAAATTGTGGGCACATCAGAAACCCACAACTTAATAGATATCCAATTAAATATAATACAATATAAGATAAAAATTTACATGTCTAGGTGCGGCCATCATTGATGCTTCCACTTAAACCACGGAGAAACAATACACAGGTTCAAGATTAGTTAAACAATGCATCAGTTCAGGTTCAAAAGCTTGCTTTGTTGCCTGGTACTATAATGGCCAGAGCCAATGCATTGCTTTCCGAGACCCATTATGCTCAGCTCTAGAGAACTTTTTTTTAAAATTTCTCCATGTTTGTGTGTCATGGCATACTTAGAAAGGCAAGTAGTACAAAGTATAAGCACATGTAATTATAGTTAATATAAGAACCTTTGAGCTCATATAAGTAGGCTGTAGTAATTCCAAACCGGCAGCAAATAACCTCCGTATTTTGGAGTATATTTGCTGTAACCTATCCACCCTTTAGCCTATTTTAATGTCTTAAAAAAAGCTTTAAGTGATTGTGACGTCTTATCTTATAAAAGCATAAATCAACTGATTGACCATTCATCACGTACGTACTGTCATGGTTAATCAGCACCTCAAGAGCTAGCATACACCGATAATTTATCGATCATTAGGTAGCTGGTATCTTTCAGAGGCAAACAATATGCAATGGTTTGTTAGGGCATGTACAATGGTGCTATCTTAGGAGTGCCACGTAGGATAAATGATGAGGTGGAGGAGAGAGAACTCATAAGAAAAGGCAAGAGATGATCTCTTAGCATAATATGTCTCACCATGTTTTTAGGAATTGCTAGTTATTGAAGATAAGACTAAGAGATGACCCATTGTAGACTCTCTTTTTTTGTCATCTCTAAATTACATGCAAGACTTAAGATAAGACTATCTTATCAACCATTGTACATGCCCTTAGATCGTCTGTTGAAAATAAACCAAACAGAAACACAGGATGAAATTCAGACGCATGACAGGAAGGAAAAGATCTCGTCATACTTGTGCTCATGGCCGCAAGCAGTCGCAGTGTGATTGAATAGCAATTGGTACTCGTTTTGTTCTTACCCACCGGCGCCGCCCATGCCGGCGGTGGTGCCGTCGTAGTACTGCGGCTGCGTCGTCCACTGTAGCGAGGGCGCAGCAAAGATGACGCTGTCGCACCGTTGTATTACTATATAATCCTGACGATGCTGAATTGCTGATACTTAGTTGTGCTCCTCGTCGAAGCAGTACATTTTGCCCCTCTCGGTCGTCGCTGGAGAGCGGAGATACGTCTGCAGTGGGTGGCGGCATGGAGAAGGGAGAAGAAGACTGATCAGTCAGTGGCGGTAGTGGCGGAGCCGGGCGTGGAGACAGCAGAGGATGTCGTGCTCACGGTAGAGCTGGTGCTGGAGCCCGACGATGACGGGGAGGCAGCCGGCCGACGGGTAGCCGTCTCAGGTGACGACCTCGTAGGCGCCCTTCGGCACCTCACTCTGCGCGACCTCCTGCAGCGGCATGGCCTACCTATGATGCTACACCTCGGCGAGCTCGACGCCGAGGTCACGTCGTCCCCTGATGCCGCGCGTCTACAGCATATGGAGTACGGCGACGCTGAGGGCCTCATCTTCGCGCCCTACAACGACGCGTGGTGGCAGCTTCACAAGATATGCACCGTCAAGATCCTCAGCTCTGACGCCAGTTCTTCCGCCCCACCCGCAAGGAGGAGCTCGGCCGCCTCCTGCGCCCCGTCAGCGTTGGCCTCGTCTTCGCCGGTGAACCTGATCGGAGAGAGGAACTCCGAGAGACGTAAGGGAAAGAGAGTAAGTCACAGCGGCAAGGCGCGGTCCGAGCACGAATGACAGGGCCACCGGGTCCATGTGCATCCGATGGATGCAAGCGAATAGGACACCCGCGGGTGAGCAGTTGATGCTAGTTGTTGGAGCAGAGGGGCGTGATGACGGAGCCGTCAACGAAGAGGGCGATGTAGGGCAGGAACTGGATGGGGAAAACGATGATGGAGACGGGGCAGTCGACGGCCTGACAGCCCACGGCGACCTCGCGCGTGACAGCGTGAGGTAGGGGAAGGAGCTCGGATAGCGCGCTTCGACCCGCGGCCGCTGCTCCGTGTCAAGTTCCCCGACTTCATCGGCCGCCAAGGCAAGGCGCACGGCGGCGCCCACCACCGCCCGTCACTGCCGCCGCGGCCGTATGGCCAGAGGGCCTCTTTCTCGTGTGCTGCTCCATCACCAGTCGAGGGGCGCTCCTCCGCATAAGCCGTGCTCGGCGACTAACTCCGTGTTAGGATCCGGCTACTGGATTTCCTCAATCACCATGGACTGGTTGCAATTCAAGGATTACAAGAGGATGAACCAGAAAAGGGAGGAGACAGAGGAGGAAGACGATACAGGGAGGGAGGAACTCGCACGCCTCGCCAAGCCTAGGCCGAAGCCCATCTGTCCAAGCCACCTCCCCACGATGCCCTGTCCACATATTTGTACTTGTAGTCCCTTGTCCTTCCAAGCAGGCCCGGCTCAAGAGTGACGGCCCGTCGTCCATAGATTAGGAAGAGTCGCTGACAATCCCTCCCCCTTAAATTTCGAGCATAATTGGTTTGCTACCAACATTTGGCATTGCCAATATTTGGCAAGCCAACATTTGGCAAAATCAGAAGTTGCCAACATTTGACAATTTTTTGTGAGATTGGCAATGAGAATTGGCAAGCAGCCAATCTCTAGCCAATATTTGGCAGTTGCCAAAATTTGGCATGCCAACTTTTGGCATCAAACAAATTATACTCTTCGGCTTGTCCTCAAGCCGACAGTGTGGGAACCCTCCAAGATCCCATATCACTGGCATGCCGCCCTTCACAGTATCATCTTTGGCACCATGACCAGTAGCAGGCATGACAGCAAGATTCTTCGAGATCAAGGCAGAGTCAAGCACAATTTCGGAGTCGCCTGGATCCCAAGTCAACTGCACCACTTCCAGCATAATAAGTTTGGCCCGAATACGTCTGGCAGGCCTATAAGGAGCAAAATCACAAGCTGTAACCACGGTGGAGTCACCCAAGTCCCATACGAACGACATAATTCCATGAAGGCTGATATAGAACTGCTTTGGACTAAACAGACATGTACAGTTGTCATCCTCCACCCACATATATTTGATCATGGACAAGATAGCAATCCTCCCATCAAGAAAATATTTCTGGCACAGACGAAGAGGTCGGCACGCAATATCCATTCTGATGTTTAGTGCTCCACTCGTTCTAATCTCTGAAACTGCTATTTGACTCACTTCCAATTCAGACTCCTGTGCCCAGTGCTCCAGCCCTCTGCAATTTCTTAAGCCCAAGAAAATACCAAGACTCCAGTATAATTTTCCTCTGTTTTTGTTCCATATACAATTAGTTGTGGCAGGTCAATTATAAGGTGAAGAGGATTGACCAGTAACTTGAGCAAGCTTACTGTACGTAATTTGCATGTACCTACTTGTGAACTTCCCCCTTGCAATAGCCATTGACCTCAACGTGAAAGCACCAGCAGAGTGCCCCAACTTGAGAAACCAAGCTATTATCCATTGGGAAATTTTAGAATTATAGACAAGCAGCTCGACCCCACAAAAGAGCAACAAATCCATAGAAGTGTTAACTTCTCCAAAATCTGAACATGCAGTGTCCTCCAAAACAGCAGATACAGAGAAATACCAAGCAACAATCCACTGTGATACTTGAGAACTGGAGGTTGGAGAC
The DNA here is from genome assembly GCA_011799875.1 of Thinopyrum elongatum. Classification (NCBI taxonomy): domain Eukaryota; kingdom Viridiplantae; phylum Streptophyta; class Magnoliopsida; order Poales; family Poaceae; genus Thinopyrum; species Thinopyrum elongatum. The sequence goes on from CM022302.1 coordinate 109,857,756, forward strand.
TCTCCAGCAGTGCAAAGCAAAAATTTCATCTCAAGAGAAGAGCACGGAACCATTATTTGCAGATATATGTTGCCAGAGAACTCAACATGCCCTTGAAAGAATGTGCACCAATTCACAGCCACGGAACGCTCACATATGAACCACATTGATATATTGTCGAAAAGAGAACACTCATAGCAAAATGACCAAGCAATCTTCCATTGAAATGTTTTTGAACTAGATGGATACACCATAAGAGCCCTTGAATCCGAGGAAAACAGATAAGTATTTGTTCTGATTAACTGGACATCATGAAGAGTGTAGACTGAGATATCACAAGGACAGACCATCACAGTAAAGATTGATAAATACCGCTGCCATGAGGGCCAAGGTTCAAGTCGCATTAACTCTACAAGCAACTTATGCATCAACTGAGCCTCCAGATTTGTGGTCCTCGCTGCTGAATAGTATTCAAAGACCTTATCCATTTTCAAGTGTAACCATACTACAACAACTCCAAGAATTATAACACCCAGCCTACTGTGAGGAGCCATAAGAGCACCAAAATTTCCATAAGTGTCAGGTGGTTTTGGTGGTGGCAGGGAGAAGGAAAGAATACCATACATGTCCATAGGAATCCATCTTCCTCCAAAATAAGTACGAGCATCAGATGATTTCACAAACAACCATACCACTGTGCAGAGAAAATATGCAAGACCAAGATATTTAGTACCTTCGGACCTAAGCCTGCTGCAGCTACCATACTGGAAAAACCAAGAATCCATCCAATGATAGCTAGAGGAAAATGGTAATGACCAGTATACCTGTACCTCATGCAATGGTCCATGAAATTGCATATTGACTGCTCCTTCTCCAATTTTTCGTTGAAGCAGCACAAGCTTGTGATCGGTGTCAGATACAACACTTGGCAATGTCACACTCAACATGAGTAGCTCACATGAAGGCGATGGCTTCAGTGCTACCGGGAAAATGAAATACTTCTGCAACTTCTCAATGTGATTTTCTAACCTGACAACAGACTTAGGTAATGGGAATGAAACTCTATCAACCCAGGCAAAATCTGAAATACTGGGGAAGCATCTGGCAAGTGTTTTGCACACTAGTTCAAAGTCGTTCTCACTTTGAGTAAAGCCAGTGTCAATAATGTGGCAGTCAGACTAAGGCTCATGAGCATAATCATCTTGCAACAATAACTTCACTTGGCAAAATTTGAACCCTGAATTCATTAGTACAGAATCCTTGAGAAGGTGAGGATTACCCGTTTCTTCTGCTTGCTTGTTGGTGATGCTGGCGCTGCCATTGATAGGGAACACAGCCAGGGCAGCGACATAATTGTTGACAACATCAATGGAGTCATCATTGTCCACTGGTGTAGCGAGCTCAGGAACGACGCCGACGGTGGTCATGGATGAAGGTGTTTCCGCAGACGAGGTGAGCGCCGACTCCTCGGATGCGACGCAGCTTGGACACCCCATCGAACAGGTGGTGGGCGTCGGAGCAGGGGTAGCTGCCGTGTCTCCTCCGGGGCTCGTTGTAGACTCCTCGATAACAATCTGCGGCATGCTCTCAGAGGCGAGAGCCGCAGTACCAGCGCCATCCTTATCGGAACTGGTGAGGTCGATCTCGGGGACAAACTGAAGTTCATCGTTGGGGTCGACCACCTCATCGTGGCGCTCGGCTGCGGCCAGCGCCTCAGCCCACTCTGCATACGGTGTGTCATCGAAGAAGTATGCCGGGGCTAGCTCGTCGTGGTTGGGCGTTGTGATGGCGGAGTAGATCGGTGGAATGAAGTTGACATCGAGGAAGCAGCTCCCGTCGTAGATGGCTTGGCCGTCCAGAGCAACACGGGCTCTAGTCGCCTTCCGCCGAGACCCGAACTGGACGTAGGCTTCCACGCCGTATATCCCATCCATCATGCGCTCGAATGCGCACAACATGTCGCCATTACCAGACTGACGGAATAATCGGCGAAGCACATCGACGGTCAGCTCCTGGTGTATGTTGCCGATCCGGACGTGAAGAACTCCCTCAGGACAGGCGAGTTTGTGGGTTGGCATATTGTCGAACAGGTTGCAGGCAATGGCTGCAGAACAAATTTTGGTGAAGATTTTGAGGAAATTTGAAGGAGGATCGAACGGCTCTGATGCCAATTGTTAGGATCCGGCTACTGGATTTCCTCAATCATCATGGACTGGTTGCAATTCAAGAATTACAAGAGGATGAACCAGGAAAGGGAGGAGACAGAGGAGGAAGACGATACAGGGAGGGAGGAACTCGCACGCCTCGCCAAGCCTAGGCCGAAGCCCATCTGTCCAAGCCACCTCCCCACGATGCCCTGTCCACATATTTGTACTTGTAGTCCCTTGTCCTTCCAAGCAGGCCCGGCTCAAGAGTGACGGCCCATCGTCCATAGATTAGGAAGAGTCGCTGACACGCCGGCGGGAGGTCCGCCCCGGCAAGCTGATCTCTGTCCCTACCGGGTGCTCCTGGTAGGCGGCCTTGTTCGAGGCACGCCTCCTCCGGGTATTTATACACCACTATCCAGAGAACGACCTATGCGGCGCTCGAGAAGGAACGAATTAAGTGGCCGTCCAGAAAATATCAACCGAACAGCAAAACAATGACACGTACGCATGACTGTGTTACGTGTGTACATCAGTAATGACCAACACATCCAATTATATATAAGACAAAAAATCAGAACCATCTTTGCGTTAAGCGGCCGTCGAAGCAACACGCATCAAACGGAAAATCAGCTAGGGCGTGTTTGGCGGCCGTAGCAGCCGGCCCTGGCTGAGCTCAGTCTGGCTCACCGGAGGCTGGGTGAGAAAATACAGGGTACAAACTAACATCTGCACATTGTTTGATTGCCTGCATCTAGACCTCTCGCATTAGGGCAGCAATTTTTGCACAGTGTTTGGTTGCCTGCATTGCCTCGGCTCACGCAACTACACGGTGTTTGGTTGTATACACGAGATATGATTAAGTGCTAAAACTTACACTTAACACACACAGTTACACCGTGCCTCGCGATTGCAGTGGACGGTGACCGCGGCGTCGTGTTCGACACGACGAGCACGAAGTCTCAGGCGAGCGTTCCTGCCGGCGCCACGGCGAATTGGTTGCTAGCATCGCTGTTGTAGAGAAAGTCCATGCGAAGGAGCGTTGAGGTAGAGGACGGGGGAGGAGAAATGCAGTGTGTGTCGGACCATGGCGACTGCGGGTGATTGTGGTTGTGGCACCGAGTCCGACACGACATGCACGAAGTCGGGCGCGAGCGACCCCGTCGGCGGCGCGGCGAACTAGTTGCTAGCCTCGCCGTCGCAGAGAAAGTCCGCACGGAGACAGTGGACAGAGGAGAAGAAATGCAGTGCTTGCGCCATGGTAGCGTCAGTGCAATAGGACGAGAGAGAGGAGGCCAAGATGACGACGTCGGAGATGATTCTAGTGTAGTAGGATGCGGGCAAGGAGACCAAGAGGAACGTCGCCGGCGTCGAAAGGGACGAACTTGAGGGCTCTGAGACAGAGGACAGATGAGAAGAAATACAGTGCACGCGTAATAGTGGCATTAGTGCAGTAGGATCGTCGAAACAGAAAACTTGCAACACGAATGTCGTGTGGAACTGTGTGATGAAGCTGCCGGTTAAAGGAAATTTCAAACGACCGACCATACGCGATGAATTTGACAAAATTCGTTCAAAACATCTTCGAACATGAACACAAAATTGAGCTTTTACGGCCGACGAAACTACGAACAGATCGTCTGAATGGAATCGTAACATCGATGTGCATCTTTTTCATGTAGAGCTTATCTCGAGTCGAAGCATCATTGTGTAGATTAGAAAGGAGAAGAAAGAAAGAAGATTAGGCATGAGGTCAGTGGAGGAGGAAGAAGAAGCACCTACAGAGCTCGCATCCCTCCCATCTCTCCTCCTCTCGTGTAAGGGGTCCACCATGTGCGCTTGCTCAGTCTGACTCTGACTCGTGAGAAACTGCTGATAGGAGAGTTCCCAGCAAGCCAGGCCCTGAGAGGCTTTAAACATCGTCCAGTGCAGGCCCGGCAAGAAACACAGGCAACCAAACAGGCCGGATTCTTTCCGGACGGGCCTGGTTGGCCTATACGCGGGCAACCAAACGCGCCCCTACTGCATGCATCTGTGCACGTGGTCCCATATGCCACAACCAGCCACCAATGCTGCATGCATGCACGTCTGATAGAGACAAGAACCATCGCCCCGACAAAACTGTTGACCAGTCCATGCAGCGCACATGCGAAGAGAACGTCCCATATCTGAACCAAAATCGCTGAAGACACACCAAGTGCATACGCGAAAATGCAAATCAGTTAACAAAATTTACACCGAAGGTCTACAGTCACAATGAAACTGTACACCCCAGCCTCCCAAAATAATACATGTGTCCGCACTCGGTAGGCTCTCACGTTGCAATCAAACGAGTGGTGAAACCTGAGAAGGTAAACTTCGTCGGAAATAGGGGTTTTGGTACTAGTGTACTAACCTGGACGGAGGGAGTATAATATTATGCAGTATGAATGTAGTAACTAAAGTAGCACTATATACATTATTATGATACTACCCACGTGATGCATTGTGAGATAAGGCTGGCCATAGTGATGAACTGGTGGTATCTTAGTCAGTATTATACACTAGAACTAACTAGAACTAGCAAACACGCTGACGTGACAGGCAATTAAAGAAAAAAGAGGGTTAGAGTAACATAGGTAGATATTGTATCATAATAAATGCTATGATACTAGTATGTGTTATGTGTTATGTATGTTAATAAATAAAATCATCTATGAAAGTATGCACTATGAATATAGTATCATGTGCATGACACTAATATATGATACTCTTCACTATGAGTAGCCTAAGAGCATCTCCAGCTGTTTGGCCCCCCAGCGCACCCGGCGAATGCCTTTTGGCGTTTGCGCCGGTGGTTTTTTCGCCCTGGGGCCGATCGAGTTTCCAGCCGTGCCCCCAGGTTTCGGCCCCCAGACACCCAAAATTTCGAACTTGTCTTTCCCGCTACCAAAACACGCCACAGGTTCGGCGATCATCATGTCACAAGTCAGCGATCATGATGCCATAGGTCGGCGATCAAACATACAGAAAAGTTCGGCGATCAAAAGGAAGGAAGCATAGACATGGAGCGCATCAAACGATAGGCTCCTCTGCCGTGGGTGTAACATCCCCAGCCTCACACCACAGTGATCACCCTCTGATCTTGCCAAGTCACCTTGATTAACTATGCTTCATCATCATTTGCATCATATCTCATTTCAATTCCAAATCCAAATTCCTCTCCGAAATAAATTCAAATTCAAAGTGAAAATAAAAGCTTTCAAGTTTGAAAACTAAAATGTACATAATGTTGCAAATAATCCAAAGAAAATTATAAAATTGTAATCCACATTAATGAAGTTAGTTAGGTAACTCTAACAACCTCAAACAGTAACAAACAGCACTTTTAAATGCCATATTCATTTTTGAAAAATTCAAATGAGTTTCAAAAATTCCCAAACTTTTTGTGGCACTGTCTAAAAACACCAGAAAAATAATGGGGGCACTTCCCCTATCTTATCTAAGTGAATAGGGTGCCCAAATAAATCCCTTTCTCTCTCTACTACTAAATAAAAGGGTAAAACAGAAATAAAGAGAAGAGCAGAGGCTTACCTGGCCTCTGGGCCGAAGCCATAGTGCGCCCAGCCGGCCCAACTGGCCCGGCCACCGCGGTCATCGTCCTTCACGCGCCACTGTCACGCCCGCGCGCTGACACGTCGCCGTTCGTCGTCGTGTCGTCGATCCTGCGGCTCCCCGACTCCGTTAAGAGCAGCCCCGCGCCCCCTCGCCCGTTCCCGCAACCCTAGGCCCCTCAGTCTCTCCCTCGCCCTCCCTCTCAAATGAAAAGCGGTGGCGCCCGAAAGCTCCGACGCCGCATAGCTCTCGCTGTCGCGGCCACCGAGCTCCTCCGACCTCGCCTCCGTGTACACGCGCTCCGGGGCCCTCGTCTCCTTCGAGCGGGAGCTTTGCATCGACTCGGGGAGCAGCGCAGCCACGGGATCGAGTCGATCCCCTTCTTTGCATCACCGGCGCCCGCCGCCGTCCCCGTCGTCCCCTGCTGCTCCTAAGCCATCGAGGGCTTTACGTGGCCGCTCGGTGAGCTCCTCCCCTCCCCCATTCCTATCCTCGCGCCGCGTAGCTCACCGTAGCTAGCTCGCCGCCTCGCCGTGTATTCTGCCGCCGCTCGAGCTCGCCGCTGCCGTCGCTTCCGATCACCGTAGGCCGCGCCATTGGGTTAGATCGACGCGGTGATGTCCCCGCGGTCGAATGAGCCTAAACGCGCGCGCTAAAACCCACCGCAGCTCCGAACCCGATCGCCACCCGAAGCGACCGTCGCCGACGTGCTCACCGCCGTCAGCTCCGGCCACCGTCACCACTGGACGCGGCGTGGAGTGGCCGTCCCAGAGCAACAAACCGCGCGCAAAATGACCCACCGAGGCGCGTTTCCGAGCTCGCCGGAGTTCTCAGACGCGTCCGGTGCTCGCTGGAGCGTTTCCGGCGCCGGCGTCCGACGTGGCCTGACCGGTGGGCCATCCCAGGTCACTGGCAGCTGGGTCCCGCAGGCCCAGTTGACCAGTTGCCCAAGTCAACTGGCTGACTGGGCTGGTCCCGTGTCTATGACATGTGGGCCCCCTCTGTTATTTAGTTTAACTAGTAAATGTGTAAGTACAATGCACGTTGATATTAAGTAATATATTAATTACACGTAAATATTAGATAGGATATTATTTGCGTATTAAGTATGTGATTAGCATTGGCATTAATATTTGGTATGATATTAACTGCACACTAAACGTGTTGAGCGCTCGCCATTGGAGCAACCTGAGTCGTTGGATTGACCTGATTTGACGGCCGGGATTTGTTGGATCTGCCTCTTTGGGTCTTTTTATATTAGTATAGATTAAAATGTTTTATAATTAAAAACTAATTAGTTAAACTAATTACCCACTAACATATGGGGCCCACATCCCTAATTAACCATGTTAGTTAATTTAATCCACTATTAAGTTAACAGAGGCTGACATGTGGGTCCCACTGGACCCACATGTCAGGTTTGACCCTGGTCAGCGAGTCTGTTGACTGCTGATGTCATCCTCTAGTCATGCTGACATCATAATTCATTTTAGATAATTCTGTTAAAATAAATAAATTCCAGAAAATACAAAAATATTTGAAAATTCATAATAAATAAACCGTAGCTCAGATCGAAAAACTTTATACATGAAAGTTGCTCAGAACGACGAGACGAAAATGATCGTGTCGTCTGTTTCCAACTTTGAGCCTGATTCCGGTAGATGAATAGTGCGTACATACCGGTTAATAAATCCAACTTAAATCCTAAAATAACTAAAATGACTTAGACAAATCTTTAGACAACCCTGCACTGCATCATAGCATATCATGCTCCGTGTTGCATATACTTGCTGTGTATTTATTTGTTTTCTACCCTCTTCTCTTACCTTAGACCTCGGTACCGACGCAGTTCCCGAGACCGACGCAGCTCAGGAGCCCGACGACACAGTTGACGACCTTGCCTTTGCCGCAGAGCAATCAGGCAAGCACCCCCCCTTTTGAGCATTCCGATATCGCCCATTCTCTTCTCACTTATGCTTGCATTAGAAGTTACTGCTACTGTTGTTATCCTATTTCTGCTGCATACCTGTTTATTGTAACCTGCTATAGTTACCTACCTGCTTATCCTAAATTGTTTAGTATAGGTTGGGTAGAGACCCAGCAGAGACCCCATTTTATCCCGACTGCCCCGCTGGATCATCAGAAGACCCGATCAACGGGATCGAAGACCAGGCCTCGGCACCGCACATCACTTCCCCCTTAGTTGCTCGACACTACTAGGTTACTATCAAGTGCCGAGGGTGATACCTCGTCAGCACTTCTGATGATAACCTTGTAGGTTAGTTAATCGGCCGTGATAAGCGAGGGTGATTCCTCCTACACCACCCCCGATAACGACACCGTTGTGCAACTCCTCAAGAGTGGATCTCGAGGGTGATTCCTCCTTCGTTCACCTTGACAATAACATTAGGTGGAATTCCATCGAGGGTGATTCCTCAGGGTTCCCCTTGGTGTTAGACACACAGTTACTTTGGTTACTATGACTTTACACTGAATCATGTTACTAAAGACAGGTCGGCCCTGAGGGGTACCCGCGCGAGCTTAATTGCGAGAGATGTGGAGTCGGGTGGACCTGGATGGTGCCCGAGAGCTGAACACGAGGCGTGGCCGGGCATTCTTAGCCCTTGCCGCAAGTCCTCGAGACGGGGCAACGGGGTCACATCTTTCGTGAGTCTCTGCTCGTTACCGCACTACCAACACACTAACGGTTTGGATATTTGATCCGAGGGGCCTCTGGCCTGATAGCACTAACCATCACGTGGGCATAGTATGGGCGTTCTGTGTCGTATACATCAGCTGAAGCTTAATTGACGTCAGTAAGGAGCGGCGCACGCCGAGTTGGACTGGGAAGGCAACCGCGCTTGTATAAGGGGTTGCTAGGTCTCCTCTCGGTGGCCCCGTAACGTGCAGGAGTTCCCGGGGCGATGGCCCAAGACCCCTGGGGGCATAGGTTTAGTCTGGCGTGCTGACCTCTCTTTTAAGCCTATGTCGGGTTGCGGCGTGTCGTTTGGCCGAGGCCGGGCATGACCCAGAAAAGTGTGTCCGGCCGGAGTTAAGCGAGGGTGGTGGGTAAGTTGGTGCACCCCTGCAGGGAAGAAACAATCTATCGATAGCCTGTCCTACGGTAACGGACACTCGGAGTTATATCCCGATCGGTACAACTAGAACTGGTGACTTGAGATGATAACTGGATAATATGGCTCTGGGATTGCTTTCTCGCAGGGAGTCGAGGAAGAATCTCTGGGCGAGGTTGATGACACTACTAATACTTTACATTATGTTAATCTGCACTCTTCTAATGCTGCAACACCAATGAAGATGCTTGAAGATGCTAGTCTTCGATAGGACTAGGCCTTCCTCTCTATTCTGGCATTTCTGCAGCCCAGTCCACATATACAGCCCTCCTTTGAAAATGTTGCATATGTAGTGTAGATCCTTGCTTGCTGAGTACTTTGGATGAGTACTCACGTTTGCTTTGCTTTCTTTTTCTCCCCTTATCCATTTGTCGCAACCAGACGACGGAGCCCCGGAGCCAGCTGCCCCCGCTGACGGTTACTACTACTACTACCCTCCCGGAGAGTACTACTACGAGGAGCCGACCGACGACCAGGAGTAGGTTCGGAGGGTCCTATGCAGGAGGCCTACGCCTTTCGATCGTAGTGTTTTATTTTTCCCCGCCTTTCTAAAGGCCTATCTGTAACTCTGTTATATCTATACCGAGATATCTGATGCTTCCGCTGACATTTGTATGTCATCGAGCTATGTATTCGAGCCCTCGAGGCCCTGGCTTGTAACATAAGGCTTGTATCACTTTATTTATGTTTTAGAGTTGTGTTGTGATATCTTCAAGTGAGTCCTTAGGCTTGATCGTGTGCATTTGCGTGTATGGTTAGTGCACGATTAAGCCGGGGTCATCACAATGGGACTGGTCGGGGTCGGCGTCGGAGTCGGCGTGGGCGCAGCTTCAGTGCTCGGGCTCGGCGTTGGCGTGGCTTCAGTGCTCGGGCTGGTCGTCGGCGTCAGCACAGCTTCATTGCTCGGGCTAGGGGGGGGCGTTGGCGTCGTCGTGGGCGTAGGGGCGGTGGTCGCTGCCGGTCCGTGCATCTGGTTCAAGATGAGGCCGCGCTCCGCCAGGTACCACGCCTTCACCTGCTCGTCCATCGTCGACATGTCTGCCGCCATCAAGAACGCCAGGTCGGTGTTCCTCTTCTTCGCGGCGACGTTGGTCCTGATAAGGTCGAGCTTGACGTCCTGCTTCGTCATCAACACCGACCACCTCGCGTCGGATTTCTCCTCCCTCTTAGCGGTGTTGCTCTTGGCGTCGGCGATGCAGTGCTCGATCGATGATTGCAGCCATTCGGCAGTGGGTGCCGCGTCCCTCGCCGCCTTGGCTCTTTTGTTGCCATCAGGGCGCCCTTCTACCGCCGCCGGCCGGGGCAGGCGCGTCCGGCTTGTAGGTCTCCTTGGCCTTGGCGAGAGCGAGCCGGCACTCCCTCCACTTCTCGCAAGACTCGATCCTGGTGAACACGTGAAGGAACTTGAACTCTTGGTCGTTGTTGTCCTTGCGAAACATGTTGAACATCCAAACCATCTGCACAGGCGAAGACAAAAGTGTCGGCGAAGTACACGGCGAAGAACTGGGCCGGCGACCGATGGCCATACCTGACCCTCGATGTTGGCGCCGCTTTCCGGGCGAGCCGCGACCTCCTCTTGAATCCCATGCCACTTGTTGCAGGCCGTCTGGATGGTCGCCCAATGGTTCGCCATGGCCTTCTCACCGTGATCCATGTGGATGTTGGCGAAGTCAGGGTCGACCAACTTGCGCTCGTCGAACGCCATCTTGATCCTTCTCCAGTACGTGTCGGTGTTCTGATTCGATCCGGTGATCAGGTCGATGCTGACGGTCTTCCATGCTTCGGCGAGGCACTCGTCTTCCTTGGACGTCCACTTGATGTGAGGCTCGCCCGGCCAGGCTATGGCCGCCCGCTTGTTCTTTCTCCCTTTCGGCGCCGGCTCCGCCTCCGCCTGTTCTTCCTCTTCCACCTCCTCCTCGGTGTCGTCGAGCTCGTGTCCATGTCGACGGTGGTGTCCATCGCTTCATCTTGCGCGCTGAACCCGAGGCATGAAGCGATGGCGGCTGAGTCGCTCGCGATGATCTTGTCCATGTCGGTGTCGGTGTTGCTGAACTATGGCGCCGAGCCATGCGCGAAGGGTAGGGTGCCACAGCGCAGAGGCGGCGCAGGCAAACCTGAGTACGCTGGCGGTGAGTAGTTGTACTGGGTGTTGAGGCCGGCGGTGAATGCAGGGGGGAGTGCGCTGGTCGGGGTTGAAGCCGGAGGGGGGAGGCACGCGGCGGTGCGCCATGCGGGAAGGTTGTGACGACCCCGGCTTAATCGTGCACTAACCATACACGCAAATGCACACGATCAAGCCTAAGGACTCACTTGAAGATATCACAACACAACTCTAAAACATAAATAAATTCATACAAGCCTTATATTACAAGCCAGGGCCTCGAGGGCTCGAATACATAGCTCGATGGCATACAAGTGTCAGCGGAAGCATCAGATATCTGGGTACAGATATATTACAGGAATAGAGCTAAGTCTTTAGAAAGGCGGGGCAAAATAAAATACTACGATTGAAAGGCGTAGGCCTCCTGCCTAGGACCCTCCGAATCCTACTCCTGGTCGTCGGTCGGCTCCTCGTAGTAGTACTCGCTGGGAGGGTAGTAGTAGTAGCCGTAGTCGTCGACGGGGGCATCAGGCTCCGGGGCTTCATCGTCTGGTTGTGACAAAAGGATATGGGGGGAAAATAAAGTAAAGCAAACGTGAGTACTCATCCGAAGTACTCAGCAAGCAAGGATCTACACTACATATGCAACATTTTCAAAGGAGGCTGTATATGTGGACTGGGCTGCAGAAAAGCCAGAATATAGGGGGAAAGCCTAGTCCTATCGAAGACTAGCATCTTCATCATCTTCATCAGTCTTGCAGCATGAGGAGAGTGCATAATAACATAATGTAAAGTAGTAGTAGTGTCATCAACCTCGGCCAGAGATCCTTCCTCGACTCCCTGCGAGAAAGAAATCCCAGAGCCATACTATCCATTTCATCTCAAGTTCTAGTTGTACCGATCGGGATACAACTCCGAGTGTCCGTTACCGTAGGACAGGCTATCGATAGATGTTTTCTTCCCTGCAGGGATGCACCAAGTTACCCACCATGCTCAATTAACTCCGGCCGGACACACTTTTCTGGGTCATGCCCGGCCTCGGCCAAACGATACGCCGCAACTCGACCGAATACCTAACAGAGAGGTCAGCATGCCGGACTAAACCTATGCCCCCAGGGGTCTTGGGCCATCGCCCCGGGAACTCCCGCACGTTGCGAACGCGGCCGAGAGCAGACCTAGCAACCCCTTTATACAAGCGCAGTTGCATAACCAGTCCAACTCGGCGCGCACCGCTCAGTCGCTGACGTCCACTAAGCTTCGGCTGAAGTATACGACGCAGAACGCCCATACTATGCCCACGTGATGGTTAGTGCCATCAGGCCAGAGGCCCCTCGGATCAAATATCCAAACCGTTAGTGTGTTGGTAGTGCGGAAACGAGCAGAGACTCATGAAAGATGTGACCCCGTCGCCCCGTCTCGAGGACTTGCGGCAAGGGCGAGGAATGCCCGGCCACGCCTCGTGTTCAACTTTCGGGCACCATCCAGGTCCACCCGATTCCACATCACTCGCTATTAAGCTCGCGCGGGTACCCCTCAGGGCCGACCCGTCTTTATCCAGTATGAACAGTAATAGCAGTAATGTAAGTCATCCGTGTGGCTACCGCATCAAGAAGGAATCCGAGGCATCACCCTCGTTGGATCCCCACCTGACATAACCGTCAAGGTGAACGGAGGAGGAATCACCCTCGAGGTCCACTCTTGAGGAGTTGCACGACGTCGTCGTTATCGGGGGTGGTGTAGGAGGAATCACCCTCGCATACCACGACCGATTAACTAACCTACAAGGTTATCATCAGAAGTGCTGACGAGGTATCACCCTCGGCACCCGATAGTAACCCAGTAGTGTCAGCAACTAAGGGAGAAGTGACGTGCTGTGTCGGGGCCTGATCTTCAATCCCGTTGTTCAGGTCTTCTGATCATCCAGCGGGGCAGTCAGGTTAAGTGGGGTCTCTGATGGTCTCTACCCAACCTACTCTAAACAGTTTAGGATAACAGATGAGTATCAACAGCAGGTTACAAGTAAACAGGCTATGCAGCAGATATAGGACAACAGTAGCAGCACTAACTTCTAATGCAAGCATAAGAGAGAAGAGAGTGGGCGATATCGGAATGCTCAAAATGGGGGTGCTTGCCTATAAGCTCTAGGGAAGTGGCTGGTCGTCGGGGACGTAGTCGTACTCCGTAACGGCGTCTGCCTCAGGAGCTACGTCAACGTCGGGGTCTAATCGAGAGAGAAAAGAGGGAGGAAACTGGTAAACATAATGCAATCAAATGCAACACAGGGTATGCTATGCTATGATGCAGTGCAGGGTTGCCTTAAGATGCATCTAAGTCACTTCGATTATTTTAGGATTTAAGTTGGATTTATTAACCGGTGATAATGCACTATTCATCTACCGGATTCGGCCTCAAAGTAGCGGTTACACCTATGTAGGGGGTTTCGGCACCGAAACAAACGACACAATCAGATTCGTCTCGTCGTTCTGATCAACTTTCATGTTTTAAGTTTTTCGATCCGAGCTACGGTTTAAAAGTTATGAATTTTTAAAAGATTTAAACATTTTCTGAATTTATTTTAATTAACAGAAAATGATTTATGACATCAGCATGATGTCACTGTGACGTCAGCAGGTCAACTGCGGCTGACCAGGGTCAAACCTGACATGTGGGTCCAGTGGGACCCACATGTCAGCCTCTGTTAGACTAACAGTGAATTAAATTGATCAGAGTTAATTAGGGGGATGTGGGCCCTGGGTGTCAGTGAGTCATTAGTCTAAACTAATTATTTTCATTTATTTAATTTGTTACTAGATTAATTATCCGTGGGGGCCCACATGTCAGTGATTGGAGCTGCCACATCAGATCAGTTGACTCGGTCAACTGGCCAACCGGGGCCACTGGGCCTACTTGCCAGTGACCCAGGCGGTGGCCCCGTCCAGCCACGTTGGCCGGCCGGCGTTTAAACGCCGGCGAGCACGGTTTCGCGGCGGCGCAGCTCAGGAGACGGCCGGAATTCGCGCACAGGCAGCCATTCGACGCGCCGTTTGGCCCTACCGAGAGCTGGGAACGGCGCGCGTCGAGTGGCGTGGTCAGCTGGTCGCGGGGAGGCCCGAGCAAGCCGGAAATGAGCTCACGGCGGTGGCCGGAGTTCGGCACTCAGCGGGTTTCGGCGAAGCGTGGCGTTAGCGATCTTTAAAAGGGCTAGGTAGCCTCAGCGCGCGAGCGCGAAATCGTCGGACGTGTGTGCGTGACAAATGGTCGCCGGAGGCTTGCCAGCGACGAGGTTTGTAGAGGCTGGTTCGGGCACTAGGGGAAACGACAGCGCGGCGTGACCTAGGACTGCGCGAGGGGTCAGAGGAGGAGCTGGGGCTTACAGTGCAGCGCACGTAGGCCCTCGGATGCTTAGTAGCTGCAGGGGAAGTCGTGGTCGACGGAGCAGATGCGGTGGCCGGAGACGGGGACGACGACGAATCCGTCAGCAGCAGGGCTCCCTGGCTCCAACTTTCTGTCGAGGAGGAAGAGGCGGAGACCGGCGCTTCACTTGGACACGGCGGAGGAGCAGAAGGGCGCCGGTGGCCGCGTGGAGATGGACGGCGACGGCGGCGCTCGGACAGAGCCGGATCGAGGGGAAAAAGGAGGGGAACGAGTGAGGGAGAGAGGTAAGGAGTGAGCGAGGAGTCCAGGGCGTCGGTGGCGTCGGCGTGTCGGCGCGCGACCGGCGCACGCGCTCGCGCCCACTGCGACGGCGACATGCACAGGAGAGAGACGACGGAATGGGCCGGTGGGCTGGTACAGGGGCACTGTGCACTTGGGCTAGCGTACAGTGGCTTTTTCCTTTTCTTTTTCCGTTTTCTTTTCCAGAGAGGTTTGTGCAATATTTTGAGGCACCAAATAATTTAGCAAAAATGTGAAACTTGCTCACATAATTACTTTGCAATATCCAGCATTGCCACAAAAAGTTTGAGCCATTTTGGAATTCATTTGGGATTTTCTAAAAATGAGAAGGGCATTTAATGTGCTATTTTGGCACTGTTAAAATGGTTATGGCCCATTTCTAGTTGATGGTGAAGTTGTGTTCCTTAGCAACATTTGTTTTGGAATATTGCCTATAAGATGAACATTTTTCCAGTAATATTTGGGCAACTTTATTTTACACTTTTAAATTTTGAGTTGATTTTCAGAATAGAATTTGAAGTGAATTCTTAACCGAAGTGATTAGGCACTGCAAATTGAGATGACTTGGCATTATTAGCAGTAGATCACAGTGACTAATACACAGGGGTGTTACAAGTTCTCCTCCTCTAAAAGAAATTCTCGTCCCGAGAATTTTAGGAGGTAGAAGGAAAGAGGTCGGGATATTCTTCCCGAAGATGATCCTCGTGTTCCCAAGTGGCTTCATCTTCAGTAGGATTCGACCACTGCACTTTCAGGAACTTGGTCGTCTTCTGACGAGTTCGACGTTCAGCTTCATCAAGGATGCGGATCGGATGCTCCTTATAAGATAAGTCATCTTGCAACTCAAGCATCTCGTGATCCACTGCGCGGTGCGGAGATTCCTTGAAGCATTTACGAAGTTGCGACACGTGGAAGACATCATGAATATGAGAGAATTGTGGTGGCAACTCCAATTTATATGCCACCTGTCCACGTCTGGCAACAACGCGAAAAGGACCAATATAGCGAGGAGCTAGCTTGCCCTTGATTCCGAAACAACGAGTGCCCTTCATCGGAGTGACATGAAGATAGGCTTGATCACCCGGTTGATAAGTCAGACCCCATCACTTGCGATCATAATTGCTCTTCTGGTGGTCCTGAGCCGCCTTGAGATTTTCTCGGACAATTCTGACTTGTTCTTCAGCATGTTGAATAATGTCCGGTCCCACGAGAGGTCGTTCCCTAGTTTCTGACCAATTCAGAGGGGTTCGACACTTACGTCCGTATAGCACTTCAAATGGAGCCATCTTCAAACTGGCTTGATAACTGTTATTATAGGAGAATTCGGCAAACGGGAGAGATTGCTCCCACTTCTTACCGAATGATATAACACAAGCGCGAAGCATATCTTCAAGCACTTGGTTAACTCGCTCAACTTGGCCTTGGGATTAGGGATGATAAGTTGAACTCCATGTAATGTGAGTCCCCATAGCTTCTTGGAAACTTTCCCAGAACTTGGACATGAAAAGACCGCCACGGTCCGAACTAATCTCCTTCGGAATACCGTGGAGTGAAACGATTCTGGAGATATACAGCTCTGCTAGTAGGCTAGCAGTGATAGTCTCCTTGACAGGCAGAAAATGAGCAACCTTGGAAAGTTGGTCGACGACGACAAGAATAGCATCATGACCTTTCTGAGACTTGGGAAGACTAGTAATGAAATCCATTTGCACTTTATCCCATTTCCACAGAGGAATAGAGAGTGGTTGAAGAATTCCAGCGGGCTTCTGATGTTCTGCTTTTACGCGACGACAAACATCACATTCAGCAACATATCGAGCAATGTCCTGCTTTATTCTAGACCACCAGTACCTCTGTCAAAGATCGCGATACATCTTGGTACTACCCGGATGGATAGACAGCGGTGTATCATGAGCCTCCTTCATGACCTTCTCAGTCATAAGCTCGAAGCGAGGTACTACGATGCGGTCTCTGAAATATAATGTTCCATCTTCAGCAACTGAGAAATCCCGGTACTTATCAAGGTGAAGCTCTTTCTTCATCAAGTCAATTTTGGCATCTTTGGCTTGCGCTTAATTAACAGCCTTCTCAAGATCCAGCTATACCACAAGGTTATTAAGAGAACCCTGCGGAACAATACAGACGTTCAACTTGCGCAATTCTTCATATTGCTGGGGTTGGGCTTGCTTAACCATGAGGTTATTGCAATAGGACTTGCGGCTCAAGGCATCAGCCATCACATTAGCCTTGCCCGGGGTATAATAAATACCACAATCATAGTCTGTAATTGTTTCCAACCATCGTTGTTGACGGAGATTAAGATCCGGTTGAGTGAACAAATACTTCAGACTCTGATGATCGGTATAGATCTCACACCGGTTACCAAGAAGGTAATGTCGCCATTGCTTCAAAGCATAGATCACAGCAGCGAGTTCGAGATCATGCACTGGATAGTTTTCTTCATGTGGACGCAATTGTCGCGAGGCATATGCAATTACCTTCCGTTCTTGCATTAGGACACAGCCTAATCCTTGACGAGAGGCGTCACAATATATCACAAAGTCCTTGCGAGAATCTGGAGGAGCAAGCACTGAAGCAGAAGTAAGCTTGTCCTTGAGGGTTTGGAAACTCCCTTAGCATTTGTCTGTCCACTCAAACTTAACGCCTTTGTGGAGCAGATTAGTCAGGGGCTTGGCGATCTTGGAAAAGTTTTCGACGAATCGCCGACAATAACTTGCAAGGCCGAGAAAACTTCGGACTTGCTTGGCATTCTTCGGAGGAGTCCAGTCCAGGATAGCCTGATCACGCTCTAGGTAAACGGCAATACTGTCCTTGGAAATCACATGTCCAAGGTAGGTCACTTCAGAAAGCCAGAATTCGCATTTGGAGTACTTGGCATATAACTTGTGCTCTCGAAGCCTTTCCAGAACAAGGCAAAGATGTTCAGCATGTTCTTCCTTATTCTTCGAATATACCAGAATATCATCCAGATAAACCACGACGAACTTGTTGAGGTAATCCATGAATATATAATTCATCAGGCGGGAGAACATAGCTGGAGCATTCGTCAGGCCAAATGACATGACGGTGTATTCATAGGAGCCATAACGAGTAACGAATGCAGTCTTTGGAATATCCTCTTCACGGACACGGATCTGGTGATAACCCAACCTCAAGTCGAGTTTAGAGAACACCGAAGATCCAGCAAGTTGATCATATAAGTCATTGATCCGGGGAAGCGGATATTTATTCTGAATGGTTGCCTGGTTGATAGGACGGTAATCTTGGACCAACCTATTCGTACCATCTTTCTTCTTGACAAAGAGAGACGATGCTCCCCAGGCAGAGGAACTAGGACAGACGAAGCCCTTCTTAAGTGATTTATCGATTTCTTCCTTAAGTTCGAGAAGGTGGTGCGGAGGCATCTTGTAAGGGCTCTTCGCAATAGGAGTTGTGCCAGGCTTCAAGTCGATGACAAACTCGACAACTCTAGCAGGGGGTATTCCTGGAAGTTCTTCTAGGAAAACATCCTGGAATTCGCAGACAACTAGAACATTTTCGATCCCCTCAAGTGGAGAAGCATTCAACGCATTCAAGGCATAAATTTGAGCCTCGGCGTTCTGAGTGATATGAGCTCGGTAATTCACTAACTCATCTGATGGGTGTAGAAGGTGTACAACTTTAGTGGCACAATTGATTGAGGCGTAGTGAGCCTTCAACCAATCCATTCCCAAGATAAGGTCAATCTTGGAGGATTTCAGAATAATGGGAAATGCCTGGAACTTCAACCCCTCAATTTCAATAGTAACTTCGGGGCTGAATAGGGAAGCTTGGCACTGTCCCGCAGGAGTATTTACCGCTAACGGATGGTGCAACCTTTCATATTTAATGCCATGCATGAATGCAAATTCTTCCGACATGAATGAATGCAATGCTCCTAAATCAAATAAAACAGATGCTGGTACTGAATTAACAAGAAGTGTACCCATCACAGTTTCAGGTTGATCTTGAGCTTGAGCCATGTTAATGTGATAGTTCTGCCCATGACCATAAGAAGGTCTGGCATTGTTGTTACGTTGATGAGAAATACCACAGCTATTACCACGGCCAGCAAGAGGAAGAGCCAACTGATTCTGCTTCTGAGAGCAATCCCTAGCATGGTGACCTGGCTGGCCACACTTGAAGCATAGTCCACTGTCAGGACGAGGTGCAGGAGCTTGCAGAGGCTGCCTCGATGGTGGAGGAGGCAGACGAGGTGCAGCATATGCAGGCCTATACACTGGAGCTGCTGGACAGTACATGCTCTGTGGAATCCAGATGCGGCGCTTCTGGGAAGACGAGCCCGAAGATGAGCCCGCTTCACGAGTGCGTCTGGTCGCTTCCTTGTGCTTCTTCAGACCAGTCTCGACCATGATAGCCTTATTCACCAAGGTGGCAAAATCAGGATAGTCTTGAACGAGCAGAGCTAACTGAATATCATGATGCAGCCCTTCAGGAAACTTCTCTTGCCTTCGGGCATCAGTGGGGATGTCTTCTTCAGCATAGCGAGACAAGTCAAGAAACTTGCGCTGATAAACTTCCACAGTCTTGTTACCTTGAACGAGACTACGGAACTCGGCCTTCTTCCGGGTTATGACAGCTTAAGGAATGTAGCAGGCACGGAAAGCAATCTTGAATTCTGCCCAAGTGACGACGGTACCAGGTGGTAGGGTCTGTCGGTGAGTGGCCCACCATTGTGATGCAGGACCCTTCAGAAGGTATGTCGCAAAGGTGACATAATTGGCCGGGGCGACATCAGCAGACTCCATCTCATAGGAGATGTCACGCAGCCAGTCATCGGCATCCAGTGGGTTGACTGTGTTGCGAAAGAACGACGGGTTGAGTCGCATAAATTCTGGCAAGGTGATGGAAGGTGGCGGCTGGTCGGCATTGGGACGAGGGAATTGTTGCATAATCCCAGTCATGAACTGACGGTTGAGTTCAAATTGTTGCATCATCGCAGCCATATAGTCAGGCGGTGGTGGCGGTGGTGGATTATTATCTGCCATCCTGCTAAATCAACAGGGGTAGTTTAGCAGAAGCCAATGCGAGTGTTTAGCGACATGCATGATGTAACGCGATGGAATTTAAGTAGTACAACAGATGCTTAATAGTAATCATCAAGTCATATAGATCCATACAGAGTCGGTTACATTCGGACAGCATAACGGCACAAATTTAAAAGCTAGACATGCTAGGCGGCGCGCAGGCACGCGGTAAGGAAGTACACAACGAGACATAGCAAAGGCTACATCAACGTCGGAGAAAACCACTGAAACGGGGTAGCTGCAAGTGCGGACGACGGACGTTCGTCGCAGAAGGATCCTGCGCTCCATGTGCACTCTGATGCAGAACCCGGTCTCGAGCTGAAAGAAGAGGTCCACGTGCAGGCGTGTGACCTCCCACAGCAGGCCAATCGGTCCCTGATGGCATCTCGGTCCTGCGCGGGTAAAGGATGTGCTCCGGATGTATCCTTGCACGAACAGCTGGTAGCAACTACGTCATAGCCTCATATAGTCGTGCTCGAGTGGCAAACAACTCGACAGCGAGAGCGTGAACAGTGCGATCCAGAGCCTGAGTATTCTGAATCAGAACTCGCTGATCGTAGTGATGAGGCTCGTACGGGGCACAAGTAGCTGTGTAGTAACCAGTAGCATCTCTAGCCGGGGCATACGGAATGTATCGATACTCAGAAGCATCCAAGCTAGCACTGTGCTCTCCTCAGAGGCGTGCGACAGCAGAGTAAGCGGCATCATGGACTGCCATCTCAATCGTCACACCGATACAGTGGAAAAGATACAGCTCAGTGTCTGAGTCATTCTGCTGATCATAGATATGAACATCAGCATAGTACTGCTCCTGGTTGAACTCACGATAAACCTCGTAGACCATGTACTCGGGGCACCAGCGGTATCCCAGCCTGATCAAGAGGGCGATCAGAACAGCTAGAAACCCAGGGACGTCTCGAGCCCAGGTGCGAAGCACAAGCTGTGTCGTATGACGTGGGGGAAACAGACGGTCCATCTGAAACAAACAAAGTTCAGGGTTGTCATATGACGATGAGAAATACATCAGATCTTGGAAAGAAAGGTTAAACAAAACAATGGAAAGGAAAATGATTATCAGACTAATCAGATCAATGACAGGAAAATCGCACTGATATCCAGCTCTCCGGATGGATGGAATTTACGAGATCCTAAGTGTCGGTGTTAGTAATTTTATTAAACCCGAATAGAAGAGAGGTTAGAGTCCCAGTAAAGATCGAGGAATAAAAGATCCTAATACCACCCAGTTGGCGACGTGGGCCCGTAAGCCACACAGCCAAGTTAGTAAAAGAGTTTTTCGATTTCTAGACTCAACTTCGGCCAATGAGTTGGAAAGGGGAATTCCTAGAGGCAGTCGGCTCTGATACCAACCTATGATGACCCCGGCTTAATCGTGCACTAACCATACACGCAAATGCATACGATCAAGCCTAAGGACTCACTTGAAGATATCACAACACAACTCTAAAACATAAATAAATTCATACAAGCCTTATATTACAAGCCAGGGCCTCGAGGGCTCGAATACATAGCTCGATGGCATACAAGTGTCAGCGAAAGCATCAGATATCTGGGTACAGATATATTACAGGAATAGAGCTAAGTCTTTAGAAAGGCGGGGCAAAATAAAATACTACGATCACTACAGGAATCAAGCACTTTGCCATCTGCCATGGCAGATGGCAAAGGCACGGCCGGCTGATGGCAAAGGGCTTTGCCATCTGCCAGCAGATGGCAAAGGGCCGGCTGAATAAACTATGGTAAAGGCTTCTTTGCCGTCTGCTGGCAGATGGCAAAAAGCCTGTAGCCTTTGCCATCAGCTGGCCGATGGCAAAGCCTCTGGACAGCAGAGGAACGGGGTTAGCCACGTTAGGAGGCTAATGGCGTGCTTTGCCATCTGCTAGCAGATGGCAAAGGCTACAGGCTCTTTGCCATCTCCCAGCTGATGGCAAAGGCTACAGGCTCTTTGCCATCCGCCAGCTGATGGCAAAGGATGCAGGCTCTTTGCCATCTGCCGGCGGAAGGCAAAGGATGCAGGCTCTTTGCCATCTGCTGGCGGATGGCAAAGAGACCAAATAGGCCAGGCGAGCGCTTCACAGGTTGCTGCCACGTGGCCACTTTGCCATCTGCCAGCGGATGGCAAAGCTCTTTGCCATCGGCCAGCAGATGGCAAAGTGCCTATATTGCCTCATTTAATTTTGTTTTTTCTTATATCAATTCATTTTCACAGAAAATCAAACATAGATATATATATGACCAATATAGCATATTCAACACATATTACCAATAGTCATGAACACATATATATCCAACACATGTTACCAATAGTAGCAAGTTTCATCCATACATATACATAGTTTCATCAATATTACACAGTTTCATCATAGGTAGCAAGTTTCACAAAGTCAAAACAAAAACTAAAGACAAGCACTCCATCAACCCAAGCTTCCGTGACCTGAATCAAATCTACAAAATGGGAAAGAAGAAAGTTAGAAGAAGAAGACTAGAAGAAGAAGATTATTATGATGCAACTAAAATGTGAAGATTATTATGATGCAACTTATATTTGTAAAATAGGTCATTTTGGAGCTAAGTATGGTTATTATGTCATTTTTGAGCTAGCTAAGCATACTAAGTCATTTTGGTGTAAAAAATGCTAAGTAAGGTCATTTTGGAACTAATAAGTTTATTATGTCATTTTGGAGCTAGCTAAGCATATGAAGTCATTTCGGAGCTAAAATATGTCATTTCGTAAGCATATTATGTCATTTTAGAGCTAGCTAAGCATATTAAGTCATTTGGAGGAAAAAATGCTAAGTATAGGTCATTTTAGAGCTATCCTAGGTTAAATAGGTCATTTTTGAGCTAGCTAAGCATATTAAGTCATTTTGGAGGAAAAAATGCTAAGTATAGGTCATTTTAGAGCTATCCTAGGTTAAATAGGTCATTTTGGAGCTAATTAAGCTTATTATGTCATTTTTGAGCTAGCTAAGCATATTAAGTCATTTTGGAGGTGCTAAGTATAGGTCATTTTAGAGCTATCCTAGGTTAAATAGGTCATTTTTGAGCTAATTAAGGTTATTATGTCATTTTTGAGCTAGCTAAGCATATTATAGCATTTTGGAGCTAAATAGGTCATTTCTTAAGCATATTATGTCATTTTGGAGCTAGCTAAGCATATTAAGTCATTTTGGAGGAATAAATGCTAAGTATAGGTCATTTTAGAGCTAAATAGGCCATTTCTTAAGCTAAGTATGCATTTGTTAAGCAAAGCACTAGGCAAAACTTACCGTCAACCCGTAGGTGAAGGATCGGGATTCTTGCTCGCGGTAGTGGCAGACGGAGGAGGATCGGGGTTCTTGCTCGCGCCAATGGCAGACGTCGATGCTTGTCGGGAGTTATGCTGCACCAAATTAAAGATCATTTGCAATGTCTCGTTAGCATGATGCAACTCAAATGTGAAGACTAATAAGTAATGTCCATTCAAATGAAACTCACCGTGCCCGCCGGAGCAATGACTGGCATCGGCGGAGGGGTCTGACCATTCTTCTCGCACATGGACTGCACATTTGGTTTTGACGAGTCAGTCATATTAGTTACTAATGAAAGGAACATTACGTGCATGATTTAGCTAATATGCAGAAGAAACTTACCGTGAAGACCTCGTATATGGCCCGGTTAGCCAAGTCGTTCCGGTTCCTCTCCTCCTCCAAAACCCTAGTTGTCCTCTCCTCAATCTCCCTCTCCCTCTCCGCCGCCTGCCTCCTTTCCTCCGGCAGAAGCTCCTGGGTCTTCGCGCTCTCTTCCTCAATAGCAGCCTGCAACACCACTCCTCTTTAGCATTGTAATCATCGACGGCCGCACACATAATGAAATGGAGGAAAGGTATCTGATTCTGTATAACTAACCTTGATTTTGAGATCCATTGGCCGTGGACAAGGCCTTATCTCAGGATCGGAGCTCGTCTGGCGCCTCTTGATCTGCGGGAGAGTGCTAGTACAATGTATCAGTCCATCCCCAATGGCTAACAAGCCATGGTGCCTCCCGCCACCAGATATCATCACCAGCTCTGGATCAATAGGCTGGCTCGGGTTAAAGTCCGGCCCTTTCCTTGCCTTCCCCTCGTCTTTGTACTTCACGATCTTGTTGTGGGAGGCGCGGTTGGTGAAGTTCTTTGGATCATCGAGATCAGACTCAGAGAATGCCTTGGCCTTCTTATACGGGGCACTATGGGCCATGGCATAGAGGTCGAACAGCTCTGGCACATCCGTCTTGTTGTGCCGCACCTAAAAGAGAAGGATAAAGTATTAGTTAAGGGCTCAAGCTAGCATGAAGAATGAATTTGCATGAATCATGAAGCAAACCACATACCCAGTTATCCCCGTACTGATATAGGTTGACGCTGCCTTGATGGTGTGGCACACCGCTCATTTTGCCACGCCGATCCTTTGCATTGTTGTGGGTGGATAGCCATTGGGGAGAGCACCACTCATCCACCAACGCCTCCCAACAATCCAGCCTATCCGCACACCATCTCGGGGGCACCTAAGTTAAGTAAGAGAAATTTGAGCGCTACGCCTACGAATCAAATCAAGGAAACTAAATACAAGGCCTTAAGAATAGGTAATTACCTTCATGTAATTCTCCTTACTCAGATACTTTGTGCGGCACTTCGACTTGGACATCCTAATACCAGTCAAGGCGAAGTAGTCTCGAGTAGCCTGCGTCTGAACCCCGTTCCGCCAGTTTTGAAGTAGGCGCCTGCAATCGGCGTCGATAACCCGAGCCGCGGCCTCCTCCTGTCCCTCAGCACACCTGTAGAAGGTCTGCAATCAAACAAGAAAACACGGATTAGTACAATCACTAGGGTTGCCAATCAAACAAGAAAACACAACGTAGACGAGAGAGGAAAATTTACCCAAAACGTCTGGATCACAACGTCGGCCATCGTGTGGCACTCGACATCGCCGATCCTCTCCCCCGGCAGGGCCGGGGCAGCCAAGTAGTGCTCCCAGGTCATTCCTAGCTTTGGAACCTGGCCCTCACCGGGCAACATGACCCACCCCGGGAAGCTCTGGCGACAAATCACACCAAGGACTGTGTTGGGCCTGCGGACAACACGACCGTGTTTCCAAGACCTGCAGTATGACAAGGCTAACGCATTAGATATTCGAAGAAACGTGAAGGCAAAAGGTTAAAAAAGAGTAAATGCACTTACTTCTCCCCATCAGGCGTAATCAACCACCTCTGGTCAGGGGTCGCCGGGGTGGACGGGAGCTTTGTACCACCACGTTGGTAGACATTGCCCCCCTCAACCCGCTCACTCTCACTATAGCTATCAGAACTATAGCCACCATCGCCACCATTAGCATGGCCACTCGACTCCAGCCAGTCCCCCAATCGGTTCGGCTGCGACGTAGCCTGATCCAGAGTCTCGTGGGATGGAGCCTCTGGGACCGGAGTCTCATGGGGCGAAGGCTCGTCAGCTCGAGGCTCGTCGGCCCGAGGCTCGTGGACCGGGGTCTAAGACGGGTCCACCTCAGGCGGCTCCATCTCAGACGGAGCAGTCCTGTGGTCAGGTGAATCAGCTGGGGGTGGCGGCGAGGAAGGCGTAGCGGCAGCCTTCCTACCTCTCCCGCTGCCACGTCCACCTCTACTAGCCTTCTCCTTCTTCTCCCCCCCCCCCCTGACCTCTCCCGGCCAAAGAAGAAGCGACCGCCGGTGGTGTCTGCATACTGAGATCTAGCACTCTCCGGAGGGTCTGGGGTGGAATGGAACTACCCCTCCCACCACGCACCGAGGAAGGAGCCTCGGAGCGCTCTCGACCCGCGCCCACCATCTGTCAACACCTGCAATGACAAAGAGTAAACGAAATTAGTACAACATCAAAAAAGAATACCTGACATGAATAATAATATGTATATAATTTAAGTGTATCATCATCATGAACATAAAAAAATGGAATACCTAACATGAACTATAATATTAATCGTCATCGTCTATATATGCTTCGGGGTCAATAAATGCATCATCATCATCACTATCAGTAATGACGTGCTCATCATCATGATCAATAAATGCATCAACATGTGGAAGGCCTCCTTTACATAATCGGTCAAGCATTGACAGGTCATCCGCAGCAGTAACCTCTTCTTGTTCTAGCTCTTCTTGTTCCAGCTCATGCTCGGATTCACTGTCGCTGTCTACTTCAATGTTCTAGGGTGAAGTAGAGCGGTTCTTGAAACGTTTTTTGGAAAGACGTGTTTCTTGGAAGAACTCTCCTTCATATTTGTCTGGGTTAATGTGAGGTTCATAATCCTCTTCATTGGGGGGAGGTGGTCTAACATGTGGCGGCACTTCATAAACGACATCCCAACCATTGAGATTTGGATCACTTTGGCAGGCCCATGGTAGATAGAAAACTTGGGTTGCCTGTTGAGCCGTAATATAGACATCGGGAACATCCAAATGGGTGCTTTGTTTGATTTCGACTAGCCCTAGATGTTCATGAGTCCTTCTAGTCTCCTTTGGCTGGAACCAATAACATTTGAAGACTACGACGTTCGGTGGGTTTGCACCATAGAATAGAAGTTCATAAATTGCTTCAACTCTTCCATAATACTCGGTATCTCCTTCGCCGATAGCAGAGACACAACAATTTGTAGACTTTCGGTCGGCCATAGATAGCTCTTTACCATAGGTACGAAAGCGATACCCGTTGATGTCGTATTTGTCAAATGAACGGACCTTATAGTCAAAACCATTAGCGACTTGTCTCAATTCGGCGTCCATAGACTCTGAACTAGCCTACAAATTTAATACAAAATGATTGTTGCATTAGCCGGAAAATAGACGAAGAAATGAAATGGTCTAATGGAAATTACCATTTGTTTGAACCAAGAGATGAAACCGGGATAGCCGCGTCCATGCATTGCCAGAAGCTCATACTCTTCGACGGAATCCTTTTGGATCACCGCTCCATACGAGAATTTGGCGACGTATCGACTGTATCAACTATCCGGGAATAAGAGCAGTTCAAAGGAATTAGAGGTTGCGAAACAATGTACCGAGAACTTACTCGATGTACGGCCGCACTTCTGTTAGATTGTTCAAGATATACAACGTAATGGTCCGCCATTCGTCGACATCCAACAATAAGGGAGTATAAGCACCGGCTGGTGCGAGCTTCCCTTTGAATAGGCTGAGGTTGGATCCACCCTTTTTAGGGTCGCCAGCATTGTACCGAGGCTTCGGATTATGCAAATGATGATTTTTGGCTTCGTAGTGTGCTGTCACGAAGTTTGCCGCCTCCTCAGTAATGAATGCCTCGGCCATCGATGCTTCAATTCGACGTTTATTTTTACATTTTGCTCGAAGTGTCTTCTACATCCTCTCAGTTGCGTAGCACCAACGATTCTGCACGGGCCCCCCCCCCAATCGTGCCTCGGTCGGGAGATGCAAAATCAAATGCTGCATTGGATTAAAGAAGCCCGGTGGAAAGATCTTCTCTAACTTGCAGATCAACTCCGGCGCCAACTCTTCCAGTTCTTCTAGCAAGCCAGGCGATAGTTCTTTCGCACAAAGAACACGGAAGAAATAGCTCAGCTCTGCCAGTACTAGCCATTCATCCTCAGGGATAAAGCCACGCAACATCACCGACATTACCCCCTCAAGCCATATGTGCCAATCATGACTCTTGAGATCAAATATTTTCAATTTTTCAAGGCTCGCTCCCCTCTTTAGATTCGCTGCATACCCATCGGGGAACATCAACTCCTTTTTCACCCACAGGATAATTTCCCTCATATCTGGCCTTCCAAGATTGAACCATGCCTTTGGCTTCGCCCAGTTCTTCTTTCCTTTCGGTTGTCGCATGTTTTGTAGCGGTCTATCACATAGAGCCTCCTGATCGACTCTAGCCTTAGGATTATCCTTTGTTTTCCCCTCGATGCCGAACAATGTACCAAAGAGGGCCTCGCCGACATTATTTTCAGTGTGCATCACGTCGATGTTGTGTGGGCAAAGGAGGTCTTTGAAGTAAGGCAGATCCCACAAGCATGTCTTGTGAGTCCAGGCGTGTTTCGAATTATACCCCTTGAAATACCCTGGACGCTCTGGATCCGGCTCGAGAGCGTTTAACTGATCCAGGGTCTGTTGGCCTGTCAACGCAGGTGGTGCAGAGTTTTTGACAACTCTACCTTTGATGAAGTTCTTCTTGTCTTTTCTGAACTTATGGCGAGGATCCAGGAACTGTCTATGCATGTCGAAGCAAGAAAACTTGCCACCCGCCTGTAGCCGACGAAACTCAAGAGCTGCCTTGCATGTGGGGCACGGGAACCTACCATGCACACACCAGCCAACGAATAGCGCATACGCCGGCAAGTCATGCATCGAGTACATGTACCACACACGCATTAGGAAGTTTTTTTTTGTAGCGGCGTCGTATGTCTTGATCCCATTATCCCAAGCTTCTTGCAATTCATCCTTAAGCGGCTGCATGTACACATTCATACTCTTCCCCGGATAGTTGGGCCCCGGAATTATCAACGTCAGGAAAATGGTCTTTCTTTGCATAATCTGTCCGGGAGGGAGATTAAGTGGAATGACAAATACAGGCCAACAACTGTATTGGGCTGCCATCATACCAAACACGTTGAACCCATCCGTGCTTATGGCGATTCGAGGATGCCTTGGATCTGCCGCTTTAGCATGATGTATTGCATCGAAGCGCTTCCACGCAAAACCGTCTGATGTGTGTACCAACATCGGCTCCCCATCTGCATCTAGTTCGGTTCTTTTGCCCAATTTGTGCCATGTCATCTGTCTGGCCGTCTCTTCGACCATGACAAGACGTTGAAGTCTTGGTATGATTGGCATATACCGAAGAACATTAACTGGGATTTTTGTCTGACTCTTCTCAACCATACCGTTGTCTACCACAACATACCTGGAAGACTGGCAAACGGGACAATACTTCAAGTCCGCATACTGAAGCCTAAATAAGGCACATCCTTTCTCACAGGCATCTATCTTCTCATAGGGCATCTTAAGTACACGGAGGATTTTGTCCGACTGGTACAGGTTTGCAGGCATTACATGGCCTTTGGGTAGAAAGCGTCCAAATAGTGTCATCATCGCGTCGTAGAATTCTCTGCCCAAGTTGAATTGAGCCTTTAGAGCCATTACTTGTGCGATGGCATCCAGCTGACAAAGCTCAGTGTGCTCGTGGAGAGGACGTTTTGAAGACTCCAACATATCATTGAAGGCCTTTGCAGATTCCTCCATCTCATCATCCGAATCTTGAGCATCATCAAAGTCTTCCACCATGTCTTCCATCCCGGTACCATGCTCGTCGGTGCGATGACGATCCTCCTCAGCTCTGGCACGTTGGGTAGACTCGCCATGAAATGTCCAGACCGTATAATTAGGCGTAAAACCCCACTTCTGCAGGTGTTTGATCATTTCAAACTCTGACCTCTTATGATAGTTGTCGCACTCGACACAGGGGCACCAGGTTTTTCTCTGTCCATTTGCAAAGGCGACTCTCACAAACCCCTTGGTTTTTGTTATCCATTCATGGGTCATGTCTTTCTGACTAGTGTGACCGGTGTACATCCATGCACGATCACTCATCTTGCCTAGCTACTGGACACACAAGGAATATATACATAATTCAGCAAACCATATTCATCAGTTAATAGAGTTTGTCAGTTTTATTATGTCCATGCAACCTAGACGCTAATAGGTAAAGATAGGTCCTAATCCCACCCGAGTATGTGTAGATTGGGTTCGTTTTCCCATGCTCTACTCCGGATCCGACGCAAAATTTCGGCAGCACCTCCCCACTGTTCTCCTGATACACGTCTTGGCAATAAGCAGAGAGGATGTGTACCCGGAGAACAACAGGGAGGCACTGACGAAATTCTGCATCGGATCCGGAGCAGACCATATGGGAAAACGAACCCAATCTACACATACTCGGGCTGTCCATGGATAATGTTGGACAATTCGAAAGAATCACGGTTATAAATATGCAAATGCATGCATATTTATAGATGTAACCCTTTCGAACGGGAGAAGCATAGTGGTCACGCATACTGATGATTCAATCTGCCTACAGCTAGCATGTTTCATCGACACGAAGGCCGGAACATAGCAAATGATTGGGGGAGGAGGAGATGTCATTTGTGCTCACCCACGAACGCCGGGGCGGAGCTCGTTGAACGCACGGGGAGGTCGTCGAACACCAGACCCTCGCAACGACGAAACAACTGCACATTTAAATCCACCTGATCAACACAAATATATATGATGTTTTTCATAACAAAATCGGAAAATATATGACCTAACTCATAATTCATAAATATATGACCCCGTCGGCCTCTGGAAGGCCGAAAAGCACCTTTTCAGTCAACAGGAAGCCGAAGAGGTGTCGGGGGTCGGGGGTGTCGTGTCTGGGTGTTGTGGTGTCAAAGGGACAAAGATAAATTCTATCCGGCAAAAGTGGACTGTAAAGAAAAGCCTGCTACATGATCCACAAAACATCTATAAGCATATCCTAAATCTTGGTTGCATGCATGTGTTTTTTCGAAGTCTAAGAATAAAAAAAACTAACATGCCTTTCAGTGTGCACTTAAATAGTCTGTCCGCTGTACAATGTGATTTCTTTCAGTAGGGGTATAAGCGAGAACTCATAGGCATCTTACCTTGGGCAAGAAGTGCTCAAGCGAGGAAACGACAGTGACCAAGGCTGGATCAAGCCCAATCTCCTCCTTTGCCTCCCTTAATGCTGGATCAAGCCAAACCAGCACTAAACAGAAAAAGCTAGGTTAAAAATCCTCTTAAAATTAAAAGGCCAGCCTCTTAAAATTTCTTTGTCAGATAGATTGCTTCTTCACATGGGATAGTGCAACAAGCTGGACAATAATCAGAGGGCGGCAGATGAGACTGGGTATTATCGTGGGATGTGTTTGCACATGCATGTCTCGATCATTGTAGTACCTTCACTGAGCATG
Organism: Thinopyrum elongatum; assembly: GCA_011799875.1. Taxonomy (NCBI): domain Eukaryota; kingdom Viridiplantae; phylum Streptophyta; class Magnoliopsida; order Poales; family Poaceae; genus Thinopyrum; species Thinopyrum elongatum. Next base: position 109,888,482 of record CM022302.1, read on the forward strand.
ACTTGCGTAATTGAAAAATATGTACTTTTGAGTTATTTCTCTACCTAAAACAGTAGATATTGCAATCAATCAATCAATCATGTAAAGTGGATCTTATGAACTCTGTTCATTTCAATAAAAAATATAAAATTTCCTATAGTGTTTTCCAAGACATATCCAGCAGAACTTTACTGAATCTTCTAAGCTTGATGTCAGTGTGTATAAGATATTGCCTATAAGATCACTTTCTGGTAATGATCGGACATGTAGAAAAACTTTAAAAGACAGCCAAATAAAATGACAAGCAGCAGCTAAAAGAGAAATAACTAAATATACAACTTTGTTGAAGCAAGTTTCATTTGTGCTCTCCAGATGGCCATAAATGTCGCCCTTTCGAACGGGAGACGCTCTCCAGATGGACAATCTTATGACGGTTATAAATATGCAAAGACATGCATATTTATAGATGTCGCCCTTTCGAACGGGAGACGCCTAGGTTACGAGACTTGACATGAAAGCAAAATCTATTGGCATCGGCACGACGACCGGAACAAAGCAAATAGGGGAGGGGGAAGAGATGATAGTCGAGCTCACCCCTAGACCGTACGTAGAGGCGGTAGTCGAACGACGAGGGCAACGACAACGGGACCAATGGTGCTCCTCGAGATGAAGAGAAGATACCTGCACAGGAAAAGCACCGACACAACCAACATAAGCACTCACACAACAATCTAATAAACAACATCAACAACATCATCTCGCAGCTCAACAACATCTAACCAAAAGAAAATACGCAAGAAAGAAAGAACCCAAAAAATAATATGTTCTGTGTTCGTGTGGCCTTTGTTTGCCATGCTTCTCCAAGTAGTGGGAACTACTAGTAACAGGGAGTTCCTGTTTCTTATGTGTTGAGTTGTTGACACCATAAACAATTTGTTATTTTGATTCAGAATATATCAAGCAGCATCGGAGATGGAGCCAAATGGATGGTCAACATTCAAGCCAGTATAGCATATGCAATTGTAACATTCATAGCAAAAAGACTATGTTCAAAGAAGACTATGTTCGCTCTTTAACCACAAATTCTCGGTCACATCGGCAGTCCCCTGCACATCTAGCATACTAGATTTCTTCCCTTTCTTCTTACCATGGCTCTCAAGAAAAGAAGCAATGTTTCAGATTATCTTCTTTGAACAGATCATGTGCAAAATTACATTCTATCAATCATAATGATAGGGTTAAACAGATCATGTGCAAAATTATTTGTACGAGTTCATCTACTCATATACTGCATGAGGTGGCTCTGGATTTGATTCTACTCATGTACTGCATGTGCAAACAGATGACAGTCGAGGATTGGAGGCGGAGATTCGAGGATTGGGTTGGAGGCAGAGATTGTACCGGGCTGACGGGGGCGGGGCGGTGGGCGGCCTGGATCCGGAGCGGCGACCGACGGGGACCGGCGCGGCCGGCCTTGATCCTTGGGGTGGCGGGCGGCGACCAGCGGGGAGGCGCAATCGGTCGGTCTCCTCCCTTGCGGTGGGGCGGGAATGGACCGGCGAGATGGCCTATCCTCCGGCCATGTAGGGGAAACCGACGGCAGCGGCGACTGGTGAGGGCGGCGGCGGCGAACGGTGAGGGCGGCGGCGACCGGTGAGGGCGGCGGGGAACCCTATCCAGCGCGCACGGGAGTGGGGTGGGACTGTTTCGGGGTGGCTGGGGGTTTTCTTTTTTTTTTAGGGAGGCTAGGGGTTTTCTTTTCTTTAATTTTTCACTCTTTGCTTTTTTTGAGCAAGGAGAGGGGAGGAGATAGTCCCACCTCTTTGCCATCAGCCAGCGGATGGCAAAGGCCCACCTCTTTGCCATCAGCCAGCAGATGGCAAAGAATCTTTGCCGTCTGCTGGTAGATGGCAAAGAGGTGGGGCTAGTGGGTCGTTACAGCGCCGTCATCCACTGCGCCCTACCCACTTCTTTGCTGTCTGCCAGCAGACGGAAAAGATTCTTTGCCATCTGCTGGCAGATGGCAAAGAGGTGGGTTGATAGGCCGTTACAGCACCGGCGTCCACTGGACCCCACCCACCTCTTTGCAGTCTGCCAGCGGACGGCAAAGATTCTTTGCCATCAGCTGGCAGATGGCAAAGAACTGGCTGATGGCAATCAGGTTCTTTGCCGTCTGTCAGTTCTTTGTCGTCTATTTTTTGTAAGCGGATGGCAAAGACGTTCTTTGCCATCCGCTGGCAGACGGCAAAGAGCTGACTGATGGCAAATTCCCTGTTTCCAGTAGTGGATCGAAAGGTGTAGGCCTCCTGCCTAGGACCCTCGGAATCCTACTCCTGGTCGTCGGTCGGCTCCTCGTAGTAGTACTCGTCGGGAGGGTAGTAGTAGTAGCCGTAGTCGTCAACGGGGGCATCAGGCTCCGGGGCTTCGTCGTCTGGTTGTGACAAAAGGATATGGGGGAAAAAGAAAGTAAAGCAAACATGAGTACTCATCCGAAGTACTCAGCAAGCAAGGATCTACACTACATATGCAACAGTTTCAAAGGAGGCTGTATATGTGGACTGGGCTGCAGAAATGCCAGAATAGAGGGGGAAAGCCTAGTCCTATCGAAGACTAGCATCTTCATCATCTTCATCAGTCTTGCAGCATAAGGAGAGTGCAGAATAACATAATGTAAAGTAGTAGTAGTGTCATCAAGCTCGGCCAGAGATACTTCCTCGACTCCCTGCGAGAAAGAAATCCCAGAGCCATACTATCCATTTCATCTCAAGTTCTAGTTGTACCGATCGGGATACAACTCCGAGTGTCCGTTACCGTAGGACAGGCTATCGATAGATGTTTTCTTCCCTGCAGGGGTGCACCAAGTTACCCACCACGCTCGATTAACTCCGGCCAGACACACTTTTCTGGGTCATGCCCGGCCTCGGCCAGACGATACGCCGCAACCCGACCGAATACCTAACAGAGAGGTCAGCACGCCGGACTAAACCTATGCCCCCAGGGGTCTTGGCCCATCGCCCCGGGAACTCCTGCACGTTGCGAACGCGGCTGAGAGCAAACCTAGCAACCCCTTAATACAAGCGCAGTTGTGTAACCAGTCCAACTCGGCGCGCGCCGCTCAGTCGCTGACGTCCACTAAGCTCCGGCTGAAGTATACGACACAGAACGCCCATACTATGCCCACGTGATGGTTAGTGCTATCAGGCCAGAGGCCCCTCGGATCAAATATCCAAACCGTTAGTGTGTTGGTAGTGCGGAAACGAGCAGAGACTCACGAAAGATGTGACCCCGTCGCCCCGTCTCGAGGACTTGCGGCAAGGGCGAGGAATGCCCGGCCACGCCTCGTGTTCAACTTTCGGGCACCATCCAGGTCCACCCGATTCCACATCACTCGCTATTAAGCTCGCGCGGGTACCCCTCAGGGCCGACCCGTCTTTATCCAGTATGAACAGTAATAGCAGTAATGTAAGTCATCCGTGTGGCTACCGCATCAAGAAGGAATCCGAGGCATCACCCTCGTTGGATCCCCACCTGACATAACCGTCAAGGTGAATGGAGGAGGAATCACCCTCGAGGTCCACTCTTGAGGAGTTGCACGACGTCGTCGTTATCGGGGGTGGTGTAGGAGGAATCACCCTCGCATACCATGACCGATTAACTAACCTACAAGGTTATCATCAGAAGTGCTGACGAGGTATCACCCTCGGCACCCGATAGTAACCCAGTAGTGTCGGCAACTAAGGGAGAAGTGACGTGCTATGTCAGGGCCTGATCTTCAATCCCGTTGTTCGGGTCTTCTGATCATCCAGCGGGGCAGTCGGGTTAAGTGTGGTCTCTGATGGTCTCTACCCAACCTATTCTAAACAGTTTAGGATAACAGATGAGTATCAACAGCACGTTACAAGTAAACAGGCTATGCAGCAGATATAGGACAACAGTAGCAGCAGTAACTTCTAATGCAAGCATAAGAGAGAAGAGAGTGGGCGATATCGGAATGCTCAAAATGGGGGTGCTTGCCTGTAAGCTCTGGGGCAAGTGGCTGGTCGTCGGGGACGTAGTCGTACTCCGGAACGGCGTCTGCCTCAGGAGCTACGTCAATGTCGGGGTCTAATCGAGAGAGAAAAGAGGGAGGAAACAGGTAAACATAATGCAATCAAATACAACACTGGGTATGCTATGCTATGATGCAGTGCAGGGTTGCCTTAAGATGCATCTAAGTCACTTCGGTTATTTTAGGATTTAAGTTGGATTTATTAACCGGTGATAATGCACTATTCATCTACCGGATTCGGCCTCGAAGTTGCGGTTACACCTACGTAGGGGGTTCCGGCACCGAAACAGACGACACGATCAAATTCGTCTCGTCGTTCTGATCAACTTTCATGTTTTAAGTTTTTCGATCCGAGCTACGGTTTAAAAGTTATGAATTTTTAAAAGATTTAAACATTTTCTGAATTTATTTTAATTAACAGAAAATGATTTATGACGTCAGCATGATGTCACTGTGACGTCAGCAGGTCAACTGTGGCTGACCAGGGTCAAACCTGACATGTGGGTCCAGTGGGACCCACATGTCAGCCTCTGTTAGACTAACAGTGAATTAAATTGATCAGAGTTAATTAGGGGGATGTGGGCCCCGGGTGTCAGTGAGTCATTAGTCTAAACTAATTATTTTCATTTATTTAATTCGTTACTAGATTAATTATCCGTGGGGGCCCACATGTCAGTGACTGGAGCTGCCACATCAGCTCAGTTGACTCGGTCAACTGGCCAACCGGGGCCACTGGGCCCACTTGCCAGCGACCCAGGCGGTGGCCCCGTCCAGCCATGTTGGCCGGCCGGCGTTTAAACGCTGGCGAGCACGGTTTCGCGGCGGCGCAGCTTAGGAGACGGCCAGAATTCACGCACAGGCAGCCATTCGAGGCGCCGTTTGGCCCTACCAAGAGCTGGGAACGGCGCGCGTCGAGTGGCGCAGTCAGCTGGTCGCGGGGAGGCCCGAGCTCGCCGGAAACGAGCTCGCGGCGGTGTCCGGAGTTCGGCACTCAGCAGGTTTCGGCGAAGCGCGGCGTTAGCGATCTTTAAAAGGGCTAGGTAGCCTCAGCGCGCGCGCGCGAAATCGTCGGATGTGTGTGCGTGACCAAATGGAAGCCGGAGCCTTGCCGGCGATGAGGTTTGCGGAGGCTGGTTCGGGCACTAGGGGAAACGACGGCACGGCGTGACCTAGGACTACGCGAGGGGTCAGAGGAGGAGCTGGGGCTTACAGTGCGGCGCACGTAGGCCCTCGGATGCTTAGTAGCTGCAGGGGAAGCCGTGGTCGACGGAGCAGATGCGGTGGCCGGAGACGGGGACGATGACGAATCCGTCAGCAGCAGGGCTCTCCGGCTCCAACTTTCTGTCGAGGAGGAAGAGGCGGAGACTGGCGCTTCACTTGGACACGGCGGAGGAGCAGAAGGGCGCCGGTGGCCGCGTGGAGACGGACGGCGACGGCGGCGCTCGGACAGAGCCGGATCGAGGGGAAAAAGGAGGGGAACGAGCGAGGGAGAGAGGTGAGGAGTGAGCGAGGAGTCCAGGGGGGAGGCATGGGCCTCGTCCTTATCCCCCTCGTTGGCTCCGGGCGTCGATGGCGTCGGCGTGTCGGCGTGCGACCGGCGCACGCGCTCGTGCCCACTGCGACGGTGACACGCACAGGTGAGAGACGACGGAATGGGCCGGTGGGCTGGTACAGGGGCACTGTGCACTTGGGCTAGCGTACAGTGGCTTTTTTCCTTTTCTTTTTCCGTTTTCTTTTCCAGAGAGGTTTGTGCAATATTTTGAGGCACCAAATAATTTAGCAAAAATGTGAAACTTGCTCACATAATTACTTTGCAATATCCAGCATTGCCACAAAAAGTTTGAGCCATTTTGGAATTCATTTGGGATTTTCTAAAAATGAGAAGGGCATTTAATGTGCTGTTTTGGCACTGTTAAAATGGTTATGGCCAATTTCTAGTTGATGGTGAAGTTGTGTTCCTTAGCAACATTTGTTTTGGAATATTGCCTATAAGATGAACATTTTTCCAGTAATATTTGGGCAACTTTATTTTACACTTTTAAATTTTGAGTTGATTTTCAGAATAGAATTTGAAGTGAATTCTTAACCGAAGTGATTAGGCACTGCAAATTGAGATGACTTGGCATTATTAGCAGTAGATCATAATGACTAATACACAGGGGTGTTACAAAGGTGATGTTGGGGTTGAAGCAGCCATGCGCATAGCCGTCGGAGTAGCCAGGCGAGGGCGCGTACCCCCATATTGGTGGCGAGAAGTTGGCCGGCGACGCGACGCTCTGCTGGCTCCCCCACGCAGCTTGTGGGTAGTGGCCGGGGGGAAGGTTCATCATCCCCGCGCGAGACGTCTCTCCCTGCTCCGCTGCCATCGCCGCCGCGTCCCTGGCCTTCTTCGTGATGAGCCTCTTCCGCCGATCGGTGGTGATCGCCTCCCGGCGCTCAACGTCCGTCTTCCACTCGGCATTCGACAAGCCCGGTGGCCTTGCCATCGGCGCCCTCGGCTTCCTCTACTTCGGCTGGGTGGTATCGGTGGCTAGGCGAGGGGGCGCATACTTCTTCGGCGGCATGGCGGCCGGAACTGAGGAGAATGGCGGGAACGGCGGGGGAGAAGGGGGGAAGCACTAGGGAAATGGAGGGAAAAGGGAAGAAAATGGTGGGAATAGGTCTGTTTGTCGCCGACAGCGCGGGCCCACACGCCTTTTCGCTTCAGCCGACGCCCCCAGGCGTCCCCCCGGTGCGCTGGGTTTGGCTTGGGTTCGCCGGTTGTTATTTTGGCCCAAACCGGCGATAAACAACGATCTGGGGGCGCGACTGGGCCGTCGCCGGCACTAAAAAAGGCGCCCCCGGAAGGCCTGTTGGAGGGGCGAGCGGAGATGCTCTAATATATGACCATCACGTAGCTAGCATTGGATGACTGCATTGCGAATGCATGCATGGTAAGTAGTTCTCGTCGGCGTACATAACTACTCCCTCCGTCCCATACGTCCGTATCTAGACAAATCTAAGACAAGAATTTTGGAACAGAGGGAGTACTATTTATGAGCTGATTTAGGGCATGCATGCATACATGTATGTAGTAACTCGACTATCAAGACCTCTAGACCCATAAGTAAGTTGACGGTGGTACTAGTAATTCAGGCTTGCTGACGGTAGTATACGTAGCATACATTGAGCTGATTGACCTTCTCATCCTAAACTTTAGTCGTTCTGCTAGAGCTTAGCACGCCCCAATATATCATACACCGCCGGATCAGAGTATGATGGATCAACCAGAGGGTAAACCAATTTCATTAGTCTTTGTGCCCAATTTTTTTTCCGATTGAGCAGCTGTTGGAGGTCTTTTTTTGTCTCTTCGTGCCCAATTTTTTTTCCGATTGAGCAGCTGTTGGAGGTCTTTTTTTTGTCTCTTCGTGCCCAAAAAATGCCTCTGAGATGCTCTTACACCACATACATAGTTCGTCTAAGATAGGATCAATGAGTTCTCTCACACAACAGAGTTATCGTAGCAAAATTAATAAGAATGAGGAAATAGCAAACACCTTTTCCTCCTGGGAACCAAACCACGCACCGAACATATTCACAAACAAGCAGGGTTGTTGTCACACATACGGACTCTTGGTCGGCTCGGTTACGTGACCGGACTGCGCACGTGTACGGCCCCGATCGATCGATGGACGATAGTATAAAGGACGGAAGTCCTATGACGTACGTATCACCAGCGAGAGAAAGCGTTACCGCAGGGTCGACCGATCGGTCATACGGCTATGGCCGACATCGAGAATCCCGACGTCGAACGACGGCGGCGGTGCGACCGCGGCAGAGGCGGAGCCCGCCGAGTGCAGCCGGCGCGGGTACATGTGCCTGCTGTGCTGCGTGGCCTTGGCGCTCGTCCTCGCCTTCCAGAGCTCCTTGGACTTCAAGGACTCCCATCCTACGAAGACCATGCTGGGCACCGTGGTGGACGTCGGAGGGTTCCTGGCCCTCTTCGTCGGCACCTGGTTCGTGTTCATTTCCATGGTACTCGTGGGCGAGTGGTTTGAAGGCAATCCGGAGGGGAGAAGGCTTGTGGATGACCTGATCGAGTCTGATCGCCCTTTCCTGCTGGAATCCTTCCTTCAGGTTAAAAGGCGCATCGACCCGGATCAGCATCTAGTACAAGTAGATGCATAGTCGTCTCATCCAAACATTTTCTTCTTCGTTTTTGTACTGTTGTTAGCTGGAGTAACACTATTGTACATTTGTACTGTATATATGTTGTTGATGTCTGTCTATGTATTGTTTGCTTTAATAATTGGTTAGTTTCAGTGCCAAATAGGAGTATACAACATATGTACACCACCGAACCCACAACGCCGTGTGAAGACGCGGGAGCCTCGAAGCTTCAAAATTGATGAAATCATTCGAAGACACATCGTCCTATTGAAACAATAATACTAATCCGCCTTGGTACCAATCAAGGAATGAAACACCTCTAGAAATCATATTTTATTCAGTCTTGCTAAGTCTCAGTCGATGCTATACTTATGAGAACTTACATTAAGATCTGTGCAAAATTTTCTTTTCATTTTTTCTTTTTCTCTCTATTATGTTATATCACCTGATTGAGGCTTGATTAAATCTTAGTCGCCACACCTTTTAAATTGGAAACACTTTGTGTATTTGTGTAAACATACGCTTAACAAAAATGTCCACAGTAGAGAACTTCTAAATTCTTTCTTGTGAACAAATTTTGCATCATGTATATACGTTATATTAACTTGCATCAGAGGTTGGTAAGTTTGATATGGGAGAAAAAACACAAAAATACAAAGGTGGACATGCTTCCACGCGCACCAATGTGAATAGTAAATTAAGAAACAATACTAGAAAAAGTTAAAATTTCTGAAGTTTCTGTAACACCCCCGTGTAATAGCCACTGTGACACTCTGCTAAGTATGCCAAGTCATCTCCATTTGCAGTGCCTAATCACTTTGGTTAAACATTCAATTCTAATTCTAATCTGAAAATCAACTCAAAATTCAAAAGTGAAATATGAAGTTGCTCAAACACTGTTGGAAAAATGTTCATCAAACCACAAATAATCCAGAGACAATTCTAAAATTAAAATCAACATTTGCAAAATAAGTTGTGTGACTCAAACATCATGAAACAGCACCAAAACAGAATTATTTAATCCATTTATGATAATATCAAATTCAAATAAAATCCTACTATGCCCAAACAAGTTTTTGGTGAAAGGTATTAATGCACTGTAATATTTGGGCTAAGTGTCATATTTTACAAAAGTGCAAAATTGGCCTAAACAATTACCTATACAGAAAAGAAATAAAGAAAAAGCAAAACTTAAACAGGAAAATAAAACGAGGCACTGTGCACTGGGTCTAAGTGCACAGTGCCCCGTAGCCAGCCCACCAGGCCCAACACCCTTCTCTCTCCCCTGCGTGTCGGCATGCCTGTGGCCGCGCCGGCGAGCGCCGGTGAAACGGCGACAGCGCGGCGCCACCGACGCCCCACCGACGCGGGGACATAAGGCCGAGCCTCCCGTCCATCCCCCCTACCTCCTCCGCCACTTTCCCCCTCTTCCCTCGCTCTCTTCCACTCGATTCCATCGACGCCATCGCCGCCGTGCCTCGCTCGACACCGCGGCAACAGCCACCACCTCGCTCCGCCGTCTTGTCCAAGAGCTTCGCCGGCCTCTTCTTCCTCTTCTGGTGTGGCCAGGCGGAGCTAAGGATCGCTGCTGCGAGCCACACGACCACGTCGTCATCCTCGGTCGCCGGCGATCCCCTTCTTCCCCGACGAGCTTCTGCAGCTACTAAACCTCCGAGGGCCACCGTGCGTGCCGTAGGGTGAGCCTCCAATCCTCTCCCATCTCTCTGTTCTCTCTCGCGCACCTCCTAGCTACTTCCTTCACCGTGGCCGAACGCGACACCGCGCGAGCTCGTCGCCGGCGTGCCTCCGGCGACCAACAGGTCAAGGGGCTGTGTCCACCGTCTTCGCACGCGTGCATAGAGCACGCCTACCTTTTTAGTTCGAGCCGTAGCGCGCTGCCTTGCCGTTTTCACCATCGCCCGAAGCAGCGTCGCCGCTGACCTCGTCGCCGGCGTCGATTCAGGCCGAGTTCAGTTGCGCCACCACCACCAGTCGACGCGGCTCGTTCGACTTGTTCGAACGAGCCCAGCCGTGCGCCAAACGGCGCAGTATAGCGCGTTTCCGGCGAGGTCCCGAGGCCTCCGCCGCGTTTTTCGTCGCCGCCGGCGTGTCGCCGGCCACCGCCGACGTGGCACCACCTGGGGCCACCCCTGAGACACTGACAGTGGGCCCCGCTGGTCCCAGTTGACTGGGTTGACCCAGTCAACTACTGACTGGGCAGCCCAGTGTCACTGACACGCGGGCCCCACCACAATTTAGTTTAAAATAAAACGTTTTAATAAATGAAACTAATTAGTCACTGACAGGCTAGGCCCACTCCCCTAATTAGTCTGTTAATTAGATTAATCTACAGTTAGTCTAGCAGAGGCTGACATGTGGGTCCCACTGGACCCACATGTCAGGTTTGACCTGGTCAGACGACCAGTTGACCTACTGACATCATCCTTTAGTCATGCTGACGTCATAATACATTTTAGATAATTCTGTTAATTTAAAATAATTTCAGAAAATAGTTTAAATCTTTGAAAATTCGTAACTTTTAAACCGTAGCTCAGATCAAAAAACTTAAAACATGAAAGTTGCTCAAAACGACGAGACGAATCTGATCGTGTCGTCTGTTTCTATGTCGGAACCCCCTACGTAGGAGAACCCGTAACTTTTAGTCCGAGTCCGGTATATGAATTGTGCATAACCACCGGATAATAAATCCAACTTAAATCTTAAAGTAACTAAAAATGACTTAGACATACTTTAGGCAACCCTGCGCTGCATCCTAGTCATGACGTACCCTGTGTTGCATCGATTGCTGTGTATTTATATATTTCCTCTCCCCTTTTCTCTCTCGGTAGACCCCGACGTCGACGTAGCTCCCGAGACCGACGCAGCTCAGGAGCCCGACGACGCAGTTGACGACCTTGGCCTTGCCGCCAAGCAACCAAGCAAGCACCCCCCTTTTGAGCATTCCAATATCGCCCACTCTCTTCTCTCTTATGCTTGCATTAGAGGTTACTGCTGCTGCTGTTATCCTATTTCTGCTGCATAGCCTATTTATTGTAACCTGCTATTGTTACCTGCCTGCTTATCCTAAACTGTTTAGTATAGGTTGGGTAGAGAACCATCAGAGACCCCACTTTATCCCGACTGCCCCACTGGATCATCAGAAGACCCGATCAACGGGATCGAAGACCAGGCCCCGGCACCGCACATCACTTCCCCTTAGTTGCTCGACACTACTGGGTTACTATCAAGTGCCGAGGGTGATACCTCGTCAGCACTTTTGATGACAACCTTGTAGATTAGTTATTCGGTCGTGGTCAGCGAGGGTGATTGCTCCTACACCACCCCCGATAACGACACCGTCGCGCAACTCCTCAAGAGTGAACCTTGAGGGTGATTCCTCCTCCGTTCACCTTGATGATTACGTCAGGTGGGAATCCAACGAGGGTGATGCCTCGGATTCCTTCTTGATATGGCAGCCACACGGATGCCTTTACATTACTGTTGATACTGCTTATTCTGGATAAAGACGGGTCGGCCCTGAGAGGTACCCGCGCGAGCTTAAGTGCGAGAGATGCGGAGTCTGGTGGACTTGGATGGTGCCCGAGTAATGAACACGAGGCGTGGCCGGGCATTCTTAGCCCTTGCCGCAAGTCCTCGAGACGGGGCGACGGGGTCACATCTTTCGTGAGTCTCTGCTCGTTACCGCACTACCAACACACTAACGGTTTGGATATTTGATCCGAGGGGCCTCTGGCCTGATAGCACTAACCATCACGTGGGCATAGTATGGGCGTTCTGCGTCGTATACTTCAGCCGGAGCTTAATTGACGTCAGCAAGGAGCGGCACACGCTGGGTTGGATTGGGAACGCAACCGCGCTTGTATTAAGGGGTTGCTAGGTCTGCTCACCGGCGATGTACGCAACGTGCAGGAGCGTCCGGGGCGATGGACCAAGACCCCTGGGGCATAGGTTAGTCCGGCGTGCTGACCTCTCTGTTAAGTATTTGGTCGGGTTGCGGCGTATCGTTTGGCCGAGGCCGGGCATGACCCAGTAAAGTGTGTCCGACCGGAGTTAAGCGAGCGTGGTGGGTAAGTTGGTGCACCCCTGCAGGGAAGAAACAATCTATCGATAGCCTGTCCTACGGTAACGGACACTCGGAGTTGTATCCCGATCGGTACAACTAGAACTGGTGACTTGAGATGGAATGGATAGTATGGCTCGGGGATTGCTTTCTCGCAGGGAGTCGAGAAAGGATCTCTGGGCGAGGTTGATGATACTACTACTACTGTACATTAAGTAATCTGCACTCTTCTTATGCTGCATGATCGATGAAGATGCTAGTCTTCGATAGGACTAGGCTTTCCCCTCTATTCTGGCATTTCTGCAGCCCAGTCCACATATACAGCCACCCTTTGAAAATGTTGCATATGTAGTGTAGATCCTTACTTGCTGAGTACTTCGGATGAGTACTCACGTTTGCTTTTCTTTCTTTTTCTCCCCATATCCAATTGTCGCCGCCAGATGACGGAGCCCCTGAGATAGCTGCCCCCGTCGACGACTACGGCTACTACTACTACCCTCCAGGCGAGTACTACTACGAGGAGCCGACAGACGACCAGGAGTAGGATTCGGAGGGTCCTAGGCAGGAGGCCTACGCCTTTCGATCGTAGTATTTTCTTTTGCCCCACCTTCCTAAAGGCCTATCTGTCTCTCTGTATTATCTATACCCAGATATCTGATGTTTCCGCTGACACTTGTATGTCATCGAGCTATGTACTCGAGCCCTCGAGGCCCTGGCTTGTAATATAAAGCTTGTATGACTTTATTTATGTTTTTAGAGTTGTGTTGTGATATCTTCAAGTGAGTCCTAGGCTTGATCGTGTGCATTTGCGTGTATGGTTAGTGCACGATTAAGCCGGGGTCGTCACAGGTTGGTATTAGAGCCGACTGCCCGTAGGAATCCCCCTTTCTAACTCCTTGGCCGAAGTTGAGTCTAGTGGTCCAAAATTGTTTTACTAACTTGGTTGTGTGGCTTACGGGCCCACGTCGCCAACTGGGTGGTATTAGGATCTTTTATTCCTCGTCTTTACTCTGGGACTCTAATCTCTCTTCTATTCGAGTTTATTAAATTAACTAACACCAACACTTAGGATCTCGTAAATTCCGTCCACCCAGAGAGCTGGATATCTGTGCGATTTCCCTGTCATTGATCTGATTAGTCTGATAATCATTTTTCCTTTCCATTGTTTTGTTTAACCTTCTCTTCGAGATCTGTTAAGCTTCTCATCGTCGTATGACAACTCTGAATTTCCTCTGTTTCAGATGGATCGTCTGTTTCCACCACGCCCTACGACGCAGCTTGTGCTTCGTACTTGGGCTCGTGATGCCCCTGGTTTTTAAGCTGTACTGATCGCCCTCCTGACCAGACTGGGTTACCGCTGGTACCCTGAGTACATGGTTTACGAGGTTTACCGCGAGTTTAACCAGGAGCAGTACTATGCTGATGTTCGCATCTATGATCAGCAAGATGACTCAGACACTGAGCTGTACCTTTTCCACGGTATCGGCGTGACGATTGAGATGGCAGTCCATGATGCCGCCTACTCTGCTGTCGCACGTCTTCAAGGAGAGCTCAGCGCTAGCTTGGATGCTTCTGAGTTTCGGTACATCCCGTATGCCCCTGCTGGAGATGCTACTGGATACTACATAGCTATTTGTGCCCCGTACGAGCCTCGTCGCTACGATCCGCGAGTTCTGATTCAGTGTACTCAGGCTCTGGATCGCACTGTTCGGGCTCTTGCCGTCGAGTTGTTCGCCACTCAAGCACGACTCTACGAGGCTATGACGCAGTTGCTACCAGCTGTTCGTGTAGGGATACATCCGGAGCATATCCTTTACCCGCGCAGGACCGAGATGCCACCAGGGATCGATTGGCCTGCTGTGGGAGGTCACACGCCTGCACGTGGACCTCTTCTTTCAGCTCGAGACCGGGTTCTGCATCAGAGTGCACATGGAGCGCAGGATCCTTCTGCGATGAACATCCGTCGTCCGCACTTGCAGCTACCCCATTTCAGTGGTTTTCTCCAACGTTGATGTAGCCTTTGCTATGTCTCGTTGTGTACTTCCTTACCGCATGCATGTGTGCCGCCTAGCATGTCTAGCTTTTGAATTTGCGTCGTTATGTTGTCCGAATGTAACCGACCCTGTATGGTTCTGTATGTCTTAATGACTAATGTTCAGTATCTGTTGCACTACTTAAATTCCATCGCGTTACATCATGCTTGTTGCTAAACACTCGCATTGGCTTCTGCTAAACTACCCCTGTTGAATTTAGCAGGATGGGTGATAATAATCCACCACCGCCGCCACCGCCTGATTATATGGCTGCGATGATGCAACAGTTTGAATTGAACCGTTAGTTCATGCAAGGGGTGATCGATCAGTTCCCCCGACCCAATGCCAACCAGCAGCCAGCTTCAATAACGCTGCCAGAGTTTGTCCGCCTCAACCCAGTGACATTCTGCAACGCAGTTAATCCGCTGGACGCCGATGACTGGTTGCGTGACATCTTCTATGAGATGGAGTCAGCAGATGTCCTTCCTCTCAACTATGTCACCTTTGCGACCTACTTCCTGAAGGGACCCACAGCACAATGGTGGGCCACCCACAGACAGACCCTACCTCCTGGGACTGTCATTACCTGGGTGGAGTTCAAGACTGCTTTTCGCGCCCGCTATATTCCTCAAGCAGTTATAGCACGCAAGAAGGCCGAGTTCCGCAACCTTGTTCAAGGCAACAAGACTGTGGAGGTCTACTAGCGAGAGTTCCTTGATTTATCTCGCTATGCTGAAGAAGACATCCCCACTGATGCTCATAGGCAGGAGAAGTTCCGTGAAGGGCTACACCATGACATTCAGCTAGCCCTGCTCATCCAAGACTTTCCTGACTTTGCCACCTTGGTGAACAAGGCTATTATGGTCGAGACTGGTCTGAAGAAGCACAAGGAAGCGACCAGACGCACTCGTGAAGCAGGCTCGTCTTCCCAGAAGCGCCGCATTTGGATTCCACAAAGCATGTACCGTCCAACCGCTCCAGTGTACAGGCCTGCATATGCTGCACCTCGTCTGCCTCCTCCACCACCGAGACAGCCTCTTCGAGCTCCACCACCTCGAGCTCCTGCACCACATCCAGACAGTGGACTCTGCTTCAAGTGTGGCCAGCCAGCTCACTGTGCCAGGGACTGTTCTCAGAATGAGAATCAGTTAGTGCCTCTTCCTGCTGGCCGTGGTAATGGTCGTGGAATTCCTCAGCAGCGTAACAACAATGCCAGACCTTCTTATGGTCATGGGCAGGCTTTTCATGTCAACATGAATGAAGACCCGGACCAACCACCAACTGTGATGGGTACACTTCTTGTTAATTCAGTACCAGCATCTGTTTTATTTGATTCAGGAGCATCGCATTCATTCATGTCAGAACATTTTGCACTCTTGCATGACGTTAAATGTGAAACGCTACACCATCCGTTACTAGTAAACACTCCTGCGGGTCGGTGCCAAGCCACCATATTCAGCCCCGAAGTCACTGTTGTGATTGAAGAGAGAAAGTTTCAGGCCTTCCCCATAATTCTGAATAATTCCAACATTGATCTTATTCTGGGAATGGATTGGTTGAAGGCTCACTACGCCTCAATCAACTGTGCCACTAAGGTTGTTCATCTTCTACATCCATCAAATGAGTTGGTGAATTACCATGCTCACATCACTCAGAACGCCGAGGCTCAGATTTATGCCTTGAATGCGTTGAATGCTTCTCCGCTTGAGGGGATCGAAAACATTCCAGTCGTCTATGACTTCCAGGATGTTTTTCCAGAAGAACTTCCAGGAATACCCCCTGCTAGAGCTGTCGAGTTTGTTATCGACTTGAAGCCTGGCACCACTCCTATTGCGAAGCGTCCTTACAAGATGCCTCTGCACCACCTTCTCGAGCTTAAGGAAGAAATCGACAAATCACTTAAGAAGGACTTCATCCGTCCTAGTTCCTCTGCCTGGGGAGCACCTTCTCTCTTCGTCAAGAAGAAAGAAGGTATGAATAGGTTGGTCCAAGATTACCGTCCTATCAACCAGGCAACCATTCAGAATAAATATCCGCTTCCCCGGATCAATGATTTATATGATCAACTTGCTGGATCATCGGTGTTTTCTAAACTCGACTTGAGGTTGGGTTATCACCAGATCCGTGTCCGTGAAGAGGATATTCCGAAGACCGCCTTCGTTACTCGTTATGGTTCCTACGAGTACACCGTCATGTCGTTTGGCCTAACGAATGCTCCCGCTACGTTCTCCCGCCTGATGAATTATATATTCATGGATTACCTTGACAAGTTCGTCGTGGTATACCTGGATGATATTCTGGTATATTCGAAGAATAAGGAAGAACATGCCGAACATCTTCGCCTTGTCCTAGAAAGGCTTCGAGAACACAAGTTGTATGCCAAGTACTCCAAATGCGAATTCTGGCTTTCTGAAGTGACCTACCTTGGACATGTGATTTCCAAGGACGGTATCGCCGTTAATCCGGAGCGTGTTCAGGCTATTCTTGACTGGACTCCTCTGAAGAATGCCAAGCAAGTCAGAAGTTTTCTCGGCCTTGCAAGCTATTGTCGTCGATTCGTCGACAACTTTTCCAAGATTGCCAAGCCCCTGACTAATCTGCTCCACAAAGGCGTTAAGTTTGAGTGGACAGACAAATGTCAGGAAAGTTTCCAGACCCTCAAGGACAAGCTTACTTCTGCTCCAGTGCTTGCTCCTCCGGATTCTCGTAAAGATTTTGTGATATATTGTGACGCCTCTCGTCAGGGATTAGGTTGTGTCCTAATGCAAGAATGGAAGGTAATTGCATATGCCTCGCGACAATTGCGTCCGCATGAAGAAAACTATCCAGTGCATGATCTCAAACTCGCTACTGTGATCTATGCTTTGAAGCAATGGCGACATTACCTTCTTGGCAATTGGCGTGAGATTTATACCGATCACCAGAGTCTGAATTATTTGTTCACCCAACCGGATCTTAATCTCCGTCAACAGCGATGGTTGGAAACAATCACGGACTATGAATGTGGTATTTCTTATACCCCTGGCAAGGCTAACGTGATGGCTGATGCCTTGAGCCGCAAGTCCTATTGCAACAACCTCATGGTTAAGCAAGCTCAACCCCAGCTTTATGAAGAATTGCGCAAGCTGAATGTCTGTATCGTTCCGCAGGGTTCTCTTAATAACCTTGTGGTACAGCCAGATCTTGAAAAAGCTGTAAAGATTGCGCAAGCCAAAGATGCTGAAGTAGATCTAATGAAGAAAGAGCTTCACCTCGAGAAGTACAGGGATTTCTCGATTGCTGAAGACGGAACCTTGTATTTCAGAGATAGAATTGTCGTTCCTCGTTTCGAGCTTATGAATGACAAGGTCATGAAGGAGGCTCATGATACACCGCTGTCTATCCATCCGGGTAGCACCAAGATGTATCGCAATCTTCGTCTAAGGTACTGGTGGTCCAGAATGAAGCAGGATATCGCTAGATATGTTGCTGAATGTGATGTTTGTCGTCACATGAAAGCAGAACATCAGAAGCCTGCTGGAATTCTTCAACCACTTCCTATTCCTTTGTGGAAATGGGATAAGGTCCAAATGGATTTCATTACTGGTCTTCCCAAGTCTCGGAAAGGTCACGATGCCATTCTTGTCGTCGTCGACCAACTTTCCAAAGTTGCACATTTTTTGCCTGTCAAGGAGACTATTACTGCTAGTCAGCTAGCAGAATTGTATATCTCCAGAATTGTTTCACTCCACGGTATTCCGAAGGAGATTAGTTCGGACCGTGGCGGCCTTTTCACCTCCAAGTTCTGGGAAAGTTTCCAAGAAGCTATGGGAACTCACATTACCTGGAGTTCAGCATATCATCCACAATCCCAAGGCCAAGTCGAGCGAGTTAACCAAGTACTTGAAGACATGCTTTGAGCTTGTGTTATATCGTTCGGTAAGAAATGGGAAGAATCTCTCCTATTTGCCGAATTCTCTTATAATAACAGTTATCAAGCTAGCTTGAAAATGGCCCCCTTCGAAGTGCTTCATGGACGAAAGTGTCGAACCCCTCTGAATTGGTCAGAAACTGGGGAACAACCTCTCGTGGGACCATACATTATTCAACACACCGAGGATCAAGTCCGAATTGTCCGAGAAAATCTCAAGGCGGCTCAGGACCGCCAGAAGAGCATTTATGATCGCAAATGATGGGGTCTGACTTATCAACCAGGTGATCAAGCTTATCTTCGTATCACTCCGATGAAGGGCACTCGTCGATTCGGAATTAAGGGCAAGCTAGCTCCTCGCTATATTGGTCCCTTTCGCATTATTGCCAGACGTGGACAGGTGGCATATAAATTGGAGTTGCCGCTGCGTTTCCGGCGAGGTCCCGAGGCCTCCGCCACGTTTTTCGTCGCCGCCGACGTGGCACCACCTGGGGCCACCCCTGAGACACTGACAGTGGGCCCCGCTGGTCCTAGTTGACTGGGTTGACCCAGTCAACTACTGAATGGGCAGCCCAGTGTCACTGACACGCGGGCCCCACCACAATTTAGTTTAAAATAAAATGTTTTAATAAATAAAACTAATTAGTCACTGACAGGCTGGGCCCACTCCCCTAATTAGTCTGTTAATTAGATTAATCTACAGTTAGTCTAGCAGAGGCTGACATGTGGGTCCCACTGGACCCACATGTCAGGTTTGACCTGGTCAGACGACCAGTTGACCTGTTGACGTCATCCTTTAGTCATGCTGACGTCATAATACATTTTAGATAATTCTGTTAATTTAAAATAATTTCAAAAAATAGTTTAAATCTTTGAAAATTCGTAACTTTTAAACCGTAGCTCAGATCGAAAAACTTAAAACATGAAAGTTGCTCAGACCGACGAGACGAATCTGATCGTGTCATCTGTTTCTATGTCGGAACCCCCTACGTAGGAGAACCCGTAACTTTTAATCCGAGTCCGGTATATGAATAGTGCATAATCACCGGATAATAAATCCAACTTAAATCTTAAAGTAACTAAAAATGACTTAGACATACTTTAGGCAACCCTGCGCTGCATCCTAGTCATGACGTACCCTGTGTTGCATCGATTATTGTGTATTTATATGTTTCCTCTCCCCTCTTCTCTCTTGGTAGACCCCGACGTCGACGTAGCTCCCAAGACCGACGCAGCTCAGAAGCCCGACGACGCAATTGACGACCTTGCCCTTGCCGCCGAGCAACCAGGCAAGCACCCCCCTTTTGAGTATTCCGATATCGCCCACTCTCTGCTGCTGCTGCTGCTATCCTATTTCTGCTGCATAGCCTGTTTATTGTAACCTGCTATTGTTACCTGCCTGCTTATCCTAAACTGTTTAGTATAGGTTGGGTAGAGAACCATCAGAGACCCCACTTTATCCCGACTGCCCCGCTGGATCATCAGAAGAACCGATCAACGGGATCGAAGACCAGGCCCCGGCACCACACATCACTTCCCCTTAGTTGCTCGACACTACTGGGTTACTATCAAGTGCCGAGGGTGATACCTCGTCAGCACTTTTGATGATAACCTTGTAGGTTAGTTATTCGGTCGTGGTCAGCGAGGGTGATTCCTCCTACACCACCCCCGATAACGACACCGCCGCGCAACTCCTCAAGAGTGAACCTCGAGGGTGATTCCTCCTCCGTTCACCTTGATGATTACGTCAGGTGGGAATCCAACGAGGGTGATGCCTCGGATTCCTTCTTGATATGGCAGCCACACGGATGTCTTTACATTACTGTTGATACTGCTTATTCTGGATAAAGACGGGTTGGCCCTGAGGGGTACCCGCGCAAGCTTAAGTGCGAGAGATGTGGAGTCGGGTGGACCTGGATGGTGCCCGAGTAATGAACACGAGGCGTGGCCGGGCATTCTTAGCCCTTGCCGCAAGTCCTCGAGACGGGGCGATGGGGTCACATCTTTCGTGAGTCTCTGCTCATTACCACACTACCAACACACTAACGGTTTGGATATTTGATCCGAGGGGCCTCTGGCCTGATAGCACTAACCATCACGTGGGCATAGTATGGGCGTTCTGCGTCGTATACTTCAGCCGGAGCTTAATTGACGTCAGCAAGGAGCGGCACACGCTGGGTTGGACTGGGAACGCAACCGCGCTTGTATTAAGGGGTTGCTAGGTCTGCTCACCGGCGGTGTACGCAACGTGCAGGAGCGTCCGGGGCGATGGCCCAAGACCCCTGGGGGCATAGGTTAGTCCGGCGAGCTGACCTCTCTGTTAAGTATTTGGTCGGGTTGCGGCGTATCGTTTGGCCGAGGCCGGGCATGACCCAGTAAAGTGTATCCGGCCGGAGTTAAGCGAGCGTGGTGGGTAAGTTGGTGCACCCCTGCAGGGAAGAAACAATCTATCGATAGCCTGTCCTACGGTAACGGACACTCGGAGTTGTATCCCGATCGGTACAACTAGAACTGGTGACTTGAGATGGAATGGATAGTATGGCTCGGGGATTGCTTTCTCGCAGGGAGTCGA
Organism: Thinopyrum elongatum; assembly: GCA_011799875.1. Classification (NCBI taxonomy): domain Eukaryota; kingdom Viridiplantae; phylum Streptophyta; class Magnoliopsida; order Poales; family Poaceae; genus Thinopyrum; species Thinopyrum elongatum. The sequence continues at coordinate 109,909,254 of CM022302.1, forward strand.
GAAAAGATCTCTGGGCGAGGTTGATGATACTACTACTACTGTACATTAAGTAATCTGCACTCTTCTTATGCTACAAGATCGATGAAGATGCTAGTCTTCGATAGGACTAGGCTTTCCCCTCTAGTCTGGCATTTCTGCAGCCCAGTCCACATATACAACCACCCTTTGAAAATGTTGCACATGTAGTGTAGATCCTTGCTTGCTGAGTACTTCGGATGAGTACTCACGTTTGCTTTTCTTTCCTTTTCTCCCCATATCCAATTGTCGCCGCCAGATGACGGAGCCCCTGAGATAGCTGCCCCCGTCGACGACTACGGCTACTACTACTACCCTCCAGGCGAGTACTACTACGAGGAGCCGACAGACGGCCAGGAGTAGGATTCGGAGGGTCCTGGGCAGGAGGCCTACGCCTTTCAATCATAGTATTTTCTTTTGCCCCGCCTTCCTAAAGGCCTATCTGTCTCTCTGTAACATCTGTACCCAGATATCTGATGCTTCCGCTGACACTTGTATGCCATCGAGCTATGTATTCGATCCCTCGAGGCCCTGGCTTGTAATATAAAGCTTGTATGACTTTATTTATGTTTTAAGAGTTGTGTTGTGATATCTTCAAGTGAGTCCTAGGCTTGATCATATGCATTTGCGTGTATGGTTAGTGCACGATTAAGCCGGGGTCGTCACAGTTTCGATCAAACTTAGTCAACTATTCTACTCACATGTGAGGTTTTGTGAAATATTGACACTCATGGTATTCTTAGTGACGAAAATGTAATTGGGACCGTACCTATTATCAAACAATGTTTGTTATTATTGCTTTGACTTTATCATTTTGCCAAGATAATCACGGGTGTGATTTCTTTGTGAAACTTCATATGCGAATATACCGGTTGATACTACAAGAATAAAATCTGATTTTTTGGATTTTTCTAGTATTGTTTTTTGAATTTACTATCCATAAGAGGTGAGCGTGGAACCATGTTCATCAAATCCTCGTGCACAACTAACACTCATTAGTAAAGATATTCTTTTCCAGGCAACATCGGCTAAAAAAACTTTTCGAAAAAGGTGGATAATCCCCCCTTGCTATCGATTGCTGCACATAGTCATATATATTATGGACGTGCTACGTGAATGTCGGCTGATATTTTTTAAATATCAGCCGGGGGCGAGCCGTCAGATTTCATGCATCGAGTGGCTGAGCAGTGCCTTTATTATTGCAACACGGGTCATGTTGCATATTTTTTTGCAACAGAGGTCTTATTACGGATTTATTTTTTTGCAATAGAGGGCTTTTGCCGACTGCCATTGCAACAACCCCTGTTGCAAAGCATCCTAGCTCATCCCTAACCTTCTCCTGAGCATCGCCCGTTGCGTCCGCCGGCGACCTCGTCGGAGAGGCACGCTGCCACACCCTTCTCCTTGCCCCCTCCTTCTTCTCTTCTCCCTCCTCCTCTCTCGGGTCCCTCTCTCCTCTACACTCCAAAACCACCCAAGCTCGGCCCGCTGCCACGCCTGGCCATGGCATCACCGCCCATCGCATTGGTCGACGAGCACACTGGCAAGCCCTTCTTTGTACTCTGCTCCTTTTTCTTCTCCTCTCACTCCTCCTATCTCACCTCCCACTCTCCTATGCAGATCTCTCAAACTACCCGAGCTCGGTTGGCTAACATGCCTGGCCATGGCGCCGCCGCATGCCGGTGGAGACTTATGTCTTCGTTGCGTCGCCGTGGGGATTTATGTCGGTCATTGCCGCTACGGGATCTAGCTGCCGCAACCCACCCTCATGCTCGGTCGGTTTGCAACTGGCCCTTTGTTGTGATCTAAAGGAACTAGTTGACCCGTTGCGCCAAATGGCGCAGAGACCCGCTAAAACCACGTTGTCGATGAAAATGATTTCATTTTGCAAGACATATTCGATACTCGTAATAGAAAGCCCAGGTGTTAAACAATACTATTTTGAAAATATGTCTATCACATTGCGAAATCCGAGTTTGAAAAAAATTTGTATAACCCGTTGCGCCAAAAAATTATATTTGTATAACATTGACCCGTTGCGCCAAATGGCGTAGAGTCCCATTTAAAACCATGTACTTGTTAAAAATATTTGCATTTTTTTAGTAACTGTGTTTGAGCAAATACATAGGGTAAGAACTTAGTAACAGTTTAATTGATCGTGTGTTTAAGCTCACATAAAAGGCAAAATGGCAACAGCAGAGTACAATTGCATCATATGCAACAACAGCCAAAGTTAGTTAGCTAATAGATGGTTTGAAGGGAACCAAACATTTCAGAGTAGTTTATCTCACATCTCATTCTCCTCGAAAATGAGCCCAAGCTGCCATCAACGAAAATACAATTGTTTTGATACAACGGTAAGAGAAATGAGTAACCATCAAAGAAACAAAACGTTTAAATTGGTTTTTCTAACCATGGAGGAGAGTTGCATGTAAAGTTTATAGAAGGCCAACATCAAGGAACAACATGTTGACATACTCATCTTGCTCTCGGTTCTGGTCATCGGTCAGGGTAATCAACTCCTGACCAACTCCTTCAGCAACAACCACGACAGCATGCCCCTTCTTCTTTATCCTTGTGCGCCTGCATGGGCTAGCATTACATGTGTCTATATTATATGTTTCTCAAAAATGAATAGTTCCATTGTCCTTTTAATTATCGTATGTACTCCAAAGTAGCATGCTTTTTCTTACACTTACAAGTGCATTATATAAAGCCTTTACTGGTTCACAGTGAACACCTACTGTTTCTTGCAAATTGTCAGACCTATCAAAAGCTGGACTATATATGTAGACCGTCCGACCGTATGAACAGAACCATCACATCAAGATATCACAAAATCTAGGACATCCATATGACCGGACTTGCAGCTAGATGGCTTGGATTAGTGCTTCTCTAGGATCAAGGCTTTATACATATAAGGCGCCTCATAATATAAAAAAATATTAATTTCCCAACTTGTATTATTTCCTAAGTTTATTATTATTGGACCATATACTATGGTATGACGGGGCAGGTTCAAAGGCCCACACACTAAAAATTGAACTGACAGGCACCGAATGTTTCAGTAAATCTATTAACCTTCAAGGTACATTGAAGTACATAGAAATGAAAGGAAATAAGAGCTATACTACAGTATTTAAAATGAACTACAACTTGCCAATTGGAGCGGCACTATAAGAAAGAGTCAACCACTCCAGTATTTAAAATGGAGTGGCGCTATAAGAAAGAGTCAATCACATAGAAATGTCAAGTAAGTTAAAGAAACTTTGGTGAAGTGAGAAACCTTAGTGCTAATAAAATTTATAAGAGCCATGCAAAGATCAGCTTGCGTGGTAATTCAAGGAGAACAAAAATAGTTGTACTCATGAATTAGTGATGTGGGACTCCATATCAGAATGGAAGCAACCGACAAAATAAGAAACTCACCTTCTTAAAACATAGGTGAAGGCTGGCACCGAAGTAGATAAAATTTTCTAGACTAATACTCCTTCGTATCAAAATATAAGACGTGTTTGAAACTGTCATAGTGTCAAATATTTTGATACAGAGGGAGTAGATGGAGAAAATCACCACATGAACCGCTGAACAAAGGGGTCATTGTGCATGACTAACATGTAGCTAATGCGCGAATAACACGGCAGACTAACAACCATCTGAAGAAAAATGTATGCACACATTATTTCTACACTATGTGTAAGAAAAATTTATTGATGATAGACCCGCAGATATCGATACATTTCTCTTGCAGTTGGAAGAGAAACTCCGAAACACCAAGTGAGAAATCATTCGTACTCGTACCTGAGCAAATGGAGAATCAAGACAGAACTGAAAGATTGTACTTACTTTAACTGTGATAGTAATTTCACCATATTCGTGAAATTAAATCTCCCATGAATTTCTACAACACTTTCTTTTACCATTGTACAGTTCACTGAATTATTTTACTGACATAGAAGCTCATGATTATTGGACATGACTTCAAGAGAAACATAGGAGAAAAGGGTACTCTGCTGCCCCCTTATAGTGAAAAATCAAATAAAAACACAGTACACTTATCTTCCTCAGTTAAGAAGATCGTTTTGTTAGTCTTAGAATGGAGAGCCTTAGTTCTAGAGTCCGGTTGCTACCTGTGCTTAAAAAAGGTTAGAAAATATCATGCAGCAATTGATTTTACTTTGAGAGAACCTAAAATTACTTTGGGAACTGGGAGGCAAACTTTGTCTCGTTTCACTCTCTGTCCTTCAGTGAAGCAAAAGTTGTTCTTTATAATCAAATATTAACATGTTCATATAACTCTCTTAACATGTTAGTAGAACACTATAACTGAACGTAAAATGCTTTGCATTTTGTACATATGGTGCAAGTATAGAATGTGCATACTCAGCATATAGCAATAAAATTAACAGGAGTAAATAATTAGCAGGTGAAGAGCTTGGGACAGACGAAAGAAACTGAGAGAGATACAGTTTTCCACTTCATTCATCTTGCGCTGGTTGTATAGCCACTTACAGACGCTGCTCATTTGGACCAAGTCACAGACTATGGACCACACACACACACCCAAGGCTTAACTGAAGATAACTGAAGAAATAATCGTTTCAGAACTCCGAAGATAACTGAAGAAATACTCGTTTCAGAACTCTGAAGATAACTGAAGAAATGCTCGTTTCAGAACTCCGAAGATAACTGAAGATAGCTGAAGATAAACTCTCTGAAAATCTGAAAATAACTGAAGATAGACTGTCTCAGCCGACGCCTATTTCTTCACTCGGCCCGTCAGTGAACACCGCGTGTGTGACAATGTTCTCATGCATATCTGTAGACTCCAATAATTAGGAACCGTAAATAAGATCACCACTGCATTCTTTGTTGATCGAAATTTGAATTGTAACCACAAAATTCACATGTAGAATGGGAGGTTCCAGTTGTTGAAGGTAAATGTTCAGATTGCACTATGTCCACATGGTCGTCTAGCGACCTTTTTTACAGCTTCATGTAGATGCTTCATTATTTAAAATGATAATAACCTAGACACGATGATATATTTATGCCATCTGAACACCTTACCTGCTACAGAACCATAAAACATGCTTTCTACAGCAAGTGGATGCTTCATTAAATATGCAGCTTGTCTCTAAAATGTCTTGTATTATGAACAGAGGGAATATTAACTGATCAAAGCAAACACTTTAGATCCAATAATGAAAGAGTTCCTAATTGGACTCAAGAGGTGTAACAGTTAGATTACACGAGGACCGGTATTTTCAGCAAGCACTGTCAACAAAATTATGTCGTACCTTTTATCTAGTAGCTTGCTATGATTAGAACCAGTTGGACCAAGTGAAATAAATCTCTGGGCCAGAAGTTCAAAGAAATATTAAATTCTTTAATGGCACGAACACACTGCACATAACCTTCAAAACAGAGGGAGTATTAACTGATCGAAGCACTATAACAGGAGAACCACATATCAAGTTGTCATCTAAGAATCCACCATACTTGGGTCATGAAGGCTTAACAGGGTTAGGCCCAATTAGAGGAGAATATCAAGAGGCCTGAATACATAATGACTCAGCTTTCTCTTTTTTCTTCTCCTTTCTCAGTAGCTCGGTGAAGCAACATATTGGTTTTGCTCCAGCCAACTGGCCTTCACCTGTACTTGTAAAATCCACCTATCTCTTCTTCCTGTGCTTTCCTTCCTTTCTATTTGTTTCTTCATCCATGGATTTAACTTCCACTCATACAGATTTAATACACCCCTCCCTCATACCCTTCCTGGCTAATTTTTATTGCGGAAAGGAGCTCAATTGGATATTCTCTATTTCTCTCAGCATCAAAAGCGGCATTCCATTTTATTTGCCAAAGCACCCATAGCAGAAAAGATACCATACTGTTTGTAACCTGCAACATATACATAAGAGATAACCAAATGAGCAATTTCACATGAGTGGAGACCAGAAACAAAATATTCAGAAACTACCCATTAGTATTTTACAACTATAACATAAGGAAAGCAAACAATCAGATTCTACGTGCTCAAATATTAGATCACTAAAGAATCTTGATGGAATTGAACCACCTTTCATCCGGGATCTTAAAATACGACCAGTATCTACAGAGAATCTCTACAGGTAGAGATTACTATTATTCAGTTTAGTAATTTGAAGAGCATGTCAGGCATCCTTTGGCGAAGAAAGGATTTGTCGTCGCTGCCACCTACAAGCCCCATATCTGTACCTCCTTCCCCCACTTGTGCATGGCACCCTCATAACATCAAAATGCAAGTTTCATTCAAACTGCTCCCTACAGGCTACGCCTTAACTCCATCTACTTGTGTAGAGCACGTGAACCTGATCAATCGGCAGTTTTGGTGATGAGTTTGTGAAAAAGGTTAGCATCTAATTGATACGGCATCCCTCCCTGGGTAATGGTGATTGCCTTACCTTCTGAACCTCCACGATTTTGATTTTCAGCGTCTTTGAGCTGAGAATCAACTCTTCTCTCAGCATGTTGGAGGAGTTTCTCAGTGACGCTTCTGTTGATACAATAATAAAACAACACCATGGTTCAATGGTAATTCAGATAAGGCAAACTGTTCGAGAGAGAAACAAAGCATTTAAACAGATTTATTCAAGTGGTTGTTGTATGATAATTCATTCCATTTACCTCTTAACAATGATAAGAATGAACTACAACTATAATTACTGCAATGGACCTGAATTAATTAACTAATGAATCGACATGCATATAAAACAGAATAGAAATCACCATATAAATTTTCTGTGCATTAACATTTGCTCGTTAAAAAACAAAGAACACTTTATCCACATCCACATATGGTCAGTAAAAAAATAGAGGATGGAAATTGCTCCTCTACTATCTGTATGCATCCACATACACCCATTCGGAAGAAAGAAAACGCTAATTACTCCTCTAACGTCTACAGAACTTGAGAAACAAGAGCCAAAACTTTGATCCAGTGGAACCTAAACCCAGCTTCTGATATGTATAGAAGCAATTGCACTGAACAAAACACATAACAAAAATTACCAAAAGAAAAGCAAATGTAAACTTATTTGTACTCCAGGACTGACATATGTTTTTTTCACAATGCCACAACACACTAATATGCAAGAACACGGGATGCAAAAAGGCATCTAATACCTAGATTTTCATGAGATGTCTTTTCCATGCTGGCCACAAATTGTTCACCTAGACACTGGACTAACAATGTTAGATCCCAGTTCTCCAATTTCCTTACCCATATTGGCTTGGTGCACAAATGCCCCAGCAAAAACATTTTCATACACATTCAGTGTGGATCAGTACACAAATCAAAGAAAATCAATGAGAACAGAGGAAGTGGCAACCTGCGAGCTGAAGCGGACCATGTCGTTTGGGGAGGGGCAAGGAGGTAGGGAGGAGTGCGGGCTGTGGGGCTTGGTGAGGCTAGGGTTTGTCTGGTGGGGGCTGGGGCCTGGGGACTTGCACAATGTGAGAGGAGACACGGTCGGGGCGTGCGGAGATTGGGCAGCAAATCCCGTCGCACAAGGAGGCGGCCGACCCAACCAATGAACACGCGAGACAAGCCCACTCGTCATTGGACATAAAAATGACCGTGAGGTGAAAAACGAATTGACCGGGAGTGAAGATCCAATGGTGCAGGTGAGCTAAAGGCCAGATCGAACGGCCAGGAAGGCGCCAATCCGAGGGAGCTCCGTGGAGGAGGGTCGGCTAGCATCCTTATAGGTTTAAATTGGACATAAAAATGACCGTGAGGTGAAAAAAGAATTGATCGGGAGTGAAGATCCAATGGTGCAGCTCAGCTAAAGGCCAGATCGAATGGCCAGGAAGGCGCCAATCCGAGGGAGCTCCGTGGAGGAGGGTCGGCTAGCATCCTTATAGGTTTAAATGCATGAGGGGCTGAGTTGCAAACCTGGACTATGCTTAGCGATTTCTTCCGTGCCGTCCGATCAAAATCTAATCGGACGACAGGGGAAGCGGTCGACGCGCGCGACTGATCCGTCGGTTGAGCCCAATCTTTTCTCTATATATTATTAATTATTCAACAATGTTAAGCAAATCCAAGCGTCGAAATGGAACAACCGACTTATAGAAAAATATAGAAGAAATTGAGGCCATCTGTCTCAAGCAATATCTCCACAAAACCATGTGCCCATGGAGGCATGGTGTAGGAGTGCATGCTCTAACCAATGCAAGCAAAGACCTATCTGTGGGAGAGGGTCGGACATTAAACTCCAACACTCCCCCTCACGTACATGCTCCTTTGGAGCTATATATGACGTGGGTAGCGGAAGCGGGGCAAGCCGCAATTATTTATTGCGTTTACTGGGTTTTGAACCCTGAACCTCTTGGTTGCAAGCTTATGCACCTAATCAGTTCACCCATCAGACCAATCTGTGGAAGAGATTAGGCAACACATTTATACGTCAACACTCCCCCTCACGTGTGGCTCCCTCAGGTCTAAACGTGGACCGAAAGTGGGCTGCAATTTAATTGCACCAGCCGGGTCTTGAACTCAAGACCTCTTGACTCTGATACTATGTAGAAGTGCATATTCTAGCCAATACAAGCAAAAGACCGATATGTGGGAGAAGACTGGACATTAAACTCCAACACATGGACCATAAGCCACAGTCGGCATGTGACCGAACAATGAAAGTACACTTATCCTGGACAAAATCTTCAAGAAGGGATTATCACACGGGCATCAACGTCGATAGGTACAACGAAATGTTGAGCTTGGGATTTACGTTCTCGAAGTCGAGTTTCGAACGAACACCTTCAACAAGGGGACAACACACTAATGTGGAAAATGCATGTTCTAGTCGGAGGCGAGATCAAAGGTTTCCCTGGGAGAATATGCACCCTTGTTGTTGAAATCGTCACTGTCAGCAACCTCTCTAATGGCCGACACCTTCTTGCTAGCTGAATCTTGTGGGTGAGCGAGCCCAACGTCCGCCTGCTTCACTCGAGAAAACACCGGAAGCAGGTTGAGAACCTCATCTCCCCGCATCCAGCTACTGTCGCACCACCTTCGATCCTTATCACCGGGAGAGGAAGGGACGAAAGATGAAGGATATGTTGCTGCAGCCTCCAATGGTTGGTTTAGTTTTTAGTGAAAGACCAAATATTTGGTTTTCCTTTTGAGGCAAAACCAAATAGTATTTGAATTTTTTTAAGTTTTTTTGGATGAAATCGATGTCAGAAACGCGGGCCTGGTAGACCGGAACCCGGCCCACCGTACATATGCCCATTGGGCTCGATCCAACCCGCTCGCTAGGTGCTTCCTCGGTTCTTCCGGCTAAAGTGGTGTCGTCTTCGTCGTCGTCTCCCTCCTCGCCTCGGCGGCGTTGACTCTGGCTAGCGTCGCCATGAACTCTCTACTTCTCAGGCCGCTCCCGAGCGCGACCACGAGCGGTAGACTGGTCGGTCGGCTCTCCCCGGCGGCGCCGAGGCGTCCCGGCGCGGTGGCGTGGCCCCGCGACGGGAGATGCCGTCGCGGCGGCGTTGCGGCGGCGGGGGCGTGGATGGAGGAGGCGGGGACGGCGGTGCTTGAGGAGGCTGCGCGGCGGAACCCGGCGTTGTCGGAGTCGTACCGGCCGGCGGGGCTGCCCCGGCCCAACGGCACGGTGCTGGAGGCGCAGGGGCGGGTGTGCACGGGGCCCGAGCAGACGCGGCCGCTCGGGGAGGAGCAGGCCATGCGCGTCCTCGACACCATCCTCCGCTCCGGTGAGCCTCCCCCCCACTCTTCGGAGGCTTCGTTTTCGGTGATCGCTAGCTTCGATTCTGCATTTCTGGCAACAATTTGCGTCCCTAGCGAGCATGGTTGGTGGATTTTCACATGTGGATGATGTACTTTTGATGAGAAATAGCTTCACAAGTCACTCGTGTGTGCTGCTGCCTGTAGAATGTAAATTGGCTAATTTTGCTTACAAGTGCTGCTTTCATTGGCATCCATGGTGATTGATTGCGACTTGCGAGTGACTGGAATTTAGAAGTTTGCTGCAAGTCTGATGCCTGCTTTCTGTTGTCCTAGACACATTGTAGAGTTCAAGTCGGACCATGGCATTTACTCAATTGTTATTGTTTACAATTTGCTAGTAAAGTTTTATTTGAAATGCACTGATAGGTTTTCTTTGGAATCTGTTTATTTTCATTGCCTTCCATCAAAATTCATGCTATATCTTCTGTTTGAACTCATGTGTAGCGACGGGGGAACTCAAAGACGAGCCAGTGTCCAGTGCACAGCTGGGTGCATTCTTTGCTGGCATGACAATAAGAGCTAATTGTTTTCCTGAGGCCACCCAATGGAGTGAGGGGGAGCGACGTGCCATGAGCCTATTCTGGCCACGCCTTGTGCATGTTCTTCCTCCGGAGGTGAAGTTTATAGCAGACCCTGAAGGAACGATCATGGGAGCAAATGGTTTAACAGGACCTCGTTATATTGGTCAAGGAACTGCAGAGATGAGACTAGTTGGTGCTTTGAGGGAAGTGCTTGCTGGTGGCCATTTAGGTTATGAGGAAGTTCAGTGTGTACTAAAGGATGTTCTACCAGTTGGATCGATGGGTGCAAGTTCACCATCAGTTAGTGAAGCACTGCTAGCAGCATTTTTAATTGGACAGCGGATGAATAGGGAAACCGATCGTGAGCTAAAAGGATATTGTCTAGCCTTTGATGATGAACTAGGTAGCACTAAGTGTGCTTATTTTTCTCAAACTGCGTAGAAAAAAACAACAATTTCGTTAACACCACTTTTTTTATAGGCCCTCCCCCAATTGCTGATGTTAATTCCTTGACACACTATGGTGAGCCCTATGATGGGAATACACGCTTCTTTAGGAGTACTCTGTTCGTTGCGGCGGTTAGAGCCTGCTATGGTGAGGCTTGTCTCCTTCATGGCGTTGAATGGATGCCACCTAAGGTCAGTGTGAAGCATATGCTGCAGTAGTTATCGTACATAAGAGTACTCTTAGTAGTATCAATCTTGTGGTTTGATGGCACGCTTATCTGTTATATAATATATGAAAATCCTGTGTATTACTTAAAATCAAGGTTTTCAGGGTGGCATAACAGAAGGGCAGATGCTTAAATTCATGGGTGCAAACACACACTTGTCTCCTACACAGGCCAAAACACTATTGGAGGTGTGTGTGCAGTTCTGCATACTTTGCTGACAACCTTTTATATTTTACTGCTGGTTGCATCTGACACATGAAATGTTTGGTTGCTTTCAGGATAAGGATACTGGTTTTGCATATCTGAATCTCCAAGAAGCTTGCCCACCATTGTAAGTCCACATTTTCTTGGTAGCTATGTACCAATGTCTCAAGGAATTGTTGATTGAACACTCCTGCAGATGTTCCATTTTGGATGGAAACCGGTTTTGCATATTAGAAATAGCAAAACTTTATATACTTTCAGTGTGAAATCATCTCTTTGATTTGACCTGTAATCCTGTATTAAAACAAATCATTTGCTCAGGTAAGTTAGTGGTATACTCGTCTTGCATGCAAAGGTGTTTACTTACTTGGTGCTACTGTAGATATTCGATTATCGGGCTCAGGAAGCATATTAAGAAAAGACCACCGTTGGCTACCTCTGAGAAAGTTCAACAATTTGTGAGAGTGAGTAACTCTTCCCATTGTGTGTTATTGTAAGAAGTTAAGAACTGATAGCATGAGAGCAATTCTATGATATAGTAATTGTTCAACTCTATGTATTGGTATGCTATATTTACAGTAATCATTTGTGCTTATTATGCAGAGATATTGCTCACAATTTCACAGCTGCCAGACCTTCAATAAACTATTTATACAAATATGTAGTGCAACCTAATGTTTCCCTTTGATAGTAAGTTGACTGCCAGTTTAAAAACTTACGTTTGCAAAGTGTTTCCTGGGATGATATTTTATACAAATTGTTAAAATATTGTTTTGAATACAGCAAGTAAAGATGACTGCAGTTATTTCTTTTTAATTATCCAATTCCACGTCATTGAAGGTATTAGACATATCTTATAGGTATCACCTACCTTATGAGATTATAGGAGTATCTGTTGAGAAGTATCGAAATGTCTTTTTGTTATTTGATCATGTACATATCTGTTCTGTTGTAAAAGTTGCAAATGCTGCTTCACTTAATGCTACTGGCTTATGTCTTTATTTGTTTTTCACCAGGCACGGGGAAGGGAGTCAATGGTTGCTGGATTTTATCATGTGGGCTATGAAGATCCATTGCTTATGCTTATGAGAAGGAGAACTGTTCATGCTGGATTAGTTGTGAAGGTAAGTATTTTTTTTCCTTTCTCTCATGCCATGAGGATTTGAACTTAATGTTACTGTTATTCGTTTGCCCTACCTAACCCAAATTTATTACCCCCTCTGATCCATATTAATTGTCGCTGCTTTAGAAAAATTAATATGGATCGGAGGGAGTATTATTTATGTGATTTTCTTAATAACTCACTTGTGAAAAACTTGGCCTGGTTGCATCAATATCATTTTGAGTGGCATTTCTCATGGATAGAATCTTCTCTGGATTTTTGGATCCAATACAGTTCTCTCCCTCTGTTCTTCTTATCTGAATGCATATCTGGTCGTTAAATACCATTCATTTCTCAATTTATTGTTTTTTTACTCCTGCTAAGACAAATTTATGGTATCCATTTAGGGTGAGGAAGGTGCACTTTCTTTGACAACCAAAGAAAGATCGGCCCATGCTTCCAAAGGGATTCCAGTGAACCACTGCTCAGGGTTCCGGACACCAAGCAGCACAAACTTCTCCGAAACTGACGGTACAAACATGAAACCCGCCACCCTTTTTATTATTTACATATTCACAGTGGTCACTATCGTGTATACTGGAGATGGCAGAGCATTTTTTATTCTACCACTTAGGTGGAGGGGAATTTCCTTATTGAAGTTAAGAATATCTTGAATTCTCTCACGTTCAAGATTTGTGTTATACCTTGGTTACTTGGTAGCTCATTCATATAGAAGAAGATGCATCTTTATGCCATTGATAAGCACAAAGAATACTAACATTTTCAATTAGGACAGCCTGCTCTGATTTGTGAATGCCCGAGAAATTGGTTATGATATGATTCCAGTCTGAGCTTGTCTCGTGTATCTTACAGGTATTTCTAGAGAAAGTTTCAGAGTTGCTGTGAATGCTCAGGAACTTGGTTTCAAATCCACTGAAACTCCAAGAACTGATAAATCAGTAAGTCTTTATTTCCCTGGCTATGGTTGCCGCTATCTCCATTTCATATTTCTACCACCGCGTTCCAATCAAGGACACCTCTTATCCATTCAATTTGTTAACGCCATATGTTTTCTCTATGCATAGTTGTTATCTTTAACTGACTCTGTTTCCAAACTGGATCAGGTGCTGAAAAACTTGGAGCTGGGTTTGTCAGCGCTGGGTGGGGACAAAGGGCCCGCTTATGACCGAATAGTTCTTAACGCAGCTATGGCTGACCACTTGTTAGGCTGCAGCGGAGCTCAGGATATCAACTCCGCGCTTGACAGGGCAAGAGAAGCCATCGACAGCGGTAATGCTCTGAGAAGGCTCATGAACTATATTAAAATCTCGCACAAGATGTCCTAGCTAGTCGCGGCCGTGTGCTGACTGTACAATTTTGGTCCCAATATATACTCTGCCTTTCTCAACTGGGAAATCACCTTACACGCCACTGTTAAAAGATTTAACCCCTCATCATGGTCGTGTCACTGAGGTGGGTCCAGGCCCCACATATCGTTGACACAAACGATGAGGAAGTATTGCAGTGGCAAAGAAAGAGATTGTCTTTCAGTTTGCGCAGTTGACACAGAGACGCGACTTGCGCGAAAGCTCTCTTACCAGGCCTTGTCAATAAATTAAGTTTAACTGAAAGGAATTACAGTTTGTTGAGGATTTTATTAGCGGTGAGAAATACTCCCTCTGTAAACTAATATAAGAGTGTTTAGATTACTGCTTTAGTGATCTAAACGCTCTTATATTAGTTTACAGAGGGAGTACTTGGTTAATCTAATATTGGTCATGTCGTGAGAGGAGGCGATGATCTGTATAAACATATGCGCCTGTGTTCTTGAGGTGTGGCCGTGTGAAATGCAGAATACTTGCATCAATTGTGAAGGATGGATGTGTTATATTTTGTTTTCGTTAGTGTTCTTTATAATGGCTTGACTATTTACTTCAAAACAGAGATGATACTCCGCGCGTCACTCCGGAGATTGTTTGAAATTATTTCAATGATATATGATACTATGAAACATCAGTATTTGGATTACATTATGAAAATTAAACTAAATACATCTAATTTTTTGTATTGGACGATTGCATAGTTGTAGAATATTTATTGTATATGAGTTGCATGCATAGTGCGTCTTTTTTTTTTGAACCGGGCATAACCCCTTTTCATTAACTGAATAACGAAAATACATAGTTCTAAATCAGTTGAGGCGGGAAAGGGGAGAGCGAGTTCGGCATCGCCGAGAAACCCACCACAAGAGCTCGCCCGCGAGACACTCACTATGGGGCGAAAACCCGCCGACACATCTAAAAATAGTTTTATAAGTGCATAGCAGCAAACAAAAGGATGCAAGCTCTAAACATATTGAGCACCACAACGCCCACACAGGAGCAGGGGACCAAAAGCGAACTAAATCAGGCCAAAGTAAGGAACGCCAAAGCCGCCAGTAGCCGTCCTTCCGAGACACGATCAGCATGCCGTCGACTCGTCCGTTGGCGCTGCGCAGAGTCGCATCATGGTAATGGCGTTTTCCCTCAACATTTGTGCATCTCGCTCCATGGCCTCACGATCTGCACCTTTCAGAAGGCCTGCCCAGTAGTTAATAAAAACACAAGCCGAAAACACAATCTCAAAAGGGGTGTTGGGAAGTTTGAATTCAAATGTAGCAAGGTTATGAGTGTTCCAAATAGCCCAACAGATCGCCGCCAAGTCAAAGGTATAAAACTTAACCCCATCGGGCAAAAATAGGAAGCACCAGGAAAAGTATTGCCAAATATTGTTTGGACAGTGTGCATGATGGGTTTTTCTCCATGCGTGTGCATGAAGGCATGATGAATTGACATAGTTGCATATTGAAAGAGTTAGAATATAGTTAATTGGATTTGGTAAACTATGGGGCAAGTCCAACGCCATGCACCAACATGCCCCCGAATGTTCGGACTGCATGATCTGAACACTATTTGCTATCCATATAACGCCGTGCATCAAATGCGTCCAAGCGTTCGAATTCCCACAAATCGGAAGCAAACCGAGGGAGTCTTGCGGGCAGGGTATCCGGATGTCTGCAATGTAGGCATCAATTTAGCGGGTCCACTCAAAACGCGTCTGAAAAAAAACTAGATCCAAATGAAGCGCTCAGCACGCGACGCGTGGCGGCGGCTGGACGCACCACTTGACGCGCTCCCAGGCAAAAGAAGTGACCCTTGCGGAAGCCCCCCAAAGAATAACCATTGGTTAGTTGGTCTCATCATCCTTCGTATGCCTTGCAAGATGCCTCTTACAATTCTTCCGATGCATCCCACAAAAACAAAAAAGAAAAGAAAAAACGGCCAACACGCAACCAGCAAAAAAAAATTGTATCGGGATCCGGTTTATTCATCATTAATCATCGTTGTACTACATGATTAATGATGTAGTACATTGAAAGTTTTCTTGAAGAAAACACAATAAAGATCCACAGGGCAGTGGTGGTCAGTTCTTGTAGCTCCCGGCGAAGTAGGCGAGAGGACCCCTACGAGGGGCGCGCTGGTGTAGGTGGTGGGCTCCGACCGCGCATAGTCGGCGCGGTCGTCCGGGAACGCGTCGTTCTCGTCCGGCCCACCGACGACGGCGCCGGCATGAACGTTGGGATTAGGCCCGGCCGCGTGGAGGTAGCTCTGGAAGCCCTCCTGGCAGCCGATGCGCGCCGGGTGCGCGGCCACGGACGGCATTGAGGACGCCCTGTGGTGTATCCTCTGCGGGGAGCGCGCGCCGTAGCCCACCATGTAGGACATCCCCAGCGGGTTGTCGCCCAGCACGTAGTCCACCTGCCGCTTGGCCAGGGCCCTCAGGGCCTTGTGGGTGACGGGGAGGCTATTCTGGCAGGAGAAGGCGCGGCGGGAGGCGGCCATGTACTTCGCGTAGGTGGTGAGCAGGAAGCTGGCCGAGGCGACGTACTGCATGTTGACGTTGCCCGGCCGGTGCATGAGCCCGCCGGGCGTGTACGCCGTCGTTGACGACGGGGAGCTGGAGTTGGGCAGGACGTGGCAGATGAAATCCTCCGCTTGACTCGTGAACGGCTCCAGCCTCTTGTCCCCGTCCAGCAGAGCCCTCTGCATGCTCAGACAGACGCACGCAATGTGTCAGCTCAGTAGAAGTGTATGGCGTTGAACGGTTCAATTGAATGGCGTGTTCTCGTTCGTTACCCGTGACAGCAGCACGCGCGCCCCGGCGAGCTTGTTGTCCCAGCTGAACACGTCGACGCCGTCGCTGGCGTCGAGGGAGATGAGGTCGTTGAGGTAGGAGCTGTTCTTCGTCGCCCAGAGCAGCCATGCAGATCCCCACAGGAGCTCGTCCTGCACACCGTTGCAAAACTACTACGTACATAAAGTTTTCCACTCGTTGCACTTGCATGGCGTGAAGGATTTGACTCGCACCTTGTAGCCGGAGTAGGATGGATAGTAGTTGCCCACGCCGCCGCCGACGTGGTCGCTGTACTTCCCCTGGTGCCGCCAAGCGAACGCCATCACGTCCCTCGCCGCCGCGACCAGCCTCCTGGAGTAGGCCGGGTCGGCGGCCCTGAACACCACGCTGGCCGCGGCGAGCGCGGCCGCGGTCTCCCCTGAGACGTCCGACCCCGGGGCGGACGCCGACACCGCGTACACGTTCCGCGGCGTGTCCATGTCCTCCGGCCGCTCCCAGCACCGGTGGTCGGCGTCGGCGTCGCCCACTCCGACGTAGAGGTTGCCCGGGGTCGTCCTCGCCGCCTTCAGGAGGTAGTCCGTCGCCCACCGTACCGCGGCGCGCGCGTCGTGGACGCGCCCCTCCATCCGCCCGCCGTACTCGATGATGCTCCAAGACAGCATGGTCGCGCTGAACGCCATGGGGAAGTTGAACTTGACGTTGTCGCCGCCGTCGTAGTACCCGCCGGTGAGGTCAACCTGCCGCCAACAAAAGTCAAACTCTAGGTCATCACGTTGAATCAAGCATGAGCCACAAGGATAAGTGATAGTACAGTGGAGACATCGCTTGCTCACGTTTGCGGCCGAGCCGTCGGACATGGCGGAGTTGGATCTCCACTTGACGGCCTGGTCCGGCGGCAGGCGGCCGGACCTCTGTCCCTGGAAGAAGAGCAACGACTTGGCTAACGCGTCGGCGTAGTCAGGGTGCCCGGCGGCGAGGACATGGCTGGAGAACCAGACGAGGGAGAAGGCAAGAAACACAGCCGCGCGTGATGATGGTGCCAAAGCAGCCCAATTGCTCAATGTTTTCTCCTTACTGCTATGCTACCGTCTGTGGCTAATGCGACATTGCAATGCATGGGGATGATTTATACAGTGCGTAGAACGCACCTACGGGCAAGCCACACCTGACGACAGCTAACACCACATTCTTTTTAGCCCGTTTTTGTTCGCAAGCCACACCTAGAGCTTGTTTCTTGTTGGGTTTTTTGTCCAATAATCTTAAACAAACGGACAATTACGGGCATCCAACGGAGGTTTTCACACTAACCAACCTCTCCCAGTCTCCCTCCTCCTCCTTAATCTCCAAGTAAAAGATATATGACAGCTAATCACAATCCATTGAATCCGTAATTATCTGTCTGTGTATCTAGTATTACTCTTTTTGTCACGTGTACAAGAAAAGGAGGAGGAAAGAGTTATAATGGGTTGGTTTGTCTGCTGTAGCAAACCGAAAGACAAATACTAAAAATGGAGCACACATTGCATATTAGGCTTGATTGGGGCCTGCTGATGAATGAATGAACGCGCTTCTGCATGGCAGAAATTACACGTGGGTAATAATGAGTAGAAGAAAGTGAGACAAGGATGTGAGGATTTTCCATACTAGTCTATAACATGAATTAATAAAAAAAATACATCTCCCACAATGAAAAAAAAACATTTTCCTTCTAGTAGTTCGCTTAGGATGCCATTTCCATGTGGTTGAAAAAAAAAGAGAATGGACAGAAAGAAAGAAACGGAGAGAAAAATATGAAAACTTGCACGTGCGCTCCCATTTAAAAACTTGTAGTTACAACCCATTTGCAAATTTGCAGTTGTGATCTCATTTGAAAACTTAAAGCTACGGCCCCATTTCAAAGAATGCATTTGTGATCTCATTTGCAAACTTGCAATCGCGACCCCTTTGTAAACATGCGTTGCGACCCCATTTAAAAATCTGCAGTTGTGATCCCATTTAGAAAATCATGAATTTAAATAAAATAAAAGTTCAAAATGTTAACAGATTTTAAAAAGTCTAGGACTTTTTTACAATAAAATAGAAAAATAAAAAATGAAAAAGAAATTCGCCCTCTTGTTGGCCCAGTTCCAGCCGTATTTTGGGGTATGTAGTTGCAATCAGGGGCGTAGCCAGGACCCAGGCTACCAGGACCATGACCTGGGGCGTGGCTGTATAATCCTTCGTTCACTGTAGTTTTTTTGCTACTGTAGTAATTAAAGGTACTGTAGCTATGAGAGTTGGCCTGGGGCGTAGCCCAGCCTTAGCTACGTCACTGGTTGCAATCATGTTATATGCTTGCAGTTATAATTCTAGTGGTGGACATAGAACTTGCCAACAACCCCCCTTACAAGAAAAACTCAAGGCTCGTAAGCCGCTCGAGATCGACTCGAAAAGAAATGAGCTAACTATGAACATTTTATGTAGCACGATCAAGAAACGAGTTGATCTTGAGCCAACATTAGCTCATTCGATTTTAGCTCGATTATAATATAGTTATACTACCTCGGTACCAAAATATAAGATGTTTTTGTAGGATAAACTCGCCTATAAAAACTTCTTATATTTTGATACGGAGATAATATTAAATAACCATGACACGTATTAAAGGGAAATAGGACAGTTATTACCATATATGTTGTGTATTTTCTCCATTTTATCTACTAGCAATCATGGAAACTTAATTAAGCAAGAAGAAAATTTAGGCCTAAGTATGGTACATAGTCGGTAATGTCTTAAATATCCTATTATTTTCTTTTCCAAAGTTTGAGAGCCGGCGCACCTTGGTTTGCTCTCTTGCCGGTTCATCTCCATCCACAGTCCCTTGCTATTAACTTCTAGACCAAATACCTAGTTTTTTATATTACTATTGTTTTTTATTGGAATAATATCTGATAGTGTTTTTTTATGTTTTTTTTAACACAGTACAGACGCAAGCGCTCATACATATGCGCATACAATCACCCCTATGAACGCACACACGCATACCCTATCTTGTTCAAAAAATTACCTTAGATTATTAAAACTAAATCATGATATTTATCTCGAAACTAGGTCGAGATTGGCTCAAAATCATTACAAGTTGAGCACGAGCTACTCTCTAAAGCCCGACCTTGAACTTTGCTAAGTTTGAGCTCGCTCATATTTTGGTAGAAGTTGAGCTGAGCCTAATCCAACTCACTCAAACTCGACTCATTTGCAGCCCTAGTTGCAGCTGAGTTTGGGGTCGTGCAGTTGTAATCATCAGTTGCAACTAGCCCCATTCTGACCCCAGTTGTGGTCACTTTATGCTCGCGCAGTTGCATGCCTAGGGGTGGACATGTAACCGGCCTAGACAACTCGCCCCAACATTAGTTGCAGTTGGGTTTCAACACTTGCAGTTGCATATGTCTAATGATTCGCATGCAACTGGTCGACAACTCGCCACCTGACCACAGTTGCAGTCATTTTGTGCAAGTGCAATTATAGTCAGGTTACAACGTTTGCAGTGCATGTCTAGTAAAGATGCAACTAATTCAACAACTCCCCACCCAACCCCAAGTTATAGTCGTTTTGTTTTGATGCAATTGCGGTCGGGTTACGACACTTCGGTTGCATGTCTAGCGGTCTGCAGTTGCATGTCTAGTGATGGACATGTAACTAGACTGACAACTCCCGGCCCGACCTTAGTTGCAGTCACTTTGTGCATGTGCAGTTGCAATCGGGTTACAACGCTTGCAGTTGCATGTATAGTGATGGACATACAACTGACCCAACAACCCTCCTCCCTCCCTTAGCTGCATCGCTTTTGTGCATGTGTAGTTGCACAATAAAAAACAACCCGAAAAATGGACCGCGTACAAAACATTGGCTGACCAAATTGTGACGCCCACGGCTTAACCGTGCACTAATCATACACGCAAATGCGCACGATCAAGCCTAAGGACTCACTTGAAGATATCACAACACAACTCTAAAACATAAATAAAGTCATACAAGCTTTATATTACAAGTCAGGGGCCTCGAGGGCTCGAATACATAAGCTCGCTTACAAGCGTCAGCGGAAGCATCAGATATCTGAGTACATATATGAAACAGAAACAGATAAGCCTCTAGAAAGGCGGGGCAAAACAAAAGCTACGATCGAAAAGGCGCAGGCCTCCTGCCTGGGACCCTCCGATCCTACTCCTGGTCGTCGGCAAGCTCGTAGTAGTAACCACCCTCGGGGTAGTAGTAGAAGTCGTCGACGGGGGCAGCTGACTCCGGGGCTCCGTCGTCTGGTTGCATCAAAAGGAAAAGGGGAAAAAGAGGAAGCAAAGCAACCGTGAGTACTCATCCGAAGTACTCAGCAAGCAAGGATCTACACTACATATGCAACATTATCAAAGAGAGGCTGTATATGTGGACTGGGCTACAGAAATGCCAGAATAGAGGGAAGGCCTAGTCCTATCGAAGACTAGCATCTTCAGCGGTCTTGCAGCATTAGAAGAGTGTAGATTAGTACAGCATAAAGTAGTAGTAGCATTAAGTATCAACCTCGGCCAGAGATCCTTTCTCGACTCCCTGTGAGAAAGCGATCCCAGAGCCCTAGTATCCATTTCTCATCACAAGTATCTAGTTCTAGTTGTATCGATCGGGATACAACTTCGAGCGTCCGTTACCGAGGATCCAGCTATGCATAGATTAGTTCTTCCCTACAGGGGTGCACCAACTTACCCACCACGCTCGCTTAACTCCGGCCGGACACACTTTTCTGGGTCATGCCCGGCCTCGGCCAAACGACACACCGCAGCCCTACCGAAAGCTCAGCAGAG
The DNA here is from genome assembly GCA_011799875.1 of Thinopyrum elongatum. Lineage (NCBI taxonomy): Eukaryota > Viridiplantae > Streptophyta > Magnoliopsida > Poales > Poaceae > Thinopyrum > Thinopyrum elongatum. Next base: position 109,930,561 of record CM022302.1, read on the forward strand.
CGGTCCCCGTCACTCTATATCCTAAGCGCTCAGGGGTCTTGGGCCGTCGCCCTGTGCACTCCGGGTCGTTGCGAGCAGGGTGGATACCAGCGCCATTGGCACGATCCGACCAGGCCGTCATGCTGAACTGAACGTCTGACAGAGCTTTCGGCTGATGCTACGATGCAGAGTACCCATATTTATTCCCGCGTGATGGTTAGTGCTATCGGGCCAGAGGCCCACTCAGATCACATATCCAAATCGTTAGTGTATTGGTAGTGCGGTAACGAGCAGAGACTCACGATCGATGTGACCCCATCGCCCCGTCTCGAGGACTTGCGACAAGGGCTTAAGAATGCCCGGCCATGCCTCGTATTTAACTCTCGGGTACCTTCCAGGTCAACCCGTCTCCACATCACTCGCGGGTACCCCTCAGGGCCGACCCGCCTTTCCAAGTAACAGTTGTAAAGTCCAAGTATCCGTGTGTCCATAACATCAGGGAATCCGAGGTATCACCCTCATTGGATTCCTACTCGATGTATCCGTCAAGGTGAACTTAGGAGGAATCACCCTCGAGGTTCACACTTGAGGTGTTGCACGACAGCGTCGTTATCGGGAGTGGTGAAGGAGGAATCACCCTCGATGACCACGACTGAGTAACTACTCCACAGAGTTAACATCGAAAGTGCTGACGAGGTATCACCCTCGGCACTCGATGGTAACGCTGCAGTGTCGTACAACTAAGGGGGGTGATGTGCGGTGCCGGGGCCTGGCTGTCGATCACGTTGATCGAGTCATCTGATAATCCAGCGGGGGCAACTAGGTCAAAGTAGGGTCTCTGGTGGGTCTCTATCTAGCCTATACTAAGCAGTTTTAGGATAAGCAGGTAGGTATCAATAGTAGTTACAAAAACAGGCTATGCATCAGAAATAGGATAAACAGTAGCAACAGCAATTTCTAATGCAAGCATAAGAGAGAAAGAATAGGCGATATCGGCATGTTCAAAAAGGGGGTGCTTGCTTGGTTGCTCGGCGGCAAAGGCAGGGTCGTCAGTGGGGTTGTCGATCTCCGGAGCTGCGTCGGTCTCGGGGACTACGTCGGTACCGGGATCTACCGAGAGAGAAGAGGGGGAAGAAACAGATAAATACACGGCAAACATATGCAACACAGAGCATGCTATGCTAACGTGCAGTGCAGGGTTGCCTAAAAGCATGTCTAAACCATTTTAGTTATTTTAGGATTTAAGTTGGATTTATTAACCGTTATATATGCACTATTCACCTAACGGAAACAGGCTAAAAGTTATGGGTACACTTCCGTAGAGGGTCCCGACACAGAAACAGATGGCACGATTGAATTCGTCTCGTCCTTCTGAGCAACTTTCATATATAAAGTTTTTCGATCCGAGCTACGGTTTAATTTCTATGATTTTTTAAAGTTTTAATCATTTTCTGGATTTATTTAATTAATTTAAATCAACATTATCCAGAATAATAAAAGGTGACGTCAGCATGACGTAGAGGTGACGTCAGCGGTCAATAGTCCGCTGCCCAGAGTCAAACCTGACCTGTGGGTCCAGCGGGACCCACATGTCAGTGACTGTGACACTAACAGAGGGAGTAGTCTAAACTAATTAGGTTAATTAGTGGGTGGGCCCTAGTAGTCAGTGAGTAATTAGACTAAATAATTTAATTAACATTTTAATTTTCTTTTTAATTCGCTTAATTAACGCGGGGCCCGCACGTTAGTGGCCCACGGGTGCCCAGTCAGCAGTTGACTGGGTCAACCCAGTCAACTGGGACCCGTGGGACCCAGCGTCAGCCACACAGAGGCAAGGCCAGGCCGAGCCACGTCGGCGTCGACCGGCGACTCGACGTCGGCGACCAAAACAGCGGCGGAGCACGTCGGACTTCGCTGGAAATCGCGTACAGGGTACGGGAGGGGGTGCGGCTTAGCTTGTTCGAACGTGCGTTCCACCGCACGTCGAACAGTGGCGGTGGCTGGCCGTGGGGTGGCCGGAGCGGAGCGCGGCGAGCACAACGGCGGCCGCCGGAGTTCGGCCGTTTCGCGACTCGGCGACGTAGGGCACGGCAGGGCAAGCGGCTGGTCGCGTTGGAACCGCACGGATGCGCTGAGCACGAGGCCGAGCTCAGACGAGCTCGACGGCGACTAAATGAACGGCGATGAGCGATGCGGCGGAGCACAGCTCGGGCGCGACGGCGGCAGTGGTTAGAGCTCGAACCCGAGCTCGAATGGAGGAGAGGGAGGAGGTGGAGCTTACGTAGGAGCGAAAGGAGGCTCGTCGGAGGCTTAGGAGCGCAGGGACGAGCGGATCGAGTCGGAGGAGCTCCGATGGCCATAGCGGGAAGAAGAGCGCGATCCGGCGGGGCAGTGCTCCCCTGCTCAAGCCGAGGGGTGGAGCCGTCGTGGACGTCGGCGGCGGTCCTCCTGGGCGCCTCGGTTGACCGTGGGGAGGCCAGTGGCCACGGCGGTGAGGCGGCGCGGCGACGGCAGCGTCGGGACAGCTTCGGATCAAGGAGAGGAGCGAGGGAAAGGGGAAAATGGGGCTAGGGTTGCGACGGGAGAGAGAGAGAGGGGGGCCGGAGGGGTCCTTATCCGCATCGGGGACCGGCGGATGCTCGACAGCGAGGCGGCTGTCGCCGTGTCGATGCGGGAGAGCGACAACGCGCGGGAGGAAGGGGATGACCGCGCGGTGGGCTGGGCGGGCTACTATAGATCACAAGAAAGTTCAAACAAACCAATGGAAAGGAAAAATGTGATTATCAGAATTAAGCCGACCATTGGAAATGGAAATGTGTTTACACACAATAATTGGGAGCATATCCTTCCAAGGAAAAGCAGAACATGATATACATGATAGGACAGCAAGTTCAAAAGCATTTAGGTAAAGGGGCGAGGGAAGAATCATGATATTACCCATACAATGGTGTTTGAATAATAAATCAAGAAACATTTAGCATTGCGCTTCCAATGTTCTTGTTGATATTCGGAGTACCATAGTCATGCTTCGAGGTAGCATAGACATGGTCATCAGGTAAAGGTCGGACCTTGGGAACACAAAGGATCCATCGGGATCTCCTAGAACACCTCATGCAATATTATCAGGAAAAGGTGAGGATGTGGCCGATGGGTTCAGCGGCAATCCATAGACATTATATGAACAAGTTTGTGTTGGGGGAATGCAAGAAAGTTGTCAATGACAACAGAAATCATCGAGAGACAAGGATGGTATTCCTCATCATGAATTCGATTGATATCCTGGACGAGCTCAGAATGTTGATGATGAGCACGACACATTTGTCGAAAGATTTCATGAAGATGTAATCGATCGGCGATGACATCAAGTCAAAGGAATGATGAAGCGAAAGGTTATCGGAACCACGATTGCAAAGGATCAATTCACAGATACAAGATGAATTAGTACCAAGGAAATAATTATTTTTACGAGCAGCTTCCATGATGAGTTCTACATCGGGTCCATGGGCATGAACAAAAAGGTTCAAGGTCGACTCCCACTTCTTCAATGCATAACCTTTCATTCACTCCTCGTTTTCGAAGAAATTGCAGTGCGGAAGATTTATCTGGTGAAGCACCAGAAGAGTATGACTCGCATAACTTTCGAGTTCACACGGATTAGGGAAAGCATAGGTTCAACCCATCGGGACAACTTAGGAACCTATACCGCAATCTTCAGGAGTAAATAACACAAGCTCAAAAGTAATCAGAGGATACAATTTGCCAAAGACATGATGTATTCGAGAAAAGACTTGCAAGGCTATTGAATATGATCGATGCTGTCGGATAGCAACCCAACAAAAGATCAGATGGTCGGCAAAGGATCCGATGTGAGTATCGGTACTCAATCAGAAGAAGGAAAGAATGCAAAGGCATCAGATTATAGAAACATCTGAATAATTTGGCGTTCCAGTTGAAGGGAACTAGGTGGACAATCAATTGCAACATGATTGGCCGATATCCAACTCATGTCCAGAATGACGTCTGAGCCGGAAGGACGAATTCTAGGAATCGACGGATGATAGGAATTATTCTCATTCATACTGAATCAATAGACTCGGAATGACAATGACAAAGGATGTTAATGAATATTGCCGGACATATGGATTTAACCATAATGCAGGCAGAGAAGACTTTCAGGAGCACTAGGCTGCAGAGGATCTTCAGGAGAGCGAATTGCATTTCGAAGAATTTTGTGAGACATATGAACAACTGGGGATGAACGAATCCCCGATAAGTGTGAGGAATTATTCGTAGGGGTATTCAGGCGGAAAAGAGCTGCAAGGCAGTCGGAAAAAGGATTCTCGAAAGTCGGGGAATACTTTCGGGTATCTTGTAACAGCAAGAACAACTAGGGATGGAAGTATGAACGGCGAGGGTACGCAGTTATCCATAAGGATTCAACGGTGTTAAGGGATTGCAAAAGGAATGAACACAAGTTATCGGGAGAAGATCGGAGAGTATCGTCGAAGTCTTCTGGTGAAGGAGGCAACCATCCGGAATGAAGGGGCTCTCCGGGGAAAGTCGTTATGAGAACCTAATGTAGTTAGTAAATTCATTTAACCCGAATAAAAGAGAGATCAGAGTCCTAGAGTATAGACGAGGAATAAAAGATCCTAATACCTCCCAATTGGCGACGTGGGCCCGTAAGCCACACGGCCATGTTAGTAAAACAGTTTTCATTGACTAGACTCAACTTCGGCCAAGGAGTTGGAAAGGGGGAATCCTACAGGCAGTCGGCTCTGATACCAACCTGTGACGCCCCTGGCTTAATCGTGCACTAATCATACACGCAAATGCGCATGATCAAGCCTAAAGACTCACTTGAAGATATCACAACACAACTCTAAAACATAAATAAAGTCATACAAACTTTATATTACAAGCCAGGGGCCTCGAGGGCTCGAATATATAAGCTCGCTTACAAGCGTTAGCGGAAGCATCAGATATCTGAGTACAGATATGAAACAGAAACAGATAAGCCTCTAGAAAGGCGGGGCAAAACAAAAGCTACGATCGAAAAGGCGCAGGCCTCCTGCCTGGGACCCTCCGATCCTACTCCTGGTCGTCGGCAAGCCCGTAGTAGTAACCACCCTCGGGGTGGTAGTAGAAGTCGTCGACGGGGGCAGCTGACTCCGGGGCTCCCTCGTCTGGTTGCATCAAAAGGAAAAGGGGAAAAAGAGGAAGCAAAGCAACCGTGAGTACTCATCCGAAGTACTCAGCAAGCAAGGATCTACACTACATATGCAACATTATTAAAGAGAGGCTGTATATGTGGACTGGGCTGCAGAAATGCCAGAATAGAGGGAAGGCCTAGTCCTATCGAAGACTAGCATCTTCAGCGGTCTTGCAGCATTAGAAGAGTGTAGATTAGTACAGCATAAAGTAGTAGTAGCATTAAGTATCAACCTCGGCCAGAGATTCTTTCTCGACTCCCTGCGAGAAAGCGATCCCAGACTAGTATCCATTTCTCATCACAAGTATTCAGTTCTAGTTGTATCGATCGGGATACAACTCCGAGCGTCCGTTACCGAGGATTCGGCTATGCATAGATTAGTTCTTCCCTGCAGGGGTGCACCAACTTACCCATCACGCTCGCTTAACTCCGGCCGAACACACTTTTCTGGGTCATGCCCGGCCTCGGCCAAACGACACACCACAACCCTACCTAAAGATCAACAGAGAGGTCCCCGTCGCTCTATATCCTAAGCGCTCAGGGGTCTTGGGTCGTCGCCCTGTGCACTCCGGGTCGTTGCGAGCAGGGTGGATACCAGCGCCATCGGCACGATCCGACCCGGCCGCCATGCTGAACTGGACGTCTGACAGAGCTTTCGGCTGACGCTACGATGCAGAGTACCCATATTTATTCCCGCGTGATGGTTAGTGCTATCGGACCAGAGGCCCACTCAGATCACATATCCAAATCGTTAGTGTATTGGTAGTGCGGTAATGAGCAGAGACTCACGATCGATGTGACCCCATCCCCCATCTCGAGGACTTGCGGCAAGGGCTTAAGAATGCCCGGCCATGCCTCGTATTTAACTCTCGGGTAACTTCCAGGTCAACCCGTCTCCACATCACTCGCGGGTACCCCTCAGGGTCGACCCGCCTTTCCAAGTAACAGTTGTAAAGTCCAAGTATCCGTGTGTCCATAACATCAGGGAATCCGAGGTATCACCCTCATTGGATTGCTACTCGATGTATCCGTCAAGGTGAACTTAGGAGGAATCACCCTCGAGGTTCACACTTGAGGTGTTGCACGACAGCGTCGTTATCGGGAGTGGTGAAGGAGGAATCACCCTCGATGACCATGACCGAGTAACTACTCCACAGAGTTAACATCGGAAGTGCTGACGAGGTATCACTCTCGGCACTCGATGGTAACGCTGAAGTGTCATACAACTAAGGGGGGTGATGTGCGGTGCCGGGGCCTGGCTGTCGATCACGTTGATCGAGTCATCTGATAATCCAGCAGGGCAACTAGGTCAAAGTGGGGTCTCTGGTGGGTCTCTATCCAGCCTATACTAAGCAGTTTTAGGATAATCAGGTAGGTATCAACAGCAGTTACAAAAACAGGCTATGCATTAGAAATAGGATAAACAGTAGCAGCAGCAATTTCTAATGCAAGCATAAGAGAGAAAGAATAGGCGATATCGGCATGTTCAAAAGGGGTGTGCTTGCCTGGTTGCTCAGCGGCAAAGGCAGGGTCGTCAGTGGGGTCGTTGATCTCCGGAGCTGCGTCGGTCTTGGGGACTACGTCGGTACCGGGATCTACCGAGAGAGAAGAGGGGGAAGAAACAGATAAATACACGGCAAACATATGCAACACAGAGCATGCTATGCTAACGTGCAGTGTAGGGTTGCCTAAAAGCATGTCTAAACCATTTTAGTTATTTTAGGATTTAAGTTGGATTTATTAACCGGTATATATGCACTATTCACCTACCGGAAACATGCTATAAGTTACGGGACCACCTCCGTAGAGGGCCCCGACATGGAAACAGATGGCACGGTTGGATTCGTCTCGTTGTTCTGAGCAACTTTCATATATAAAGTTTTTCGATCCGAGCTACGGTTTAATTTCTATGATTTTCTAAAATTTTAATCATTTTTTGATTTATTTAATTAATTTAAATCAACATTATCCATAATAGTAAAAGGTGACGTCAGCATGACGTAGAGGTGACGTCAGCGGTCAACAGTCCGCTGACCAGAGTCAAACCTGACCTGTGGGTCCAACAGGACCCACATGTCAGTGACTGTGACACTAACAGAGGGATTAGTCTAAACTAATTAGGTTAATTAGTGGGTGGGCCCCAGTAGTCAGTGAGTAATTAGACTAAATAATTTAATTAATGTTTAAATTTTCTTTTTAATTCGTTTAATTAACACGGGGCCCGCACATCAGTGGCCCACGGGTGCCCAGTCAGCAGTTGACTGGGTCAACACGGCAGGGCAAGCGGCTGGTCGCGTTGGAACCGCACGGATGCGCTGAGCACGAGGCCGAGCTCAGACGAGCTCGACAGCGACTAAACGAACGGCGACGAGCGATGCGGCGGAGCACAGCTCGGGCGCGACGGCGGCAGTGGTTAGAGCTCGAACCCGAGCTCGAATGGAGGAAAGGGAGGAGGTGGAGCTTACGTAGGAGTGCAAGGAGGCTCGTCGGAGGCTTAGGAGCGCAGGGACGAGCGGATCGAGTCGGAGGAGCTCCGGTGGCCGTAGCGGGAAGAAGAGCGCGATCCGGCGGGGCAGTGCTCCCCGGCTCAAGCCGAGGGGTGGAGCCGTCGTGGACGTCGGCGGCGGTCCTCCTGGGCGCCTTGGCTGACCGTGGGAGGCCAGTGGCCACGACGGTGAGGCGGCGCGGCGACGGCAGCGTCGGGACGGCTTCGGATCGAGGAGAGGAGCGAGGGGAAGGGGAAAATGGGGCTAGGGTTGCGACGGGAGAGAGAGAGAGGCCGGAGGGGTCCTTATTCGCATCGGGGACCGGCAGATGCTCGACAGCGAGGCGGCTGTCGCCGTGTCGATGCGGGAGAGCGACAGCGCGCGGGAGGAAGGGGTTGACCGCGCGGTGGGCTGGGCTGGCTACTGTAGCCACGGCCCAGTAACAGGTGGGTGCAGGTAAGTGGCCTCTTGCCTTTTCTCTTTTTAAGTTCTTCTGTTTTTAGCTTCTGTTTTGTAAATTGTTTGGCCACAATTTGATTTTTGTAAAATATGTGACTTAACCACATAATTACAATGCAATATTATGCACTGCCATAAAATGGTTTGGAGCCAGAATGATTTCATTTGAATTCGGCATTAAATGAAATGGATTAAAGAGGTGCTGTTTTGGTACTGTTTCTTGATGTTAGAGTCACTTAATTAATTCAATTAATATTGATCATATTTTTATAATTGCTTCTGAAATATTTGCAACATTATGAACATTTTTTATTTGCTGTTTGAAGAAATAATTATTTGACTTGCATTTTGAATTGAACTTGAATTATTTCCTAATGCAATTTCATGAAGGGGATTATGATGACATGGAAGTTTGATGAGCTTAACAACAGGGTGAAGATCTAGGGATGTTACACAAATCACCACAAAATCAGGCCACACTTTTGAGGTTGCGGCCCGGCGAGTCTGTGAAAAAAAGGGAAAACCCAAAATCTCTACTTCTCTACTACCTACAAAGCTAGTAGAATGCATGTGTGTTGCTATGGGTTTTTATAAAAATTACTGGTTACAAATGTTTTTAGTTTTTTACTTGGTCCATATGTTAACATAATGCATGTCAAAGTTTACATTTTTTTTTTTTTGAACAACAGAAGGCGCACAAGGCGCCAAACTTTTACGTTTCAGCTCAGTAACAACGTACACCATGAATTACAAAGCCCTTAAATTGAAAATTAGAGTGAAGAGAAACTACAGGGCAAGTCATATTCTGATGAGCTGAAGCAAAACAACATATGTCAGGTTTTACCACTGATGTTAGAACCTGGTGAGCTATATTGTGCGCAATACCATTGATTTCCCTAGAGATGTGAAACACCTGGGACTGAAGATCTGAGGAGTGGCAGAAGAAATCAGCAAGAACTTTTCTAATAGTCCAAAATGTATTTGTATAAGAAAATGTAATTTGATGACGTATACATGGAAAGACTTATCAGATCTGATGCACAAAATAAAGTAAAACATGATAGCACTTGGCCGCCTTTTTATGCTTAACACCGACCGTCTCAGGAAGCTTGTCCATCGTTATTGTCTATTAATTTAAAGACAACACATGGAGTGTTTTGATCCTTTCAAATAAATGTTATCTTCGACAAAATAAATAAATAAATGTTCTAATGTACAACAACCAGAAACTTGATTGCATTATGCAATTGCCTGGCAAACTATTACATATGAAATTAGGGACTTGAAACCATACCATTTAGAAACCATGGCAACACAACCCTTTCACATCTAGTATTCACAGCTTACAAGAGTTAAAATAGACCGATAATTTATGACACATGATGACGGTAGGTGTGGGCTGCTGTTGCGGACCGACTGCATGACCGGCACCCGCCGAGTCGCACACTTTGCCGGACAAAGAACTGGGTGACCGGCCGTCGCCAAAACACCCTCCTTCTTCCTCTGTTTGCGGCGATGAATGGTGCATGTCCAAATGCACGGCCTCCACCTCGCTTTTGTATGGGACGGCTGTGTCGAAGTCCGACATGGGCAAACCTCCTCCAGATTTGCGGGGAATTCGAACGTATAGACCAATACACAGATGTTTGATGGACGGTGTTGAAGAGCACAAAGTACGCGGACATTTACAGACGATTTGATACGTTGGAGACGCGGTAAGAAAATTAAGCGAGCCATAAGTAAGGAAAAATAAAAGAGCCTATTAGAATACTTTTTGTCGTCCATAAGAAAAAACTGCGTCTGCCGGGAGTCGAACCCGGGTCTATTGCTTGGAAGGCAATTATCCTAACCGTTGGACTACAGACGCTGTATGATTAGGAGATCCGATCATTCTATAGAACTGGTCATTTATGATAACAAATGCACAGTTCGGCAGCCGTGCACCTCTAAGTATTTCTTCCTCCGCGCCCGCGCCGCCGTGTCTCGCCATTTCCGCCGCCGCCGCCGAGGTCGACAGAGGAGGATGCCGCGAAGGCTCCACGGCAGCCAGCGCAGCAGTTGGCGCGTCCGCGCGCGGCCAGCTCCACGGCGTGCCCAGCACCTGTTCGACGCTCGTCCACCTCCGCCGCGCGCCCATGGCCGGCTCCTTCGCGCCCGCTCAGGAACCCCGTCGCCGCGAAGGGAGGACTGAGCACCGCGCGCGCATGGGGGGCTCGGGCACAGTGCGCGACGGGACGGTCTGTTCAGCCACTGGTGCTGCTGAGTGTTACGGGCGCTGTTTGTCACCCCCACGACACGCCCACCACCTGCTCGACGCTGGTCCTCCTCCGCCGAATGCCCATGTTCTCTCTCTTGAACCCACCGAGCGTCGCCACCTTTACGGGCACGGAGCATCGCGCGAGCAGGACATCAGTGGCCAGCTGGGTGATCCTGCTGTCTGCACTAGTTGTTTCTTACAAAGGACGGGGTCACGAGGGACATATGGTGGAGCATTACAAAGGGGACAGGCTTAATGCAATCAGGATGTTCATCATGCGAAGATCCTCACCATCGCATCACATCAGGTTTGCCCATAAGTCCATAACTGTTTTCAATCTCCGCAGCCTTAATTTTGCTCGTAGAATCGGCTGGGTTAAACAACACAAGTAGATCCTTCCTGGTTTTTTTTTCTTCGGGGAATAGATCCTTCTTTCGACGAACCTGGAGTCACGCTTCCTTAATTTCTTGTACCTGTTCTAGTCATTATGTTTGACTTATAGTTACCGCAGCATGTACGGTACATTTACTGATCACATAATTCAAGTTTTCTACCATCTTTTAGCATGGTCTGATACTCTGGTTAGCATTGCATGTTCCTTCTAGTAATTCCTTTGAATCATTCTAAGCTCACACCGATCAGAACCAGAGCAAAACACAAAGTAACCTCACATAGTTGTAGGAGGAAAGACAAAGTATGTTGCGTGGTGGTCATGAAAAGTGAACATATATTGGTGAAGAAGGAGCAAACAACCTGACCTCCTCATATTGCACCCAGTTATGCCTCAAACTCAAACAATTACCAAACCTTGATGTACACACTATCTATATTTACAAATCGTTCTTCAATCACACAACATTTCAATGCAATGGTCATAGCGAAACCTTGATGTTTACTAGTACCATCACGCTATACTACACCTCAAGTAAATAGCATACAAATGTACAAATAGCAGCAAAAATATACACACTCTAAGGTGAATGCAGTCTCAAGCTTTTGGTGATTCAGATTTTGTGTGCCCAGGCTTGCCTATGATAGCTTTCTTCACTTTTGCTAGCTGGTGCTTTACCTTTGATCCGACACCAGATAAGATATTATGCTTTTTAGGTGATGCCTTCTGCCCTGCCTCTCGTTCTTCAATTTTCATTGGTGCGTCATCAGTGAAATTCTTAGCTTCCTCGTCACCATTTGTCTTGTCATAACTCTTCTCTTCTGCCATGTTTGATAGATCTTTCTTTGGACTTTGTTCTTCATCTGTGCTGAACTCTGGCTCTTTTATATCCACAACATTTTCTTCAGTCCCAGGAGCTTCTGTTGGTGAAACCACATCGAGATCACGTTTCTGATTGTGTGACGCCTTCTGTACTACTCCTTGTTCTTCAACTTTGGTTTTCGCTTCATCAGTGAGACTCTTAGCTTCCTGTGCACCCTTTGTCTTCTCATCATAAGTTTTCTCTCCTGCCATATTTGATTCATCTTTCTTTGGACTTTGTTCTTCATCTGTGCTGAATTCTGGCTTTGACTCCACAATTTTTTCTTCAGCCTCAGGAGCTTCTTCTGGTGAAGCCACATCGAGATCATGCTGATGAACCTGTGAATTAAATGTTTCTTGCTCTTCCTGTGATTGTGTGTTCACTGTTTGCACATGGCTATCGACAGTTTTGTTTACATTCACTTCTTTGATCACAGGCTCTCTTATGGGCAAAGAAATCTGATCACCTTCATCAGATCCTTCAGGAGATTCTTGTGCAACTTCCATCTCCTGCACCTTCTGCAAATCAGATTCTCCTGGCTTGTCTAGCAGGTTGTTCTTCTCCATCACAATTTGGTCGCCTGCAGATTCATCTTGCTTATCTTGGTCTATATGCAAGCTGGAACCATCTAACTGAATTTCCAAAGCTTTCTCAGAGTTGTCTAGTTCACTGTTTGAGAACTTAGAGCTTTGTTTTTCGTCCTTGCATTCTGAGCCTGCAGAAATCCCCTTTTCATGAACCAAATTTATCTCATTGCCCATAACTGGTTCAGTAATTTCACCCTTCTGCTCATCAGCTATTGCTTCTGTGCCTTTCTGCGAGATATCATGCTCATTTTCTATCTGTTCTTCTGTAACTCCACCTATGGTGGTTGTCTGCTGATTCTTTTCTTCCTTGTCTACTCCATTCTCCAGTTCTGCCTCTACAGTACTTTCGGCCTCAGTGATGGAAGATTCATTGGACTCTTCTCTTTTTGTGCTCAGAGGACTTTGAAGATTGTCAGTGTCATTAGGCAAATTCTTTTCATCACCCATATTTGGTTCTGTCAACAAGAGTGTTTGCCCGGACACTGCATCAGAACTTCTATTTTCAGGTAAAGGCTTGTGCTGAAGGTCTGTTATTCCTTCCTCTAATGTGTCCTCTTGAGAAACCTTTGGGCTTGTTATGTCATGAAGGTTGCTCTTCAAGCTTCCTTCTTCAATCTGTGTTGTCGCTTCCATATGTTCCTGATGAACAGAATTGGTTGCCTTTTCATCCAGCTTGATGTCTCTAGTTTCCATTTCTGTAGTCAGGCCAGATCCACCAGGTACCATTTCACTAGAAGTTTCACCCTGGACATTGTTTTGGCATACTGGTGCTTCCAAATCATGAGTGTCCCTATTGAGCTCTTCATCCTTTTCCAGCTTGATATCATGTGTTTCTTCAGAGCCTTCTATATTATGTTTTCCTTGTTCAAAGATGCGTTCATTGTCCACCTTATTTTCTGTTGGGATTGGCACCAAGCTTTCTTCCTGTTGCAAGGTGATCAAAGAACTGCCATCTTTTGTGGTTTCTTCTTGCTTCTTTTCAGCCTTAAATTCCGAATTTCCATCTGGCTCATTGCTCTCTTTTCCCATTATGAGGTTCATCAGAAAATGGGAGACAGGCAAATAACTCTGTTCAGCTTCTTTTTCTTCTTTCTCTGTGTCATCAGTTTCTTGCTCTTGTACGTTCTCTCCATCTTGTTCTTTGGTTATTTGACTCTCTTCTTGCTCTTCTGATTCGGTGGGGAGTGGCTTCTCTGGAAACAACTCTCTTTCTGTCACCTCTAAGCCAGATGCCTGTTCGGTTTCATTTCCATCCACGGCGGAGTGTGCAGGAAGAGCAGGCTTATGATGTTCATTGTCTTCATTCATACTTTCTCCTGATGCTGTAACTGCAGGTGAAGCCTCAAGATTCCTTCTGTTGTCCTCAATGGTCTCGAGATTTTCATCAGATAGTGCCACATCAGCTCCACCAGCCTAGATTGAAAAAATGAAATTAGCTTTAAAAGAATAAACTTAAATCTTCATTAATAGCTAAGGAATTTGTCCACTGACCTTATCGTAGATAGCTTCACTGAGTTTGACTGATTCAGTGACTGCTGTATAGCCAGTCGCCATTTCCTCATTCGAGTCAGTTTCAACTTCTGCACCATTCTGCTCTGTTGCCAACTTGTCATCTACAACCTGAATGACAGATTTCCCCCCACTTATTTCTCTTACTATAAAGTAACAGCCTTAATAATTTATCAAAAGAAGATTTGACCAGAAAATTTGGTCGCACAAACTTTTTAAGAGTATCAGTACTGACCTTTGGATGAAAGCTCAAGTCCTGCAGTCCAGACGCCTCTTCATCGACAAGTTTGGTCTCAATTTCTTCATGATTAACATTGGTGTCTTCATTTTTTATTTCTTCCTTGTCCACTTCATCGACGATCTCTTCTTCTGATGCTTGAATGGCCTGCATACCATCATTGGCCTTGTTTATGCATTCTTTCTCTTCTGAGTGCACTCTGGATTCAACATTCTGAGGAACCACTGTAGGATCCTGCACATCAATTAATTGCTCATTTTGCTGATCATTATTATATCATTAATATTAGATGGAGAGTGACTGGTATCTTTGTTTCTTGAATGGCAGATGAAGAAACAAGCTACTCTCTGTACAGAAGATCTTTTTCTACTGGCTGCAAAGCTCAAGCTCATGTCTCTTCATTTTATTGGTATTCTGTATTGCCTGTACAATTTGTTTTGTTATTGCAATCTTAACTCAAGACGCCCTTGAAAATTTAACAGTTTTCTATATACTAACATGGAAAATTGGTGTTTCTTAGAACAGTACGGGAGAGACCTAAAAGTTTTAACTTTGAACTTATGTGGTCCAGCATAGAAGTTTTTAATGAAACAAGATCATGCCTAAATTTCTCATACTGTGCTAATAAATTTTTTGGACTGACCTCTTCATTTATAGTTTCATCAGTTGTTCCATCCTGTTCGTCAGTAGAAGTTTTTGCTACTGCTGCATCTATTTCTGTATTCTCCTTCTCATCTTCATTATATTTTTCAGCATCAGCATCAGTATATAAAGTGCCAGTGTTGTTGGGTGCATCTTCTTGTTCAGTTGTTTCTTCTATTTCCGTGGAGTTCTCAACCTTCACATCTGTAACGCTTGGAATGGATTCTTGGGCTATATGTAGGGTTTGTTCATTCTTGAGCATTTCAGTAGTCACTGCCTCTGTTTGTTCAGCCTGGACAATCATTAAATAGGAGGTGCATGAGAAAAATTTGAAGATAAATTACAAAATGCATCGAGTCATAGAATCTTCACCTCAAACACATCAGCGTTGTCTTTCCTATTTGTTGTGTCAATTTCGTTGCTCTGGGGCTCCAATATTGTCTCTGTGGTGAAATCAGCCCTACTGTCATCATGTTTCTGCTCATCTGTCTGTATTTCTTCCGTTTGCTTTTCAATCGCCTCATCTTCTTTCTTCTGCTGATCCAAGTTAACCTTTTGCACGTGGTCATCTGGCTGCTCAGTGGTTAAATCCACTGACCGCTCACACACTTGCATTTGAAGCTCCACATTGTGAAGTTGCTCGTCATCTTGATCATCGGTATGGTCACCACTTTTTATCGCATTATGTTCAATTACAGATTTTGGAAGTTCTTTGATTTGCTCAATATTGTTTGAAGTCCCTACTGTATCTTCACAAGAAATTTGTACAACATCTTCCTCAGTAGCGCTCTCGTCCTTTTGAGTTGTGAAAGCAGTTTTTTCACCCAAGCCAGATGATTCGTCCTGTATCAAATGCATCAGTGAGCATGCTCAAATTCAGACAAGTAGTGGTAATATTTCGCTGCAGTTATAGATTGCAGAATTATACAATTGAAATGGAATGCTTTTAAAGTACAAATCTTCAATCTAGTTTGCACTTTACAACTTCAGGCAGTAATCAGTTTTACATCACTTGGTTAAATCTTTGTAATTTTTTGTATACACCATCATTGTCGGACAATGATAGTAGTGAACCTACAAGTCGATAATTACAGAGTTATGATGGATGAGCTTCTATGTGTCTCTTGCTAGATACAATGTTGCAGCGGAATTAGATGTACCGAGGTTATTTATTCAGTTCAACCAAAACGACCTACTTAAAAAAATTAAAATCATCCAAATATCAGTTTCAATATATTTCGGAGTTCTGAACAAGTTTAGCACTACCTACATCTTTTAATATCTAACATATATGCAAGTGATATAAGTGCTAAACGTCTCAAATAGATGAAAGAAACTATCGGTTAAGGGCACATACCTTTTGTTCTGTTGGCTCTTGTATTTCCTCTTTGACGTTTTCATCCGCCAAGATTGCATTGCTGATTTCATTTCCCAAGTTCTCTTCGTCTAACTCAACAGGATTTTGTTCTGGCGCCGTTCCGTTATCTGTTGGAGATGGATCCTCCAAAGTAGCAACATCTGTTTTTTGAGAGGAAATTTCTTCCCCGTTGATGGGTTCAGTGGCCGCCATTTCTTCTGCTTCATCCATGTCATTTACTTGCTGAATATCAGAAGTTGGCTCAACTGTTGCTATATCACGTTCTGAAACTGGCTCCTCTAAACCAGGATCTTGGCTTAAATGGGAGGCCTCTTCACCTTCAGTAGCATCAATACATTTGTTTTCTTCCACTGATTCTAGTCCACCCTCTTGTTTAGAATTAGCAAGCGGACCGATTTCATTCACAGCATTGTCTTCTGCAGTTGGTTCTTCAAGGGTGGCACCATTACTTTGGCCTGTTTCTTCTGCCTTTACAAGTTGACCCTTGCTGTCTTCAGCTAATTCTGATTGATGTGCTGATTGGACAAGAAAATTTGGGTCACTTCCCGGTTCACTGCTGGCATTCTGTACATGTGTATCTTGAGTATGCTCTACTACTGCTGTTTCTTCTTCTGTTGGAGTAAGCTCAGCAGAAGTAGAAACAATGCTTTGTTGAGGTTCCCCTTGGTTTTCTGTGGTGTCAGTGCATGCCTTATCTTCGACTGCTTCTTGTTCTGGGACTTGTTGAATATCAGGAAGTGCTGCACTTGCTGTCAAACTATCATCTGTGCTCTCATGAGGGATTTCTCCAGTCTCCATGGCTTCAGTGTCATTTATCTCTTCTGCTGGAACATTATCCGCTGTTATACCATCTTGTGCTTCAACAGGTTCAATATTCTTCATCTCTTCTAGTGCTGGCTCCTTTGCTGGCGGTACATTGATTTGTACGTCAGCAGCTGCCTCATCCGCAAGAGTAACATCTTCAGTGAGCTCACTGATCTTTGTATCAGCGCTCTTGTTGACTGCTTCAGTTTCCATGGTTTCAGTGTCCTTCACCTCTTCAGCTGGCAGGTCAGTTGCTGATTTGTTTTCTTCCACCTCAACAGGTTCAGTATTTTCGAGCTCTTCTAGTTCTGGCACTTGTGCTTGTGGTATATCATCTGTTGCCTCAGCTGCTATTGCATGTTCTTCAGGAGCTGCCTCATCTGCATGAGCAATATTGCCTTTTACATCCTCAGTGAGCTCACTGATGTTTGCATCAGTGCTCTCATTGATTACTTCCGTTACCTTGGTTTCAGTCTCCTTCACCTCTTCTGTCGGCAGGTCACTCGCTGATATGAATTCTTCCACTTCAACTGGTTCAGTATTCTTGATTTCTGGTAGGTCTGGCTCTTGTGCTCGTGGAATATCAACTGTTGCCTCGGTTGCTATTGCATGCTCTTCAGGAGCTGCCTCGTCTGCAGGAGCAACATTGCTTGTCACATCCTCAGTGAGCTCACTGATGTTTGCATCAGGGCTCTCATTGATTGCTTCAGTTTCCTTCACCTCTTCTGCTTGCAGGTCACTTGCTGATCTATTTTCTTCCACCTCAACAGGTTCAGTATTTTTGATCTCTTCTAGTTCTGGCTCCTGTGCTTGTGGTATGTCAACTGTTCTCTCAGCCACTGTTACGTGCTCTGCATGAGGTTCCTCATCTGCAAGAACAACACTGCTTTTCACATCCTCATTGAGCTCGCTGATATTTGCATCAGTCCTTCCGCTGATTGCTTCAGTTTCTTTGGGTTCAATTTCCTTGACCTCTTCTGCTGACAGGTCACCTGCTTCAGTATTCTTGATCTCTTCTAGCTCCGGCTCTTGAGCTTGTGGTATATCGACTGTTGTCTCAGTTATTGTTACATGTTCTTCATGAGCTGCCTCATCTATAAGAGCAACATTGCTTTTCATATCTTCAGTGAGCTCACTGATGTTTGCATCAGTGCTCTCGTTGATTGCTTCAGTTTCCTTGGTTTCAGTGTCCTTCACCTCTTCCGCCAGCAGGTCACTCGCTGATATGTTTTCTTCCACTTCAACAGGTTCAGGATTCTTGATTTCTTCTAGGTCTGGCTCTTGTGCTTGTGGAATACCAACTTTTGCCTCAGTTGCTATTACATGCTCTTCAGGAGCTGCCTCGTCTGCAGGAGCAACATTGCTTGTCACATCCTCAGTGACCTCGCTGATGTTTTCATCAGGGCTCTCATTGATTGCTTCAGTTTCCCTCACCTCTTCTGCTTGCAGGTCACGTGCTGATCTATTTTCTTCCACCTCAACAGGTTCAGTATTCTTGATCTCTTCTAGTTCTGGCTCCTGTGTTTGTGGTATGTCAACTGTTCTCTCAGCTACTGTTACATGTTCTTCATGAGCTGCCTCATCTATAAGAGCAACGTTGCTTTTCATATCTTTAGTGAGCTCACTGATGTTTGCATCAATGCTCTCGTTGATTGCTTCAGTTTCCTTGGGTTCAGTGTCCTTCACCTCTTCTGCCGGCATGTCACTAGCTGATGCGTTGATTGCTTCAGTTTCCTTGGGTTCAGTGTCCTTCACCTCTTCTGCCGGCATGTCACTAGCTGATGCGTTTTCTTCCACCTCAACAGGTTCAACATTCTCGATCTCTTCTAGTTCTGGCTCTTGTGCTCGTGGAATATCAACTGTTGCCTCAGTTGCTGTTACGTGCTCTTCAGGAACTGCCTCGTTTGCAGGAGTGACATTGCTTGTCACATCCCCGGTGAGCTCGCTGATGTTTGCATCAGTGCTCTTGTTAATTGCTTCAGTTTCCTTGGGTTCAATTTCCTTCACCTCTTCTGCTGGCAGGTCACCTGCTGACCTGTTTTCTTCCACCTCATCAGGTTCAACATTCTCGAGCTCTTGTAGTTCTGACACTTGTGCTTGTGGTATATCAACTGCTGCCTCAGCTGCTATTACATGCTCTTCTGGAGCTGCCTCATCTGCACGAGTAACATTACTTTTCACATCCTCAGTGAGTTCACTGATGTTTGCATCAGTGCTTTCTGTTATTGCTTCTGTTTCTTTGGCTTCAGCGTCCTTCACCTCTTCAGCCGGCAGGTCACTTGCTGATATGTTTTCTTCCACTTCAACAGTTTCAGTATTCTTGATTTCTTCTAGTTCTGGATCTTGTGCTTGTGGTATGTCAACTGTTGCCTCAGTTGCTATCACATGTTCTTCAGGAGCTGCCTCGTCTGCAAGAGCAACATTAGTTTTGACATCCTCAGTGAGCTCACTGATGTTCCCATCAGTGCTCTCATTGATTGCTTCAGTGTCCTTCACCTCTTCTGCGTGCATGTCACTTGCTGACATGTTTTCTTCCAGCTCAACAGGTTCAGTATTCTTGATCTCTTCTAGTTCCAGCTCCTGTGGTTGTGGTATATCAACTGCTGTCTCAGCTACTGTTACATGCTCTTCATGAGGTTCCTTGTCTGCAAGAGCAACATTGCGTTTCACCTCCTCTGTGAGCTCGCTGATGTTTGCATCAGCACTCTTGTTGATTGCTTCAGTGTCCTTCACCTCTTCTGCTGGCAGGTCACTTGCTGATATGTTTTCTTCCACTTCAACAGGTTCAGTACTCTTCATCTCTTCTACTTCTAGCTCTTGTGCTTGTGGCATATCAACTGTATCATCTGCTACTGTTATATGTTCTTCCGGAGCTGCCTCGTCTGCAAGAGCAACATTGTTTTTCACATCTTCAGTGAGCTCAGTGTTGTTTGCATCAGTGTTCTCGTTGATTGCTTCAGTCTCCACGGCTTCAGTATCCTTCTTGATCTCTTCTATTTCTGGCTCTTGTGCTTCTGGTATATCAACTGTTGCCTCAGTTGCTATTACATGCTCTTCAGGAGCTGCCTCGTCTGCAGGAACAACATTGCTTGTCACATCCTCAGATAGCCCGCTGGTGTTTGCAACAGTGCTCTCGTTGATTGCTTCAGTTTCCTTCACCTCTTCTACTGGCAGGTCACTTGCTGATCTAGTTTCTTCCACCTCAACAGGTTCGATATTCTTGATCTCTTCTAGTTCTGGCTCTTGTGCTTGTGGTATATGAACTGTTGTCTCAGCTACTGCTACATGTTCGTCATGAGCTGCCTCGTCTGTAAGAGCAACATTGCTTTGCAGATCTTCAGTGAGCTCATTGTTGTTTGCATCACTGCTCTCATTGATTGCTTCAGTTTCCACGGCTTCAGTATCCTTCACTTTTTCTGCTGGCAGATCACTTGCTGATGTGTTTCCTTCCACTTCAGCTGGTTCACCATTCTTGATCTCTTTTAGGTCTGGCTCTTGCGGTTGTGGTATAGCACCAGTTGCCTCTTTTGCTTTTGCATGTTCATCAGGAGCTGCCTCGTCTGCAAGAGCAACATTGCTTTTCACATCATTGATGAGCTCGCTAATGTTTGGACCAGTACCCTCATGAGGGATTATCTCAGTTTCCATGGCTTCAGTGTCCTTGATCTCTTCTGCTGGCAGGCCCCTTGCTATTATATTATCTTCCACTTCAACAGGTTCACTATTCTTGATCTCTTCTAATTCTGGCTCTTGTGGTTGTGGTATAGCAGCAGTTGCCTCTGTTGGTTTTACATCTTCATCAGGAGCTGCCTCATCTTCAAGAGCAACATTGCTTTTGGCATCTTCAGTGAGATCACCAATATTTGCAACAGGGCTCTCACAGTGGATTTCTGCAACCTCTATGCCTTCATTGTCCTTCACCTCTTCTGCTGGCAGGTCATCTGTCGTTACATTGTCATGCATCTCAACGGGCTCAGTATTCTCCACTGGTGGTATATCAACATGTGCCCCAGATTCCTGTACGTGTTCTCTGGGAGTTTCCTCCTCAGCAATTGCATCAGTGCTTTTAACATCTTTACTTTCCTCCCTCACTATTGCTGATTCTAAATTCTCTGCTTGAGTGGCAAGGCTGGGTTCTGTCATCTCGTTATCTTCTGTTGTGGACTGCTCAGAACCAGAGGCATTGTGAGATGGGGAGATGCCTTGAGGTTCAGTAGCTTCAGTGTCCCTGAATTCAACCGGTTCTTGCTCAAGCTGCTGAATGCTAACATCTGTCAGGATTGCTTTGTTATCTTCTGTTGCTATTTGTGGTTCATTTTCTGTCAAATTTTCTTCAGCGTGTGTTTCATGCGAAGCTTCTTCAGTTTGAACATCCTCACTGTTACCAGTTTTTTGTGATTCGAGCTCCTTTGCTTGTACATCACTAGTTGGGTCACTTGATAGTAACTTGTGTTCTTGAGCTGTTTCTCCAACAATAGTCCCACTGCATTGGTTGGATATTTCTTCAGCTTTCACATCATCAGGTTCCTCTACCGTCTCTTGGGTTTGTACTTCTTCGATATCAGAAGCTGCTTCTTTTGCTGTTACATCTTCTTCTGGAACAGGCATGCCTTGTTGTGAGATAGCTCGAGGTTCAGTGGCCTCACTGTCTCTCATTTCTTCAGCGGGTTCTGGTTCCAGGATCTGTGGTTCACTTGCTGTCATATTTTCTTCAGTTTTGTCATCTTCCGACTGAGTAACATTACTTGGAGGCATTTCTTGATCTTCAGTGGCTTCACTACTGCTCACTTCTGCTGATTCCACAAGAGACTCGCTTGTGGTTAGGTTATCTTCCTGAGCTGGGCTCTCAATGTCGGCAGCATCCATTTGATCAGATGCTTCACTCACTTCATTAAGGTTGGCATCCTTCTCTTTTTCTGATTGTAGCTCCTGCACTGATTGCACATCAACAGCTGGCTCTCTTGCAAATTCACTGGCTCCTTGAGCTGCCTCCCCGGCACAAACCTTGTTGCTTTGGTCAGAGATTTCTTTAGTTCTGGTATCTTTGTTGCCCTCAACACCTTCTGCTTGTTCCAATTTTTTCCCTTCTTGATCATCACAAGTTACTTCACTTGCTGTTATATTTTCTTCTGAAACAGGCTCCTCAGAAATGGAAACATTGCTTTCCTGGGGGAGTGCTTCAGTTTTAGTGGCTTCCATTTCCTTCAGGTCTACTGTTGATTCAGTCTTTGGTACATCACTTGGTATACTATGTTCCTGAGCTGGGTCATTCAAGAGAGCTGGATGCCTTTGATCAGAAGCTTCTTCTGTCTCAACAGGTTCAGTGTTCTGTATTTCTTCTGTTTCAAGCCCCCGCATTTGCTGTTCAGACACATCCTCACTTGTTAGCACATTGTTTTCTTGATCTGCCTCTTCAACTGTTGCCACACCAGAGGTTTCGATGATATTCTCAGCTGTGTTGTGCTTGATTTCTTCTACTGATGCTACATTTTCTACCTCTTGGGCATCACAGCTTGGTCCTTCTGCTGTTACATAATCTTTTACAGAGTCCTCCTCAGGAGCAGAAATAGTTCTTTCATGGCAGATTTCTGGAGTCTCAGAAACTTCTGCGTGCTTAACTTCAGCTGATGCTTGTTCCAGGGTTTGCTGGATATCATCATTCAATGGTTCAATTGCCATAGAATTGTCTTCTGCTATTAGTTCCTCTGAAGCAGCAGCATGACTTTGTTGAGTGATTTCTTGAGTTTCAGTGGCTCCAGTGTCCTTCACCTCTTCTTTTAATTCTATCACCTGGGGCTGACATGCTGGTACACTGTCCTCTGGAGCATCAGCATGGACAGTTCCAATGTTCTTAGGTTCTTCCTCTTCCAACCCTTGAACTGATTGCATATCTTCTGTTGCTTCCTTATCTTGGGTTGCATCTTCAGCAGTTGTCACATTGCTTTGATCAGAGGTTTCTTCAGCTTTGGCATCTTCAAGACCCTTTATTTCTTCTGATTCCACATTATTTAAATGTTGGATGTTAGAACTTGGTTCAGTGATTGTTGCATTATCTTCTGGAGTTGCCTCCTCAAAAGCAACACCACTTTGTTGAACTGTTTTCTCAGTATCAACTTTGGCATCTGCTATTTCCTCTGCTAATCCCTGGTTTTGCACTTCTTGAACATCAAGAGCTGGCTCCCTTGTCGTTGCATCATGTTCTGGAGTTGTCTCCTCAGAGGTAGACACATGAGAAGTTTCTTCAGTTTTTTCATGCAGAGGGTCACTAGTTTCTTCTGGTGATTCTTGATTCAGCACTTCTTGATCACCATTCGTTGGCTCATCAGCTTGCTCAGTTTTAGGCATATCTTCAGGTACATCTGTTTTCTTGCTTTTAGGCACCTCTTCCTGCACCACGTCTGCATCCACATCAACAGTTTTATCACTCGGTTGATCTTCTAGTTTGACAATCTCAATATCTTCATCTTCTGGACAGTTCTCTTTATCCACTTTAGCTGGTTCAACTGTTTCTGCGTTTCCATCACTAGTATCCGGAATGGCATCAGGTTCCACATTAGGCTCCAAAGAAGTTTGGACTCCAGAAGGTGCTTCAGCTACAACCTCTTCACCAGGAATACATGGCATGGTTGCGGGTTGTGTGTCCTCAGTTACTTTTTCTGGTTCCAGATTGTGGCCTTGTTGAGCATCAATTGTTGGCTCTACATCATTGTCAGGCTGCAGTGTGTCTTCGTGCACCATTTTGTCCTCCATTGCATCACCTTCTACATCTTGTTGACAATGTTCTTTTGGCTCTTCATTATCATGTTTTAGAAGGCTGGTACCTTCTGTAGTGTTCTCAACATGCCCTAAAGAATCAATTGCCTCTTCGCCATTACTTGTGCTGCTCTGATTGGTGCTTATTCTATTTGGTGAAGCTTCTACCTGCTTGTTACCTTTCTGACCATTTTCTTGTGGCTTCTCATTCGAAATCTTCCCTTCTTTCGTATGACCATTCAGAGAAGCATGTGTACCATTTGGAGTATCTTCTTGAGGAATTTGGACTACAGAGGGTGCTCTTTCTAAAACTTGGTCCTCTGAAACCTTTATTCCTTCAGTTGAATCCATGGCTATTGCCTCGACCTTCATCTCCCCATGAGATGAAAGCTTGCTGTCGAGGTTCATTCGCAAATGGGTTGTTCCTAGATCCCCAGCTTCCACTTGAACTTCCTGGGAAACAACAGGTAAATCGAACATTTAAATCAAAGTACACCGATTGCCACTCTGGGTTTGCATAATTACAAAAAAGAGGATGGCAAAAAGAATATGATGAACTCTGCAGTCTTAGATCTAGTATACTTTAAAATTATGCGGTTTCAATTATAATTCATACAAAAGGACATCCAACAGCATTAGCCTACTGTAACACTTATACTACAAATATAATTTCCTGCATGACAGCAATGATTTCCGGCTGGCTAATTATGTCTCACTAGTATGTGACACTGAATGGCACATGCAGGTTCAGTGCATCTAAGAATATTTCAGAAACTGGTCAAAAAAATAGCAGGAATAACTTGTTAAACAATACAGCAGTACCACATGCTGACACAGGTGGCGCAACCAGCTGAAATCTTAGCTTAGTTTTTTCATCCAGAACCTGGCATGTGGGCATCCTAACTGGACAACCTCCTGACTCAAAGAGCCTTGACTAATTTTTACACAAGAAATTATACTTTTTTAGTGGAATAGTGCTGCAATTATATGCTTCTGCATGCTTTAATTAACCTTTGTGCGCTTCATGCCTTTGTCTTACCACAGCACACTTGATAATTCACACTCAGTGTAACTTTTAGGCTGAACAGTTCTTATAAATGTTGACCTTCTCACCATCTATACTGTATTCCTAAACAAACTGTTTCCTCTAGATAGCTAGAATTGTGGGAGACAATATCTAGCGTTTTGTTGAGTTTTCGCTAACAGTATTTTCTTAATATCGATCGAATCTGAATGCCAGTTAACTTCATATCAAGTTCAGGAATGAATTCCACTAAAAAAAAGTTCAGGAATGAATTATCAAGTGGGCGAACAGAGGGTACTGCTAGTGAATTCTTCCGTCAGTAATCAAGAGAACAGAGCAGAGTGTATGATAAACTTATACTTGTATATGTTGATTTGTTCTGCCCACCAAGTTCCCTGAAATATGATCCTTCTAAACAAACGATAATACATGCTTTGACTCTGATTCTGGAAAATAACCTTTTCTGGAAACTTAGACAGTTTGTCATAAATCAAACTGGAACCTGATCACTCATCTAGTTTCGTTCAGTTTTTGCATGCTTTGACTATGATTCTTTTGTTTAGGAACACAAAAATGTGATGTTCAGTGTCATTTCAAACATACAGAGCTGACTGCATGAAGAACCTTGTGTGTATGCCACATACAGAGGGAGATCAACAAAACAAAGAGACCGTGGAACCAGAAGAGTACGACGCAATGATGGTTTCCCTTGACAACTGAGCAAAGTCTACTGAACTGTTACAAATATGCTCCTCACTGTGCAGCTGATTCTGCAACACTGAAGCTTTCTGCGTTGCTTTACATCTTCACAGAGTATGTATGCATGCATGGAAGCAGAAGGAAGCAAGTGCTGCAAAAAAAACCTCAAGAGATTACAAGGAGCCATTGCTTACCTCCCCATCTGCCACTTCTCGCGCTTCGTCTTCCGTCGCCATTGCTCCAGATCAGGATGGGAAGAAGGAAAGAAAGTGAAAAAAAGAAAGAAAGGAAGAAACAAAGAAAGAATGGGAGGAAGAGGGGGAGACAGAGGCCTCTTAACATAAAAGTCTTGTGGGTGCTTGAAAAGCTGGTGGTCCTTATACCGACCTTTCCTCTGTCAGACGTGTTTTCTATTGCTGAGCAGCGGTTAGGAAAGCAGCGACAGACTGACAGTGCTCTTGACAGTGAGTTGGTACTCGCTTAATCAGCCACAAGCCTTGATTAAGTGGGAGCGATTATCCCTGAAATGGCAGATCAGTGAACATGGAGGCTCAGCATTAGGTGCCAAAATGCCAACTGGTGCTTGAGGCACATGGTAGTGGTAGCTGGACCAGTGCGTTTACAGTCTTGCATCGCCGGGACCCACAGAACCTTTTCCCTGGGGAATTATTGGATCCATAATTGATCGAAGATTATCTCGTTCTTGGATCCTATCTCTCGTTCTTTTTTTGCCCGTAGAGTGCGGCTCGAATAAGAGTATCGTTTTCGGTGTAAGAATACTATCATCTGCCTCTTTTTTGGTTGCTTGGTATTACATAAACATTAGTACTACATGATTGCCTTTGTGATGTCCCTTCAGGTGCAAATTATCTCCTACCGGTTAGGCAGGCATTGGATCATTTTTCACATTCAGCTTTGGATGCAAATGGCTAAAGGCGGCCCCGAAAGGCTGTGTCCAGCTTACCTCATGATGCACTGGGAATTCAAGCCGACGACGGATTTGCCCAATTTTCTCCGCAGGCCATCGAAAGCTCCGCTGAATCGGATCGTGCGGAAAGCGGGACAGGATGAAAGTAACTTCCCTAATGGAACGTCGGTATGTTGATGCATTCCAAGGTAACCCTTTCCAGAAAAAGCTGTGTTAGCTCAGGGGTCGTTCTTCTTCCTGCATCTTTTTCCGCAGTTGAATCTCAGACGGAATGAATTATTCCGATTTGACAACAATACTAGTTATGAGAATCTCTTTACTGTTGAGATCATTGCTTTATTATGATCAGGAGCCGTGGAAGTCTCGACGCCTGCTGAAGTTACTTATGTCTGAAGACTGCGGAACCACGAGGGGGGCCAAGGGGCAAAGAAAGGAGGAACGGGAGGTGCATCCACAGCCCTGAATATTGAATCCGGTCAAGTGGCTGCTGATGACAGCGATCCACAGCGATGGAATTCCACATGATCGGCTGCTTTGGAGGAGGAGAACGCCAAGTTGGCCAATCCAAACTCCAAAGGCGCCATGCTGGACCCCCTCCCACACCACGCCATCCAAATTCCTCTTGCAGAAAAGAAACCCACCGACCTGGCCGCCCCCATCCGACCCGTCATCGTCCACGACGCCTCAAGAAATTATAACCAAGCTGTTGTTATAAACCTGGGGCAGGTGATGTTCATGGAATTCATGGATTATCCTAACATACCGCGGCGCCGAAAGAAAGAAAGAAAGGGGAGAAATGGATGGGTTTGGAGCCGAATGGTGATGACATGGATGTATGCAGAGAAGCTTATCATCAGAGCCCCCAGCCGCCCCGGTGCCCCAGTGGCTCCATCAGATCCGAGTCAGCATCGTACGTAGATGCCTAACACTCTGGAGATAAAAAAGATCAGAAGTTGATGTTTTGTTTGCTGGCACTGTTTGCTTTTGCCCCCCCTGGAATATAAGCCGCCGTCACTCGCATGGTCCTCCACACTATCCTATTCCTGCTCCACAGGCTAATTAGCAGCCGCCAAAGTGTTATCCCCACCGCTTTAATTAACGCTGCTGGATTAAGTTAGCTAATCTCTGCATACGATGATTCTTCCGACATCATCATCTGGAATGAAAAATAATACAACTAATACAGCAATAATGGAAGGTCAAATCGGAGGCGAGAGGAGGGATTCATTTGAACGAAATAAACAGGAGAAGCAAGAGTATTACTCCGTCCGTTTCAAAATAAGTGACTCAACTTGGAGGGAGTATTATTTTAGCTTGTGATGATCGGAGAAGAGGAGTTGGCGATTTTGGCATGCACCGGCCGGGCAGAAAGGCGTCTTGGCATGTTGTGCCGCCAAAGCCCTCGCCACCCAAGGAAGTGATGGCATCGTCACGTCTTGTCATCTGCGAATGTGAACCGTCAGTTCGTCCCGGCAATTTGAGGCTGGCAGGGAATATTTGATAACGATGTAGGTTTAGTATAGGGCGAGCAATTTAATATTTTGTGAAGAACTAGGGCGGGCAAAGCATTACTAAAGGCGGTGTATATTAGTGTAGAGTGAGAAGCAAGGCTGGTGCAGCTCTGTTTTTTTTTTTTTTTTGAACACAGCTCTGTGTTTGTTTCCTAGAGGTCGATTGGCCGGTGCTCGTGCCGTATACGCGATGAATTCGCAGGCTGGGTTAGAATGTCAGGGCAAAATCTTACAGGGACTAGAACCATAGAGGAGCTTGAAATGGGTGTATGGATATTGCATATTCCCTCTGTTTTTTTTTCTTTTCTTTTTGCGAAAATGATCCAAATCTATAATCAAGGTTCACCGGAAGTGCACACTACATGACTCAGATGGGACGATGTTAGCAACACACGATGGTCTGGTTAGGTACTGGGCCTGATGATTTATGTAAAATCTGTGAAAAAGAGTGTAACTTTATTCCCAAAGTAATATAAGTTCGTTTCAGCCACACAAAAAAAAGCATCTCAAATATAATAAACACTACATCGAGATTCCAAGACCACCAAACAACCACTAGTGTCGCTGATGTGTCGATGTCGTCGCTTCTCTATCGGAGCTGGCTTGACCTTGTCGATGACAGTCGGGAAGTCTTCGTGCATGTGCCCCTAAGGACTA
Organism: Thinopyrum elongatum; assembly: GCA_011799875.1. Taxonomy (NCBI): domain Eukaryota; kingdom Viridiplantae; phylum Streptophyta; class Magnoliopsida; order Poales; family Poaceae; genus Thinopyrum; species Thinopyrum elongatum. Next base: position 109,958,937 of record CM022302.1, read on the forward strand.
GTGCCCTAGAGCCATGGTCGTCACCATTTAACCCTTGCATAGATCTGAAGCACCTGACATCAAATCTCGCCACATGAAGAGAAACCTCTAACCTCACCACCCCAAAAAGACGGCAGGAAATCAACGCCGGAGCTCCGTGGACTACGTCCAAATGGACAAACTCGAGGAGGATCGGAGCCTGGAAGACAAACTCCAAGAAGTATCGCCGCCGTCCGTCCGAGCGCCGCACCTGTGAGAGACTAAGAGCATCTCCAACGGCTGCCCTATTTTAGGCACAAAATGGAGGTGGAGTAAAAAAATTTGGGCACCAAAACTAATTTTTTGGGGGGCATGAGAAGCCGCCGTCTCCAACAGCAGCCCTAAAATAGGGCAGCTGCAGGGCAGTCATACCACAGCCGAACCACAATTTGCATATGCATTTCAACCACAATTTGCATATGCATTTTAACTATAATATGCATAAAACATACAATTTTTTGCACCACAGCTATGCAAAATGACTACATGCAATAATATATAAAATTCAACTTCAAATCCGCCTATAAAGTTCAAATGAAAGTCACAAAGCTAGTGCCAACATCAACAAAAGTGCATGATCAACATAAATAAAAGAAATATGGTTTCTCAACCATCCTTGCCACTTGTTTTTTTTGTCTTCATCGTTGGCTTCATCTTCTTTTCCTTCATTGCCGTGATTTGTGGCAATCATGTCGCCACTCAAACCTCCCATGGCATTCATCGTACCTCCAAAGCCACCGCTCACCATGTTGATGAAACCACCCATATAGCCACCCATGCCTCCTCCCATGCCGCGCATGCCACCTCCCATGCCGCTCATGCCTCCTCCTATAACTCCCATGCCGTCACTCATCATGCCGCTTCCCATGCCACCACGGATCAAGCTCATCATATTCATGGACTTTTTTATGCCAAAATTTGATCTTTGCACATCTCAACATATGCCTTTTGCTTCGCGTCCATTCCACTTGTATTCATGAACATAATATTTGCTTCTTTCTCTTAGGTCAACCTCTCCTCGGCCATGGCATTCTTTCTCTCCTCAAGTTTTACCCTACGGCCCTCGAACTCCGCCTTCTTCTCCTCGGCCAATGCCAACCTCTCCTCGGCCGCCGCCCTTTTCTCCTTTGTTGCCGCCTTCTTTTCTTCGGCAGCCGTCTTCCGCAGCTCGGCCGCCGCCCTCTCCTCCATCTCTTTTATCTTCAAAGCCTTCTTCTCTTCGGCATATGCCTTCCTTGCATTCACAATTGCTTGAAGTGATTCTTTGATATCGTTGTCGCCGGCATTTGTACCCTTGTCTGTTTTCCTTCCATCCGGCCTTTTGGACTTAGTCATCGCCGAGTTGGGAGTGCCACTCCTTTTCTCTTTGTCCTCACTTGAATCATCATCATGCCCAACCGAGCTCTTCTTCTCGTTTGGAATTTCAAATGTCTCCCGGGTCTTCCATTTCTCATCATGTTCAAGCTTGGTCCAACAATGCAAAGTGAGGGCCTTCCCTTTCTTTTTCTTGTCTCCTTTCTTCCCTCTTCTCTAGAACATCCCTTGATGGCTTGATCTAGGTTTATCTACAAGAAATCATTGAGAACAAAGATAGTCAAAATTGAGAGCAAACAATCTATACTACAATGGAGACAAGAATTATTGAGGAAAAGAAGGATATTCACCTTATCATCATCATTGCAACCACTTAGGTTTACGCGATCAACATTCTTCAAGCAACATGACAACTTGAAACATTCCTTGGATATGGTGGACCACCGGTGGCGAAGAGACCCAAACGTGCGGACATATCCACTTGTGTTTCTTTCATCAAAATACTCCTTGATCCTCTTCCAATAGGTGATGTTTGGTTGATCAGTGCCGACAGATGCCTCAAGTGAAATTTTCTTCCATGTTGTGCATAGCAATATGCCTTCACTAGTTGAGTAGTTTGCAGTTCTCCCCTTTGGTTTATCGAGAAACCCCCTCTTCCTCTTCATCAAGCTCAAGCTCTTCACCATCCAACACAAGCTCTTTGTTCAAATTCTTGAGAAGCAAATTCATCGTTTGCAACATTTGTATATCTCAAAAAAGCTTCAACACACATCAATGCATGTTTGAATCATTTCTGTTAGGGCATATTTCTCCCTAAGTGGTTTTGGTGATTGATGACAATGTGTTTGCGGACTAATCGTGTGCATTGAGCATTTTAGACTTTCAAGCATATGGCACAAGACAATTAGTGCCCCTCGGAGTTTCAAGCGAAGACGGTTTTCTTTCCTGCGTTTCTTTTTGGTGGACTTGAGTCATAGGGAAAACCGTACTATCAAGAGGGGGTCCACTTCGAAAAGGTTTGGGTGGAATCAACACGTACACTCTCATATTGCACCCATCGCCACTTCCCGCGTCTTTGGAGTTGTCCATCTTGTGTGATGTAGGAGCGGTGGAGTGCTGCAAGCGGTAGTACCGCGGGCAACATCGGTAGTACCGCTGCTAGTCCCGCTCATACTACCGCTCGTGGTTGGGGCCTCGATTTTTCGTGTCGGTTTTTACGGTAGTACCTCCGGGTCTCTACCGTGCTACCTATTTGCCCCTAGAGAACAGGCGGAAGTAGGAGCGGTGGTAGAGGCGGTAGTACCGCCTATAGGCGGTAGTACCGCCCCTACCACCGCAGCTACCACCGCCCGATTCCTCTGTTCTCCCCTGTTCATCCACTCTCTCCTGTGCATCCTGTAGGGAGTGGTAGTACCGCTCCTGGAGCGGTAGTACCGCTTGGTTGTGGGCTGAGAGGTGGATAACGGTTGGATTTGTCCCCCACTATAAAAGGGGGTCTTCTTCCTCTAGAAGACCTCACCTCTTCCTCTCCGAAACTCCATTGTTGCTCCAAAGCCCATTTTCGCCCGATCTCTCTCCCTAGCCAATCAAACTTGTTGATTTTCTAGGGATTGGTTGAGAAGGCCCCGATCTACACTTCCACCAAGAGAAAATTGATTCCCCCCACTAATCCCTTGAGGATCTTGTTACTCTTGGGTGTTCGAGCACCCTAGATGGTTGAGGTCACCTCGGAGCCACATTCCATTGTGGTGAAGCTTCATGGTGTTGTTGGGAGCCTCCAATTAAGTTGTGGAGATTGCCCCAACCTTGTTTATAAAGGTTCGGTCGCCGCCTTCAAGGGCACCACTAGTGGAATCACGGCATCTCGCATTGTGTGAGGGCGTGAGGAGAATACGGTGGCCCTAGTGGTTTCTTCGGAAGCATTGAGCCTCCACACCGCTCCAACGGAGACGTACTTCCCCTCAAAGGGAAGGAACTTCGGTAACACATCCTTGTCTCCACCGGCTCCACCTGTGGTTATTTCTTACCTTTACTTTTTGCAAGCTTTACTTGTGTTGTATATCTTGCTTGCTCTTATTGTTGTTATTGTTAGCTTCATATAGGTTACTCACCTAGTTGCACATCTAGATAACCTACTTGGTGCTAAACCTAATTTGTTAAGAAAAGCTAAAAATTGGTAGTTACCTATTCACCCCCCCTCTAGTCAACCATATCGATCCTTTCAATTGGTATCAGAGTCTCGTCTCTTTATTAAGGGTTTCACCACCCGAAGAGTATGGTTGACACCGAGGAGGAAGTGCCCGAGGCCGTGGAGTTGACTTCGATCACATGAGACGACTTAAATGAAGCCATGGCTTCACTTAAGACGTCTATGACAACCGAAGTCAAGTCCATGCTTAAAGAATTGCTTGAGGGGTTGAAAGCCACTCCCGATCCTTTGCTTGTGGTTAATCCCACCGCATCGGAGTCGGAGGCCAATTCTGGCAAGGAAGCGGCTAAAGGTACTCAAACTTCTTGCCCTCACAACAAGAATGGGACGGGAACCTTTGCCTCGGTTCCCCCTCCCCCGTTCTATGGAGGATCGGTCCCTACACCGCGCATTAACCATCTTGGTCCTCCTCCTAAGCTTGTTAAGGATGATTTTGCTAATTGGGTTTTTCGCATCAAGTCTCATTTGAATCACAACTCAACAAACCTTTGGAGAATCATTGAGCAAGGCTTCTACCCGCATGATCCAAACAACCTCACCCCAAGAGAAGAAGTGGACAATCAATACAACCACTCCGCCTTGTTCATCCTTCAAGATGCGGTTCCTCCCGAAGATCTATCTCACTTGCGTCCCTTCACTCGTGCAAAGGATTGTTGGGAACACATCATATCTTTGTACAAGGGGAGCTCAAGCATCCAACGGTCCAACATTGAAGTGGTCCTTGATGAGGCCGATGAATTCGTGATGCTAGAAGATGAGGATCCGCGTGATCTCTACCGGAGGGTGACAACTCTTGCGGTTGCTCTTCAAGACCATGGGAGCAAGGATACAGATGACAATTGGATCAAGCGCAAGTTTCTCAAGGCCATCATGCCATTCAACAAGGCCATGTCCTCCATGATTCGTCAAAGGCCGGATTTTCACACCTTACCTCAAGTGAAGTGTTGGATGAGTTTATTGCCATGAACATCATGAACAAGACTGCCGAAAATGCTCTTGCTCGTGTCCGGTCAAAGAAAAGCTCACCCACTCTTGCCTTGAAGGCCAAGGCCATTCCAGAAGAAGAAGAGGAGGAAGAGGAGGAGAGTTGCCCCAAGGACACCAAATATGCTTACCATGAGCACATGGCTCTTGCGTCAAGGCAATTTTGGGGCAACAAGAGGAACTCAAGGCCCAACTTCACCAAGAACAACTCAAGTGGCTCAAAGAACAAGCAACGTGTAAGGACTTGCTACAATTGCGGCAATGTGAGTTTGTAAGTGCATCTAGTGCCACACCTAGTTGGTTTTGGAGTATTGACGACAAACGTGATTGAGGGACTTATGTGTTTGTGAGAATTGCAAGATAACACAGGTAGAAGTCCCTCATTGATTCGGTTTTCCTACCAGAGATGACCCCTAAAAATGCATGAAGACATTGAAGACAATGGTGGTTCGTGAAGACATTGACGTTGAAGATAATGACGTGTGAAGACATTCACTTGAAGACTATGGAGTACAAAGACATAGTTTCTTTCGTAGTTTCCTTTTCTTCTTTATTGAGTCATAGGAACCACTGAACTGTTAAGTGGGGTCCAAGTGAACAAAGTCAGAAGACTGAGGTGATGCTCAACTCAAATCCTATGTCTTCGAGTGAAGACTATGAGAGCAAATCTTATCCAGAGTTGGATGAGTCAGCTTTGCTTGTAGCCCAAGCCAAGCTGCCGCGTGTGTTTGAAAATCCGACCGTTGGACACGTGTCGGTTCCTTAGTGACCCAGGGTCATTTCGGACATATTATGTCGGGTTGCCTCCTGGCTATAAATATAGCCCACCCCCTACACCATAAATTGGCGGCTGCTCAGAGTTAGTGCATGGCTTTTGTCGTTTGAGAGCAACCCACCTCCGAAGCCTTTGAGAGAGAGAGATCCTTGCGAGGACAAAGCCCAAAACACCCAGAGCCAAAGAGTGTTAGGCATCACTGAAGTCTTTCTGTCCGCGTGACCTGAAGACTTGTTACACTTGAGGACTGTGTATCCTCCAGCCGGTTAGGCGTCATGTTCTGAGGATCCAAGAGTCATTGTGGATCGCCAGTGAACGGAGTCTGTGAAGGTTTGGAAGTCTACCTTGAAGACTTACCTGAGTGATTGGGCGAGGACTGGGTGTCCTTAGCTCAAGGGGAATAAGGTGAAGACGTGGTCTTCTGAGTTCAATCTCAGCCTCCCTAACCAGACGTACAGTTGTCACAGCAACTAGAACTAGTCTACCAAATCCTTGTCTTCACCAAGCTACTGGTTCTATCCCCCACCTCCTTTACATTTCAGTTTGTATTCGTGAAGTCATTGCTTGCTTGCCTAATCTGTTTGACTTCACTGTGCGAAGACTATTACCTGTTTGGCTTCATTCTGTCTTCTATTCCGATCTGTTCTACCTAGCTGCTATTAGTCTTCGTGCTTTCATTATATTGCTTACTTGATTATGGCCTGTCTAGTGTAGTCTATCTTCCGCTGCATATCATATAGGTTCAATTTGATTGTTTTTCTTCAAAGACCTCGTGTTTTGAAGACTTTCATAAAAATTGCCTATTCACCCCCCCTCTAGTCGATAACTAGCACTTTCAATTGGTATCAGAGCATGATGCTCCCTTGTTCTATGTGATTCGGTTTAACCACCTGGAGTTTTAGCTATGTCGACTGCAGGGATAATCAAGGTCTTCGCTGCGTGCCCCGTCTTCGATGGCACTGATTACCCCTACTGGAAGAATAAGATGCGCATGCATCTTGAAGCCATTGACATCGACCTCTGGTATGTCGTCAAGACAGGCGTTCCCAAGGTCGGTGAAGGTGTCACCACTGCTGATGTCAAGAGGTTCGCTCAACTGGATTCAACCGCCAAGAACATCATCTGTGGTCATCTGACCAAAGGATAGTATGGCCGTCTAAGTGCTCTGAAAACTGCGAAGCTAGTCTGGGACTGGCTGTCCAAAGTCAATGAAGGCGTCTCAACTCAGAGAGACTCAAGGATTGATGTTCTTCGCAATCTCTTCAACCGCTTCAAGAGAAATGACAATGAGAATGTCCAGCTCACGTTCGACCGCCTCACTGATATCACCAATGAGCTTCGCGCACTCGGCGCCACTGAGATCACCAAGCATGAAATTGTGAAGAAGCTACTGAGATCACTTGACAGCTCATTTGACACCTTGGCCCTGATGATTCAAGAACGCCCTGACTTCAGAGATCTCGATCCTTCTGACATACTTGAGAGGCTCAACACACATGAGTTCCAGCTATCTGAGAAGAGAGATATCTATGGCCCCAACTATAGCCGATCCCGTGCTTTGAAGGCAAAAGTTGTTTCCTCATCTGAAGAAGAATCTGACTGCAGTTCTGGTGATCCTGAAGACATTGGCAGAGAGCTAACAATGCTTGTGAAAAAGTTCCAAAAGTTCTCCAAGAAGAATCGCTTCAGAAAGTCTTCAAGATCCAGTTCCAAGAATGACGAGGCTTCCTCTCGTGACCACAAGAAGAGAACATGCCACAAATGCAAGAAGTCAGGCCACTACATATCTGAATGTCCTCAATGGGACAAGGAAGCCAAGAAAAAGAAAAAGAGCAAGGAATATGATTCTGACGACAAGAAGAAGAAGAAATCCTCAAAGTCTTCTTCAAAGTCTTCATCAAAGTCTTCATCATACAAGAAGAGCTCATCTGGCAAGGCTCATGCATTCATTGGCAAGGAGATGGATTCAGAGGAGGAGTCTGCTTCTGAGGAGGCAGAGGTGGAGTCTGAGGAGGAGTCTGATTCAGGTGTGGCAAGCCTGGCTCTAGCTTCGGCATTCGTCGCCAAGTCCATCTTCAACACTGAAGATATTGGTCACACCGCCGACGCTGAAGCCGATGATGAGGATGACTCTACTCCGACATACTGCTTTATGGCACGAGGTGCCAAGGTAAACTCACGCGATGCTTACTTTCAAACCTCCAGTGAAGATGACTCTGAATGTGAATCCAAACCCAGCTATAAGACTCTTGCTAAACTTGCAACTGAACAACAAACTGCTATGGAACATATTCAAAAATTGTTAGACAAAAGTGATGACCTGTTGGTCGAGGAAATGAATCGAACTCAGTCCTTAATCGAAGACATCAAAAATCTTCGTGTTAAGTACGAGGAACTTGAAAGTCGTCATGAAACCCTCTCAGCCACTCATGAGAAGCTTTCCTATGATTATCTTCAAAGGAAGCAAGATCTAGAGAAACTGAGAGCGTCTCATGAAGATCTTCAAAAAGAGAACGATTCACTACTCGCTCAACAAATCAGTTCCGCTCAGGAAGATTTTGTGCCACCATGTTTGAAATGCCTTGAGCGTGACAATGCTGTCTCTATTGCTGAATGTTCTACTGCCTCTGATGTTGCAATATCTTCAATTGCTGATGTGGTAACTAACCCCTCTTCTGAGGATACCACTACTATTGCTGATGAAAATACTAGGTTGAAGACATTGCTTGAAACCGGCATGTACAAAAGCCTCAAAAGGCATCAGACATAATGTGATGTCCTCAAGAAACAGATTCTGAAACAAAACCCTAGGAAAGAGGGTGTTGGTTTCGAGAGGAAAATGAATGTTGATGGTTCTTACTGGAAGCCTGAGCAGTACCCCAAAACCACATGGGTTGCTGCAAAGGATCCTTCAGTGGACCCATCCACCTTATATGGCTTCACTTGTGCTAACCCCATTATCATTGATGAATCCTTTGACGCCAATTATAAGCTGTTTAAGAATTAGAATGGTGAAGTGTTTGCCAGGTTTATTGGTACTAACTGCAGGAATGGGCCACCTTTGAAGAAGATCTGGGTGCCTAAAAGTTGTCTTGAGAAACTTCCTATGAATGTCATCATGACACCACCAGGGAAGAAGATAAACCCCAGACCAAAGGCTTCATATGGCCCAAAGGCTTCATACAGATAGAGGACCTCACAAGGTCACCCTAACGCCAATGTTTTGCTCATGAATATGAGCGTGTTTCATCTAACCGCTATGTTCACAAATCAAAGAACTTTTCTGCATATTCATTTGAGTACTATTCACCTCCTGCAAAACTATTTGGTAGGGCTCCAAAGCCAAAGTTCTCAGATGCTGCACTTAGACTCATTGCTTCTAAGCCACCCCTTAAGATGTGGGTGGTTAAGAAGAATTAACTTCTCTTGCAGGGAAAGGTCTCCAGCCGGAAATTACAGTCTTCTGAAGACAATGTTGGGGACCTAAAACATCTTGTGGGACGCAAGTTAAAATGCCAAAATGGTCTTACCATTTATTTCGTCCCAGGGTTTCTTGTCGTGCATCCTATCTTACCAAACAAGAATCTTAACTTTGATAATATGCTTGTTCGTTATATGTTTGTGCTTCACAATACTCTTGGTGAAGCCTATCCCGCTAACTGCACTATAGGGTACAACTCCGAAAGCTACTGAGTGGATAATGGACAGTGGATGCACTAACCACATGACTGGTGATCGAAGTCTTCCCTTGGATTCAACTTAATGTCTGTCTCAATGCTTTGTGATCTGAACATGATTGTGATATTTGGAAAATATCGTTGCCTTGTGCTTATGGAAACTGACAAATCTCTAGTCTTCGAAGGTTATCAAAGAGGTGATCTGTATATGGAAGATTTCTCCGCAGGACCACAACTTGTCGTATGTCTTCTAGAAAAAGCTTCAGAGTGTTGGCTTTGGCATCGAAGGCTAGGACATGCGGGCATGAGGAACTTGCACACTCTTGTGAAGAAGCATATAACTGGCATCGAGGGCGTCAAGTTCAAGAAGGATCATTTATGTGGTGCTTGTGAAGACGGGAAGATGACTAGAGCCAAGCATCCCTCGAAGACAATCATGACTACATCACGCCCCTTCGAGCTGCTTCACATGGACTTATTTGGCCCTACTCACTACTCTACCCTTACTACCACTGCACATCTTTATGGCTTCGTTATTGTTGATGATTACTCAAGATACACCTGGGTGCACATAATTCTCTACAAGACTGAAGTGCAGGATGTCTTCAAATGATTCACCAATCGCGCCATGACCAACTATGGCGTCAAGATCAAGCACATTAGGAGCGACAATGGCACGGAATTCAAGAACACTGGCCTCGACACTTATCTTAATACACTGGGCATCACTCATGAGCTCTTTGCTCCATACACACCTCAGCAGAATGGCATCGTGGAGAGCAAGAACATGACCCTTATTGAGATGGCTCGTACGATGCTTGATGAATACAAGACTCCAAGAAAGTTCTGGCCTGAAGCCATTGATACTGCATGCCATATCATCAATAGAGTTTATCTGCATAAGTTCTCCAAGAAGACATCCTATGAACTTCTCACTGGTAAGAAGCCAAACGTTAGCTATTTCAAAGTCTTCGATGCTAGGTGTTGGATCAAGGATCCACATCACACTTCCAAATTTGCACCGAAAGCACATGATGGTTTTATGCTTGGTTACGAAAAGGATTCGCACACCTACAGAGTCTTCAACCTCTTTCACTATAAAGTGGTTAAAATTGTAGATGTGCGGTTCGATGAAACTAACGGCTCGCAAAGAGAGCACCTGCCAAATGTGCTAGATGAAGTTTCTCCTAGTGAATCTATCAAGCTAATGGGTACTGGAGAAATCATACCCATCGAGGAATAGGCTGAAGATGAAATCATCATTTCAGCACCTAATCAGCCTGAAGACAATGCTGAAGATGAAGATTGCAATCAACAAGAGCAAAGTCTTCGCCCAGCTCATCCTCGCGTGGCCAATGAAGTTCAAATTGAGAAGATTCTCGATAGCATCAATGCACCTGGTCCTCTTACTCGATCAAGAGCTACGCAACTAGCAAATTTCTGTGGACACTTTGCATTTGTCTCAATATCTGAACCCAAGAAAGTTGATGAAGCCTTCATGGAACCTGAATGGATTCAAGATATGCAGGAAGAGCTTCAACAGTTTGAGCTGAACAATGTCTGGGAGCTGGTCAAACGTCCTGATCCTCGCAAGCACAATATTATTGGCACCAAATGGATCTATCGCAACAAGCAAGATGAGCATGGTCAAGTTGTTAGAAACAAAGCTCGTCTCGTTGCCCAAGGTTATACACAAGTGGAAGGAATTGACTTCGATGAAACCTTTGCTCCTGTGGCCAGGCTTGAAGCCATTCGTATACTGCTAGCCTATGCTAACCACAACAATATTCTTCTGTATCAAATGGATGTGAAGAGTGCCTTCCTCAACGGCAAAATTGAAGAAGAAGTGTATGTAGCTCAACCCCCTGGTTTTGAAGATCCAAAGCGTCCTGATATGGTCTACAAACTCAACAAGGCACTGTATGGCCTCAAACAAGCACCTCGCGCTTGGTATGATACACTCAAAGACTTCCTGAAGAGCAAAGGCTTCAAATCTGGTTCTCTAGATCCTACTCTCTTCACGAAGACATATGATGGAGAACTGTTTGTATGCCAAATCTATGTGGATGGCATTATCTTCGGTTGCACTGATAAGAGATACAGTGATGAGTTTGGGCATATGATGCAAGAGCAATATCAGATGTCCATGATGGGAGAGCTGAAATTCTTTCTTGGTCTTCAAATCCGTCAACAGAGAAATGGCATCTTCATATCACAAGAAAAATACCTCAAAGATTGCCTAAAGAAATTTGGTATGCAAGACTGCAAAGGGTACACGACGCCAATGCCAACCAAATGCCAATTGGGCCCCGACAACAATGGTAAAGAGTTCGATCAAAAGGTATACCGCTCCATGATTGGTTCTTTATTGTACTTATGTGCATCTAGGCCAGATATAATGCTTAGCGTTTGCATGTGTGCCCGATTCCAAGCGGCACCAAAGGAATCGCATCACCTCGCGGTGAAGCGAATACTTTGATATTTGGCTCACACCCCAACGCTAGGATTATGGTATCCAAAGGGCTCAGAGTTTGATCTAGTTGGATTCTCAGATGCTGATTATGCTGGTGACAAGGTTGATCGCAAGTCCACATTAGGCACATGTCACTTTCTTGGACGATCTCTTGTCTGTTGGTCTTCTAAGAAGCAGAACTGTGTATCACTCTCCACTGCTGAAGCTGAATACATTGCTATTGGATCTTGCTGCGCTCAGCTTCTCTGGATGAAGCAAACCCTCAAGGATTATTGCATCAATATGAAGCATGTGCCCCTCTACTGCGACAATGAAAGCGCCATCAAGATTGCTCACAATCCAGTTCAGTACTCGAAGACAAAGCACATTCAGATCCGTCATCACTTTCTTAGAGATCATGTGTTGAAGGAAGACATTGATATCATTCACGTCAACACTGAAGAGCAATTGGCAAATATCTTCATGAAGCCCTTGGATGAGAAAAGGTTTTTCAAGCTGCAGTTTTTCAAGGTTTATTCGTAGTTTTATTCTCGCAAAGTACTCGTAGTTTTATTCTTGCAAAATAGTTTCATACTTGTTTTAGGTAAAGCAAACATCAAGTGTGCGTAGAGTTGTATCGGTGGTCGATATAACTTGAGGGAATATGTGTTCTGCCTTTAGCTCCTCGTTGGGTTCGACACTCTTATTTATCGAAGAAGGCTAACAACGATCCCCTATACTTGTGGGTTATCAGCGTAGTACTTTGTTTCGATAACTAATAGATTTTTGCAAATAAGTATGTGAGTTCTTTATGACTAATGTTGAGTCCATGGATTATATGCACTCTCACCCTTCCACCATTGCTAGCCTCTCTTGTACCGCGCAACTTTTTCCGGTACCATACACCCACCATATACCTTCCTCAAAACAGCCACCATACCTACCTATTATGGCATTTCCATAGCCATTCCGAGATATATTGCCATGCAACTTTCCACCATTCCGTTTTATTATGACACGCTTCATCATTGTCATATTGCTTTGCATGATCATGTAGTTGACATCGTATTTGTGGCAAAGCCACCGTTCATAATTCTTTCATACATGTCACTCTTGATTCATTGCACATCCCGATACACCGCCGGGGGCATTCATATAGAGTCATATTTTGTTCTAAGAATCGAGTTGTAATTCTTGAGTTGTAAGTAAATAAAAGTGTGATGATCTTCATTATTAGAGCATTGTCCCATGTGAGGAAAGGATGATGGAGACTATGATTCCCCCACAAGTCGGGATGAGACTCCGGATGAAAAATAAAAAAAGGAGGCCAAATAAATGAGAGATGGCCCAAATAAAAAAATGAGAGAAAAGAGAGAAGGGGCAATGTTACTATCCTTTTACCACACTTGTGCTTCAAAGTAGCACCGTGATCTTCATGATAGAGAGTCTCCTATGTCGTCACTTTCATTTACTAGTGGGAATTTTTCATTATAGAACTTGGCTTGTATATTCCAATGATGGGCTTCCTCAAATTGCCCTAGGTCTTCATGAGCAAGCGAGTTGGATGCACACCCATTTAGTTTCTTTTTGAGCTTTCATAAACTTATAGCTCTAGTGCATCCGTTGTGTGACGACCCCGGCTTAATCGTGCACTAACCATACACGCAAATGCACACGATCAAGCCTAAGGACTCACTTGAAGATATCACAACACAACTCTAAAACATAAATAAAGTCATACAAGCTTTATATTACAAGCCAGGGCCTCGAGGGCTCGAATACATAGCTCGATGGCATACAAGTGTCAGCGAAAGCATCAGATATCTGGGTACAGATATAACAGAGTTACAGATAGGCCTTTAAGAAGACGGGGTAAAATAAAACACTTCGATCAAAAGGCGTAGGCCTCCTGCCTAGGATCCTCCGAACCTACTCCTGGTCGTCGGTCGGCTCCTCGTAGTAGTACTCGCCGGGAGGGTAGTAGTAGTAGTAGCAGTAGTCGTCGACAGGGGCAGTTACCTCTGGGGCTCCGTCATCTGGCGGCGACACATGGATATGGGGAGAAAAAAGAAAGTAAAGCAAACGTGAGTACTCATCCGAAGTACTCAGCAAGTAAGGATCTACACTACATATGCAACATTTTCAAAGGAAGGCTGTATATGTGGACTGGGCTGCAGAATGCCAGAATAGAGAGGAAGGCCTAGTCCTATCGAAGACTAGCATCTTCAAGCATCTTCCTCGGTCTTGCAGCATTAGAAGAGTGCAGATTAACATAATGTAAAGTAGTAGTAGTATCATCAACCTCGCCCAGAGATCCTTCCTCGACTCCCTGCGAGAAAGCAATCCCAGAGCCATACTATCCATTTCATCTCAAGTCACCAGTTCTAGTTGTACCGACCGGGATACAACTCTGAGTGTCCGTTACCATAGGACAGTCTATCGATAGATTGTTTCTTCCCTACAGGGGTGCACCAACTTACCCACCACGCTCGCTTAACTCCGGCCGGACACACTTTACTGGGTCATGCCCAACCTCGGCTAAGCAACACGCCGCAACCCGACCTAGGCTCTAAAGAGAGGTCAGCACGCCGGACTAACCTATGGCCCCAGGGGTCTTGGGCCTTCGCCCTGGGAACCCTACATGTTGCGAGGACGCTCCGGAAGCAGACCTAGCCCCCTTAATACAAGCGCGGGCTTAACCAGTCCAATCCAAAGCGGGCCGCTCCTCGCTGATGTCTATAGAGCTTCGGCTGATGTATACGACGCAGAACGCCCATACTATGCCCACGTGATGGTTAGTGCTATCAGGCCAGAGGCCCCTCGGATCAAATATCCAAACCGTTAGTGTGTTGGTAGTGCGGTAACGAGCAGAGACTCACGAAAGATGTGACCCCGTCGCCCCGTCTCGAGGACTTGCGGCAAGGGCTAGGAATGCCCGGCCACGCCTCGTGTTCAACTCTCGGGCACCATCCAGGTCCACCCGACTCCATTTCACTCTCATCAAAATCTCGTGCGGGTACCCCTTAGGGCCGACCCATCTTTATCCAGTTTAAACAGTGTCATCAATAAAGTAAAGGCATCCGTGTGGCTACCATATCAAGAAGGAATCCGAGGCATCACCCTCGTTGGACTCCCACCTGACGTAAACATCAAGGTGAACGGAGGAGGAATCACCCTCGAGGTCCACTCTTGAGGAGTTGCGTGACGGTGTCGTTATCGGGGGTGGTGTAGGAGGAATCACCCTCGCTGACCACGCCCGATTAACTAACCTACAAGGTCATCATCGGAAGTGCTGACGAGGTATCACCCTCGGCACTCGATAGTAACCCAGTAGTGTCGAGCAACTAAGGGAAAGTGACGTGCGGTGTCGGGGCCTGGTCTTCGATCCCGTTGCTCGGGTCTTCTGATGATCCAGCGGGGCAATCGGGATATAGTGGGGTCTCTGCTGGGTCTCTACCCAAGCTATACTAAACAGTTTAGGACAAACAGGCAGGTAACAATAGCAGGTTACAATAAACAGGCTATGCAGCAGAAATAGGATAACAGCAGCAGCAACAACTTCTAATGCAAGCATAAGAGAGAGAAGAGTAGGCGATATTGGAATGCTCAAAATGGGGGTGCTTGCCTGGAAGCTCGGTGGCAAGGGTCTGATCGTCAGGAGCGCAGTCGACCTTCGGAGCTGCATCGGTCTCAGGAGCTACGTCAACATCAGGGTCTATCGAGAGATAAGAGGGGGAGGAAACAAATAAATACACATCAATAATGCAACACAGAGCATGCTATGCCTAGGATGCCGTGCAGGGTTGCCTAAAGATTTGTCTAAGTCATTTTTAGTTATTTTAGGATTTAGGTTGGATTTATTAACCGGTGTGTATGCACTATACATCTATCGGAATCGGGCTCAAAGTTACAGGTTCTCCTACGTAGGGGGTTCCGACATGTAAACAGATGACATGATTAGATTTGTCTCGTCGTTCTGATCAACTTTCATGTATAAAGTTTTTCGATCCGAGCTACGGTTTATTTTCTACGATTTTCTGAAGTTTATGCAATATTTTGAAATTACTGGAATTATTTTAATTAGTTAATTCGAATTATGCACAGTGCAGAAAAAGGGCTAGGTGCACCCGGTGCACTGCACCCAGAGTGCACCAGAGAGGCTGACTATGGGCCCAGTCAACTGCACAGTCAGCAGTTGACTGGGTCAGTGTTGACTGGACAGTGGGTCCGGTGAGACCCACCTGTCATTGACTGGGTCCAGCCCAGTCAGCAGGTTTGACCGGTCAACAGGTCCAGTGGGACCCGCACGTCAGTGACAGGGTTATATTAAACAGTTTTAATTAGTTAACTTAATTCCACACGGGGCCCAGTGTCAGTGGGGTTAGTCCCAGTAGTTAGCGGCTAATTACGATGGGGCCACCAGTCAGTGACCCATCGCCGCGTTTTAAACGCTCGCGCGCGTGCGCGTAAGCGTGTCCGCAGGCGGCGAGGCACAGTGACGGCGGCGACGCTTGGACCTCGCCCATAGGCGACCAAAACGCGAGCGGCTAGTCGCGTTCGAAAGCTAACGCGCGCGCGCATCCACGGGTGCCTCAAGCGGAGGCTGAGATGGAGCAGAGCCACGGCGGCGTCCATTTTAGCGGCGGCCGGAGTATGGTGAATCGGGGATCGAGTCCGGGGTCTCGCCCAAGAAGAACTGAGATGAGCGCGCGCTGCCTGGGAGTCCCAGAAGCACGGCGGAGTCCGTTGCTAGGCGCGGGGTGGACGAGGGCGACGGCTACGAGCACTACGGCGGAAATAGGAGCATGGCCATGGCGGCGGCAAGGCGGGGCTCGAGCGCGAGGAAGAAGGAGAGGGGATCCAACGAGGAGCTCACCGAGGGGGCTCAAGAAGGCCCGGCGAGGGCACGGGAGCAGCAGAGGAGTGGATCGACGGCGGCGGCGAGCGACGGCAGGAGGTTGAAGAAGGGGCCGATGCCGGTGATGTAGGGGGTCCCGGCTCGGTCCGGTGGTCGATGAAGTTGAGGTAGACGGCGGTGGTGCTCCCAGACAACCTGGAGAGGCTCGAGGTGGTCGGTGACCGCGGTAATGGCGAGCGGCGGCGACGGCTCGTTCGGTGGCGGTGGAAGCGCGCGAGAGGAGGGAGGAGAGCGAGCGGAGCGAGGGGGAAGTGGAAGTGGATGGCCAGGGGCGAGGAACGGGACGATCCTTATCCCCTCGCGGCGCCCGCTGCGTCGCGGTGTCGAACGATGGCCGGCGCGAGCGCAGTCGACCATGGGGAGGACGACACCAAGGCGAGGTAGGTGGGGGAGGCCTGCTGGCCTGCTTGGGCCGCACTGTGGCTTCGGCCCAGTGTCAGGTAAGCCTATGCCCTTTTCTATTTTTCTGCTTTTCTTTTTATTTATTAATAGAAGCTGTATAGAAATAATTAGGGCTACCACAACACTTTTGATAAATGTGGGACTAGGCCACATAAATACTTTGTGAATTTTGTCACTTCCACAAAATGTTTCAGGGCATTTGGAAGTGGCTAGGTATTTTTAGGAATTGAATAAGTCAAGACAAATGTTGCTGGACCACCAGAATAAAATCCAGGGGCATTTTTGGGAATTTTGTTAAGGTTGGTTCCAATTTTATAATTGCCTTGAGATTATTTACAACATTATGAACATTTTTGTTTTGATGTTTGATGAAATAATTATTTGTCTTGCATTTTGAATTTTGAATTGAACTGGATTATTTCTTAAATGCAATTTGATGATGATAATCATGATGACAAGGCATGTTGTCTAGGTTAATGACAGAGTAAAGATCTGGGGGTGTTACACGTTGCATGGCAATCCCTACTCACTCACATTGATATCTATTGATGGGCATCTTCATAGCCCATTGATACGCCTAGTTGATGAGAGAGTATCTCCCTCTTTTTGTCTTCTCCACAACCACCATCTATTCCACCTATAGTGCTATGTCCATGGCTCACGCTCATGTATTGCGTGAAAGTTGAAAAAGTTTGAGAACATCAAGAGTATGAAACAATTGCTTGACTTGTCATCGGGGTTGTGCATGATTTGAATATTTTGTGTGATGAAGATGGAGCATAGCCAGACTATATGATTTTGTAGGGATAAGCTTTCTTTGGCCATGTTATTTTGAGAAGACATAATTGCCTTGTTAGTATGCTTGAAGTATTATTGTTTCTATGTCAATATTAAACTTTTTTTTGAATATTACGGATCTGAACATTCATGCCACAATAAAGAAAATTACATGGATAAATATGTTAGGTAGCATTCCACATCAAAAATTCTGTTTTTATCATTTACCTACTCGAGGACGAGCAGGAATTAAGCTTGGGGATGCTTGATACGTCTCCAACGTATCTATAATTTTTTATTGTTCCATACTATTATATTATCTGTTTTGGATGTTTTATATGCATTAATATGTTATTTTATATTATTTTTGGGACTAACCTATTAACCTAGAGCCCAGTGCCAGTTTCTGTTTTTTCCTTGCTTTTGAGTTTCGCAGAAAAGGAATACCAAACGGAATAAAACTTTCGCGGTGATTTTTCTTGGACCAGAAGGAAACCAGGAGACTTGGAGATGAAGTCGGAGGAGCCACGAGGCGGCCACAAGGACGGAGGGCGCGCCCAGGGGGGTAGGGCGTGTCCCCCACCCTTGTGGGCCCCTCGTGTACCTCCTGACCTAATTCTTTCGCCTATATATACCCGTATATCCCCAAACCAACAGAGGCATCCACGAAAAGACTTTTCCACCGCCGCAACCTTCTGTACCCGTGAGATCCCATCTAGGGACCTTTTCTGGCACCCTGCCGGAGGGGGATTCGATCACGGAGGGTTTCTACATCAACACCATTGCCCTTCCGATGAAGCGTGAGTAGTTTACCACAGACCTACGGGTCCATAGCTAGTAGTTAGATGGCTTCTTCTCTCTCTTTGATTCTCAATACCATGTTCTCCTCGATGTTCTTGGAGATCTATTCGATGTAATACTTTTTTGCGGTGTGTTTGCCGAGATCCGATGAATTGTGGATTTATGATCAGCTTATCTATGAATATTATTTGAATCTTCTCTGAATTTTTATATGCATGGTTTGATATCTTTGTAATTCTCTTCGAACTATCGGTTTGGTTTGGCCAACTAGATTGATTTTTCTTGCAATGGGAGAAGTGCTTAGCTTTGGGTTCAATCTTGCGGTGTCCTTTCCCAGTGACAGTAGGGGCAGCAAGGCACGTATTGTATTGTTGCCATCGAGGATAAAAAGATGGGGTTTTCATCATATTGCTTGAGTTAATTCCTCTACATCATGTCATCTTACTTAATGCATTACTTCGTTCTTTATGAACTTAATACTCTAGATGCATGCTGGATAGCGGTCGATGTGTGGAGTAATAGTAGTAGATGCAGAATCGTTTCGGTCTACTTGACACGGACGTGATGCCTATATTCATGATCATTGCCTTAGATATTGTCATAACTTTGCGCTTTTCTATCAATTGCTCGACAGTAATTTGTTCACCCACCGTATTATTTTCTATCTTGAGAGAAGCCTCTAGTGAAACCTATGGCCCTCTGGGTCTATTTTCCATCATATAATCTTCTACTTTTCATCATACAAGTTTCCGATCTACTATTTTGCAATCTTTTACTTTCCGATCTATAAAACAAAAATACCAAAAATATTTACTTTATCGTTTATCTATCTCTATCAGATCTCACTTTTGCAAATAACCGTGAAGGGATTGATAACCCCTTTATCGCATTGGGTGCAAGTTGTTTGATTGTTTGTGCAGGTATTCGGTGATTTGTGCGTTGTCTCCTACTGGATTGATACCTTGGTTCTCAAATTGAGGGAAATACTTATCTCTACTTTGCTGCATCACCCTTTCCTCTTCAAGGGAAAAACCAACACAAGTTCAAGAAGTAGCAAGACATAGTTTAAGCAACACAGAGAGCACATGATCCACAAATTAAGCAACACAGAGAGCACATGATCCACATGACACAACACAAATAACATCTCTAACGAGTGATGACCAGCAAGTAAGCAAATCCTAGAGCAACTATACAAAAATAAAATCCTAAAGCTATCAGATTCGCCTGCTTGTTCAACTGAATCATCTGCCTCAAGTTCTTGTTCATCTTCTTTAATTCCCCCTTCAGATCCTCATCCCCAATTGTCAGAGCAGAACTTTCATAGACCAAATTCCGAGTGGCTGACGGCAGATTGACCTCCCGGGTTGCGGCCCCATTGAATTGAAGCAAGCCCTCCCCTTGAAGCCTCCGAACGTAGTCATCCATCCATTCAAAATGTGTGCATTTCTTCACGATTAGAAACGAAATCATGAACCCTAAATCTCAGATCCAACAAAAAAGAATTAGAAGCAAAGAGAAAAAGAAAGGATCAAAGAAAAAAATCATGAGATCTAACCTGCCCCTCTGGCTTGCTCTCGCATTTCACGAACTCGCGCCCAAAGTTGCCATTCTTGTCCTCCCTCGAAGTCAACCTTTTCAGTGGAGCGGTGCATGAGCAGTCAGGGCATCGCTCCATGGGCACTGGACCATACTGGGGCCACGAGGGGCGGGAGCCTGAAATGGAGCTCGACATATCTAGTCGCCGGAGAAGAAGAAGCAGGGGATCCCAAGAAGCAGACGAGTGGCTCGTCTGGTCGGCGCAGACGAAGAAGAAGAAGAAGGGGAGAAGAAGATAGGGGAGGCAATGGTGGGCGAGCACAACCAACGTCTCGCGGATCGCCTCTCGCGGATCGCCCAAGGATCCAACGATGCGGAGCCGTCCTTGTGATCCAACGGCGCGGAGCCTGGCCTCAGAATCCTTCTAGAAGACCATATCTAAGGGCTGTCGCTTGGCGCTAGGGTTAGATCGGACGGCTGATATTCGGAGCTAGAGTTAGGAGAAACCCCGCGGGGTTTAGAGGGGTTTTGAGTTGGTCAACGGGGTTATCTAGTGTTTGACCAATATTCAACTGAGCATAACTAATTTAAAATAAATCCAAAAAATATGAAACCTTCGCGAATCGTCGTTTTATAAGACACACTAACGAGGAAAAAAAAATACTAAACTTGGTCTACGGTCATTTAAAAAAAACTAGTTGGCACGATCGTGGTTAAATGAGCACCATTAATTTAAAAAAAATCGAAAAAATATAAAACCTGCGCACAATGTTGTCTTATGTGACATGTTACAAAAAAAAATCATAAACTTGTTCTATGGACATTTTCATAAAAAAATCTTCACAAATATGAGCTATCACGTACAATGTTGCACAGAGTTCAAGGAAAGGAGGTAGGTTTTTTGAAAAAATTAAAAAAAAATCAAAAAATCACCAAATCTTCATTTCAAAGTGAATAAGAAGGATCTGAACTTAGTTTTCCTTTTTCATATTTTAAACGTGTTTTTGATGGTTTTCTATTAAATCACATTATTTTCAAAAAAAATGTAAAAGTATGAAGATTAATTCAATAAATAGTGAGACTTCGAATCTACACTATATAGGTTGAATAGGTGTTAATAAAAAATATTTGGCTCATTTAGAGTAGGTCCAAAAAATACTTGATTACAAATGGGGCAGTTTACCCTATCTTCGGAGCACATTTGGAGCACATTTCTCATGACTATAAGTTTTACCACACAAAAGAGATCGGATTGATCACCTAACGTTTACGATAGTTCAGCAAATATTGCAACATCACACCACAGATTGGAGTTCAAGTGTTGGTTCAAATTCAAATTTTGTCTCAAATTTCACATCAAAGTACAAATAGCATTATTAAACCTTACAAGTTTTCACGGTTGTTCAAATTGACGACAGAAACCTTTGTACAAATCCTTAAAGTTCAAAGTTTACAACTTGCATTCAACGTTCGAAGTTCACATCTTTGCCTTACTCCTTGTGTTCCGAGATGGCTTAACAGCCTTGCTCCTGGTTTCCCTAGGTGGGATATCCACCTTTTTCTTCTTCCTTCTGATCTTCACTTCGGGTGGTGGCTGTCGAGGTGCTGACGGAGAACTTGCACTGGCCAGTTGCCGGGGTTCAAAACCTTCATAAGCCATGACTTCATATTCTAATTCTTTCTCTCTTGGCCTTTTCTCTCCTTTTCCTCTAATTTTCCTAGAGCTAAGCCAAACACAAAAAAGATTATAAGCCATCGATAGAAAGGGAAGAAATGCATAAAAAAGGGAAGGTTGTTGCACACATACCAAGCTGCCGGCAGTGCTAATTCAGTTGCTTCATTCTCCTCTGAATTAGCTGCAATCTGCTTTGCTGCTTCATTCTCCTCTGTATTAGCTTCAATCTGCTCTAATGTTGTATTCTCCTCTGCATTTGTTGCTGCCCATTGTTCCTCTTCTCCAAATGAAGCATCCACTGGATTGGTACATTTCCTAGCAATGTGCCCTAGGGTTCCACATTTTTTGCACTTACGCTGTCTTTTTACACGACCCTCTTCACCTCTTCTGATCCTATTCTTCCTTGGTCTTCCTGGTGGTCTAGTCAGTACAGGAGAATGTAGTTTGAACCCTGGATCTACTATGTTCCATTGGTCTTTTCCCAAGAGTGCAGGCACATTGGAAGCATAAGCAGCCCTGAATTTGGCAACAGAAAAATATTCAGAAATGTATTGATCAACTTCACCATCTTCACCACCTATAACAGTCTTCAGATGTAGGGCATGTATGCATGGCTTCCCACGGAGCTGCCATTGCCTACAACTGCATTCCCTAGTTGCTAGGTTAACTGGATATCTCCATTCCCTGTTTTTACTGTCAGTATATGTTACCTTAGCCTCGTGTGTTGCCGCTCGAATGCATTTCATGTTCAGTCCTCTTGCCTTGGCATGCAATGCCTTAATAAGAGATGGGAGCATAAGATGGCCAACATATTCTGTTTCTGCAATTCTTTTGCGAAGAGCCATCTTTATCATGATCATCTGCCGAATCATATCAAATATTTGCCATATCATAAGCCCTTTCAATGACTTGATCTTTGCATTGAAACACTCTGCCAGGTTACTGGTCACATAGTCTACTTTGCAGATTTCATTGAATTTGCTTCTTGACCACAACTTTCCATGATGTGCATCTAGGTACTCCTTCACCAGAGGATTGTGAGCATACAACACTCTCAAATGATGCTCATGCTTCCTCTCACTGCATGTGTATGATGCTGGCCATAAGTTCTCATCATAAACTTTACCTTTGAATTTGTTTCTGAAATTCTGCGCTAGGTGTCGCATGCATTCCCTATGCTCCACTCCGGGGAATACAATTTCCACTGCACTCTCCAAACCCTTGCAAGCATCTGTGTGTATAGCTAAACCTGTGGGTGTACCTATAAGGTTGCGCAACTGCTGCAGAAACCATACCCAACTTTCCTGTGATGACCCCGGCTTAATCGTGCACTAATCATACACGCAAATGCGCACGATCAAGCCTAAGGACTCACTTGAAGATATCACAACACAACTCTAAAACATAAATAAAGTCATACAAGCTTAATATTACAAGCCAGGGCCTCGAGGGCTCGAATACATAGCTCGATGGCATACAAGCGTCAGCGGAAGCATCAGATATCTGAGTACAGATATTTTACAGAGAGAGAGAGATAAGCCTTCACAGAGGCGGGGTAAAATAAAATACTACGATCGAAAGGCGTAGGCCTCCTGCCCTGGACCCTCCGATCCTACTCCTGGTCGTCGAACGGCTCCTCGTAGTAGTAGTACTCGCCAGGCGGGTAGTAGTACTGGTCGTCGGCTGGGGCGTCTGGCTCAGGGGCTCCGTCGTCTGGTGGCATCAAAAGGAATATGGGGGAAAAAGAAAATAAAGCAAACGTGAGTACTCATCCGAAGTACTCAGCAAGCAAGGATCTACACTACATATGCATCATTTTCAAAGGGGGCTGTATGTGTGGACTGGGCTGCAGAAATGCCAGATTAGAGGGGGAAAGCCTAGTCCTATCGAAGACTAGCTTCTTCAGCATCTTCAACAGTCTTGCAGCAATAGACGAGATCAGATGAACATAATGTAAATCAGTAGTAGTAGTATCATCAACCTCGACCTGAGATCCTTTCTCGACTCCCTGCGAGAAAGCAATCCCAGAGCCGTACTATCCAGTTCTCATATCAAGTTCTAGTTGTACCGATCGGGATACAACTCCGAGTGTCCGTTACCGTAGGACAGGCTATCGATAGAAGTTTCTTCCCTGCAGGGGTGCACCAACTTACCCACCACGCTCGCTTAACTCCGGCCGGACACACTTTCTGGGTCATGCCCGGCCTCGGCTAAGCAACACGCCGCAACCCGACCGAATACCTAACAGAGAGGCCAGCACGCCGGACTAACCTATGCCCCCAGGGGTCTTGGGCCATCGCCCCGGACGCTCCTGCATGTTGCGTACACCGCCGGTGAGCAGACCTAGCAACCCCTTAATACAAGCGCGGTTGCGTTCCCAGTCCAACCCAGCATGTGCCGCTCAGTTGCTGACGTCTATTAAGCTTCGGCTGAAGTATACGACGCAGAACGCCCATACTATGCTCACGTGATGGTTAGTGCTACCGGGCCAGAGGCCCCTCGGATCAAATATCCAAACCGTAGTGGATTAGGAGCGCGCGGAAACGAGCAGAGACTCACGATCGATGTGACCCCGTCGCCCCGTCTCGAGGACTTGCGGCAAGGGCTAAGAATGCCCGGCCACGCCTCGTAGTTATCTCGCGGGCACCATCCAGGTCAACCCGACTCCACATCACTTCGCGTTAAGCTCGCGCGGGTACCCCTCAGGGCCGACCCGTCTTTAGTATCATGGTTTAGTGCAAGTCCACTCATCAACAGTAACTGTGTGTCTGACACCGAAGGGAACCCTGAGGAATCACCCTCGATGGAATTCCCGCTCGATGTTATCATCAAGGTGAACGAAGGAGGAATCACCCTCGAGGTCCACCTTGAGGAGTTGCGCGACGACGTCGTTATCGGGGGTGGTGTAGGAGGAATCACCCTCGCTTACCACGACTGAGTAACTAACCTACAAGGTTAACATCAGAAGTGCTGACGAGGTATCACCCTCGGCACTCATTGTTAACCCAGCAGTGTCGGCAACTAAGGGGAAGTGATGTGCGGTGTCAGGGTCTGGTCTTCAATCCCGAAGTTCGGGTCTTCTGATGTCCAGCAGGGCAGTCGGGATCATGTGGGGGTCTCTGTCGTGTCTCTACCCAGCCTATACTAAGCAGTCTAGGATAACCAGTAAGGTAACAAGGCAGGGTACAATAATCAGGCTATGCAGCAGATATAGGAAACAGTAGCAGTAGCAGTTCTAATGCAAGCATAAGAGAGAAGAGAATAGGCGATATAGGCATGCTCAAAATGGGGGTGCTTGCCTGTTTGCTCTGGGGCAAGGACAAGGTCTTCAGTGGTACCGTCGGGGACGTAGTCGTACTCCTGTGCGGCGTCTGCCTCGGGAGCTACGTCAACGTCGGGGTCTACCGAGAGAGAAGAGGGGGAAGAAACAGGTAAACATAATGCAAACAAATGCAATACGGTGCGTGTGATGCTATGATGCAGTGCAGGGTTGCCTAATTATGCATCTAAGTCATTTTAGTTATTTTTAGAATTATTTTGGGATTTAATATCCGACGTGTGTGCACTATTCATCTGTCGGATTCGGGTCCGGAGTTACGAGTTCTTCTACGTAGGAGGTTCCGATGGAGAAACAGACGGCACGATCAGACTCGTCTCGTCGTTCTGAGCAACTTTCATGTTTTAACTTTTTCGATCCGAGCTACGGTTTAAAAGTTATTAATTTTTAAAGATTATATGAATTTCTGGAATTATTTTATTTATCAGAAAATGAATTATGACATCAGCATTGCGTCACAGTGACGTCAGCAGGTCAACTGCGGTTGACCAGGGTCAAACCTGACATGTGGGTCCAGTGGGACCCACATGTCAGTCTCTGTTTAGTCTAACAGTGGATTAACTTAAACCACAGGGTTAATTAGGAGGCGGGCCCCACTTGTCAGTGAGTCATTAGGATAATCTAATTAACTTTATTTAATTAACTATTCAATTAGTCTAATTAATCGCGGGGGCCCACATGTCAGTGAGAGGGGATGAACAGTAACCACGGTTGACCGTGGTCAACGTGGTCAAAATGGCAGGGGGCCCACTGGTCGGCGTCCCAGAGTGGACCCCACGCCAGCCACGCTGGCGGCGACCGGCGTTTAGCCGCCGGCGACGTCGAAACGCGGCGGAGGCGCAGGCCGGCGTCGGATTTCGCCTACGGGCGCCCATTTGACACGCGCGAGGGCGCGTTCGAACGAGTCGAACGAGCCGCGTCGATTGGTGGCGGCGGCACGGCCGGACTCGGCCGGAAACGGCGCCGGCGACGAGTCGTGGCGGAGGCCGAAGCACGCGCTCGTCGGAATCGGCGTTCGGGCGCGTGGAAGGCCAAACTAGCTAGCCACGCGGGATCTACGAGTCACGAGGAACACGCCAGAGGGTTCAGGCGAGCTTGCAACGGACTGGGAGCTCAACTACGACGGAAATGGCGGCGACGGCGTTCGGGTTCCGGTGGTGCCGTGGCTCTAGCTCGCTAACGGGCTACCGTAGACGACAGAGGAGAGGGAGGTGCTCACCGAGTGGTCACGAAAGACCTGCGGGAGCTTAGTAGCAGCAGAGAAGGTCGCAGCCGCCGGCGAGCTCCGGAGTCGAGGAAGAAAGGGGGCGACGGCGAGCAGCAGCTGCAGGGCCTCCACGCCACGATTCGACGGAGCAGGCGACGTGGTCGATCACGGCGCGTCTCCTGGACACGAAGGCGAGGCGAGGCGACGTCGCTGGCCACGAGAACGGCGGCGAACGGCGGCGGATTCGTTCGGTCTCGCGTGGATATGAGGGGAAGAGAAGGCGAGGCGAGCGAGGAGAGGAGGGGGAGAATGACGGAGAGGCCGGGGCGGAGTGGAGGGGCGTCGACCTTATCCCCTCGTCGACTCCCGGGCGTCGGTGGCGTCGGCGTGTCGGCGCGCGACCGGCGCGCGCGCTCGCGCCCACTGCGACGGCGACACGCACAGGTGAGAGACGACGACATGGGCCTGCTGGGCCGGGGTTCGGGGCACTGTGCACTAAGGCCCAGTGCACAGTGCCTCGTTTTTATTTTTCTGTTTTGTTTTCTCCGTTTCTTTATTTCATTTCCTGTTTCGAAATGTTTTGGGCACTTGTGCACTTTTGAAAAATGTGGGAGTTGGCCCAAATATTGCAATGCAATATTAGCTCTCACCCAAAAGTGGTTTGGACAGTTTTGGAAGCCATTTAATTTAGTAATGAATTTAAATGAATTTAATATTGCTGTTTTGGGTGCTGTTTCATCTAGTTAGAGTCACTTATCTAACTCCAACTTTATTGATGTTGATTTTACAAATGTTCCTGGATTATTTGCCATTTAATGAACATTTTCCCAACAGTGTTTGACCAACTTTATATTTCACTTTTGAATTTGAATTGATTTTCAGAGGTGAATTTGAATTGGATCATTAACCCATATGACTTGGTACTGCAAATGATCATGACTTGGCAGTTTTAACAGAGTGTCACAGAGCTTATTACAAGGGGGTGTTACATTTCCTCAGACTCTGCCTCCACCACACCAAATGCAATTGGGAATAGCCAGTTGTGTCCATCAACTGCAGAAGCTGCCATTAGTTGTCCTCTTCACCTTTCATTCAAAGCAGTTGCATCAACAGCCAAATAGGGCATGCAACCATCAAGAAACCCCTGCCAGCAAGCCTTGAAACAAACAAAAGCCCTCCTGAAGCACTCCTTCTGAAATGGCTTCCCTTTTATTTTGTATGTAACTGTATGCTTGTCAATCTCTACAACACTCCCTGGACTAGCAGCTTCCACTTCAGATTTAAATGTGTAGAGCAACCGAAAGCTCTCATTCCAAGGACCATTAATCCTGTCAAGAGTCATTTTCTTAGCATAGAAAATCCTCATGTAAGGTATATCAATCTTGTACTTCTCAAATAGCTTCCCATGGAGTGCTGTTGGACCAAGTGTTGGTGTTTCTCTCAACCAATCCAAAATTGCATCTGCCACCCACCTAGTCTTTGCTAGCTTTGTTTTAGCCTTCCCTCCTCCCCCTCCAGGTGGACAAGTGTGCTGGTGTTGATTCTTTTTTATCTGAAACAAAATGGGACCCAAATAAAATAGGGATATTGTTAGAAAACATTACACAATGATCTGGAAAAAAAATGAATCAGTATAAACTGAAATACACAAACCTGAATGAACTTGCTCCTCAACATATATGATGCATGCAACCTCCATATACACCTATCATATGGGCAATGAACAGTGAACCTTGTTGGCTCATCCCTATCAATCACATATGTATTTTCAGTGAGAATGCAATATGTAGTCACTGCATTACGACAGTCCATCATCGACTGGAATATGGTGCCGACAGCTAGCTGAGGATCTTCCCTGTTCCACTCAATTGTTGCATATCCTCACTATCATATTCATCTAAAACTAGGCTGTCGATGTTCTCCTGCATCTCTTCATCGTCAGTGTCATCAAATCTAGCACGGCTGATAGGTTCCTCCTGATATTCATTTTCATTGCTTGTTTACTGAAAATATCTACAAGATCAGGGAAAATGTTCTCATCCTCATCACCATTTCGAGGCACCTCTTCGTCTAGCCCTGCATCTTGCTCTACATCGGCAGCAGCAGCGGCACAAGAAGCGGCAGCAGACATATTGTGACTTTCAGAACCACTAGCTTTGCTTGGTTTTGACCTACAAGGTGTGCCGGGGCGCTCGCTATTAGCACAGACAGAAGATTTCTCAACAACCTTCCCCTTGTCACGTTCATTGCGTGGCTGAAGCACCTCGATAAGGATTTTACCGAAGCGTCTTTCAGCATTCAAAGTAAAGAGCAATCCATGATGCTCATCGCAAGTTAGTGGGAGAAATTTTTGCTCGGTACTGCTGAAAAATTTCAGTTCAACAACATCGGCAGGGCTCCACCCATATGAAGAATTTTGGAGCGCCGCGAGCAAATCTTTTAACGACATACTTGTTTCTACCACCTTTGGATAGAAAAATCCCGTGATCATATGCGGTTTTCTACCGCGCAGCACACTAACTTCCATCCTAACCGCCAGCCGAAAAGCAAGCGCAGGATCAATCATATTCGATTCAAATAGGGAAAATTACAATTAGGCCGGGAATAATTCAGCAAAATTTGATCGATTCACGCGACTAGCTGTCAAATAGGGCCAAATTTATGAATGAGCAAATCAGTTAGAGGGGAAACGACGCTTACCCAGGTGTAATCCATGAATTATCCGCCGCCGATTCAACCCAATCCTCTCCACGGCCGATGGGCTTGAGAACCTGCTCCCGCGACATTGCTGCTAAATCCAGGGGGATGTGGGGTAGATCTGGCGGAGGGCACGACGGCGGCGGAGGCGAAATGGGGTTAGTGGTTGGAGGGCATGACGGCTGCGGAGGCTGCACGACGGCGGTGGAGGGTGCAGAGCGGCGTGGTGCTGTAGTGGCTCGAGGTTCAGACAAGGGGGTCCCTCAGACAAGTTCATCTGACGTGTCTCAATGCGACCCCACTCGTCAGGTCCAACAGGCGACAGAGTCCAGCGCGGCCCCACTCGTCAGAGTTAACGGTCAATGGTTTGACCCGACGGCATCCTCCGTTGTGACCATTTACGTGGGTTTCGGACAAGGAAGTGGGAAAAAATGAGCAAAAGTTAAGAGCGTGGAGAAGAATGAGTAAAGCTAAGGAACCAGGGACACAGATATAAAAATCCCCAAAAAAAGAAGGTTTCTTCTGCGGAACATTTTGCATTGTTAGTAAAGAGCTAACATTATTTACGTTTTGCAACCAGCCCTACGATTTAAGTTCATAGCAAACATTCATAAAAAAAATTATCTGCAACGTACGCATTCACATTCACGTCAGCAAGTAGCAGTGTGGCAATAATGATGACGGCGTGCAATATTCGTGTTGCGGCTTCGTGGTCAGCTCTCCGGCGCGTTCGATGTGTCCTAGTGCTAGATTGTGCCTGATCACATTGGCGCGAGCTTTGCTTATCTCTCCTTCGGAGCTCGTCGTCAAAATCAGAGGTTCCAGAGTCACTGTGACGTGGTGTGGTTCTCCACCGACCGATTACCTGTGTGAATGAAACTTCTAAAACTTAATATTCTGATGCCGTAATGCATGACATGCATATAGAGCTGATCGATCTCGATCGAGAGCTAGCTGAGCTGCCGTCCATGTCAGCTTGCAGTGTCCAGCATATGATGGGGTTAGCACTAAACATAGCTAATTAGTGGTTTTGTTAACTGCCATGATTAGGGATTCAAATGCATACTTATAATTTAGGGTTTCTCTTTCCTTTCCTATCCCTTGGCGGCTAGAGCAAACTTTTCCCTCTAGCCTTCCACGGCGAGCCCGTGGATTCGCCTCGTCTCTGCGTGCTGCTCCAGTGGCAGGTGGTGCGGAGGGGAATCCCGGTGCCTTCGCTCCGGTTAGTAGTTTAGGTTAAGATTTTTAGTCCTCGCAGGTGTGACGCTCGAGCAGAAGGCGGCACTTCTTCTTTGAGTTTGTCTTTCGGGCTTCGATCTTTCTCGAGTTCATCTATCTGGACGTATGGAGCTTCGACATAAATTTCCGCTGTCTCCTTGGGGCGATGAGGTTAGGGTTTCTCATCATGTAGCGAGATTTGGTGTTAGGTGCTTTAGATCAATTCAAGTGTCCAACGACGACGACGACTGCAGCTTCAGGGCGCTAGTCCTTAGGGGCCCGTCCATGAAGACTTCCCTGCTGTCATCGACAAGGTCAAGCCGGCTCCAATAGAGGAGCGTCGACGGCTCGCTCTGGCGGCGGTAGTGGTCGTTTCGGTGGTGTCGGAATCTCGATGTAGTTTTTATTATATTTGAGGTGATTTGTACTTTTCGATGAACTTTGATAATAGATCTGGATCATTTTCACAAAAAAAAATCAAATCAAATATATTGCCAGGACACATGCATGGGCAGTAGCCAAAGCCCAACTTGGGCCCAATAACCAACTCGCCTCAACTCATTTGTCCAATAGAAACCTGACAATTTGACATAGTTTTACTAGGCTTTTTTGTGCGTATAGTTTTACTATGTTATTTTAGTATATAAAGGCTATATTTCTGATCCGATGACTAAACCGGATGAACCGACGGTCGGGCCGGTGAACCGGTGAAAGGAACATTATCGGTTCGGTCAGTTTTTAAAACAATGATATCTTCTTGTTTTGTTAGGTAGCTAGTATCTCTTTGGTACATATTGTAGAATTTTCTTTTCGCTTACATTGAACCGTTAACTTGAAACTACTATGAAGGTATTTCTTAGACCAAACGTTTTAAAAATCTCTACCAAGATATTTAATGATAAACACACACGATACAAACTATATTTATGCAATTGTGACAAACTATGATCATGTCCTATTTATATTTTCTGGCATCCAAATGGATTTGGTTCAAAGGGACTAAAAAAGAATGTCCCTTTTATTACAATAAAACTTGATTACCATAACGTCTGTATTTTTACCAACGATAAATGTTAAAAATATATAATAAAATCACTATTGTTAATGCTAAGCAATATTTCCATTTGAATAATTATGATAAATTAAGTTATAGAAAGTATATTTTCCAAGTTTGTGGTGTGATAAAATGACCCATAGATAAGTATAAAAATTTAGTAGAAATATTTCATCTATTGTGAGTTGCCTCGGCGCACGGAAGTTGCTCGGATGAGCCCTACATAAAATTCAAATTCCAATCAAGGGTTTATTGTGAGAGGGAAAAGTTACGTGACAGAGAGAAGATGTGTTTGTCGTGAGTAAAGCCTCCGGCTGCTCATCTATTTATATTAGAGATATACATGGATTAGGTTCTTGTTACAACCAACTTAATCTATCTAAAGCAGCCGGGTAGAGATAAGTATATCCCGTTGCCAGATATGCTATAGTGCTAACTACTAGCTATTCAAATGCGTTCACATTCCCCCTCAATCTCATCCGAGAGAGAGGTTGAGATCGAAGACACTGTAGGATGAGCTTAGTGGACGGCTTGGTGAATGCATCGGTGATCTGATCTTCAGAGGAGATGAACGGCACCTCGAGTGCTCCAAGCGCCACATTTTCCCGAACAAAGTGAAAATACACTTCAATGTGCTTGGTCCTTGCATGGAATACATGATTGGCAGTCAAGTAAGTGGCACCTAGGTTGCCACACCACAGAATCGGTGCACACAACTGAGTTATATTCACCGGGGAGGCGCGCGCCATGACGTCAGACCCAGCAGCAGCCGGGCTGGGGGCGTCAAGGTCTGCCAAGGCAGCTCTGTCGCGAGGCGCCGGCTCATCTACTAGGACAGCAGAATCGGCTGCCGTGGCAGCCGTTCGACATGACGAGGTAGCAGGTGGTGGTGATGACGTAGTTGCAAGGCGACGCCCGGAGGAGGCCGGTGTAGGTGACGGCGGGGTCAACGATGGCGGCGACAAGGTGGGTGTACCTGTACCATCAAAGCGAGAAACACTGGAGGAGGTGTTAGATCGCATCAGGCTCAAGTCATAGCGCCGTGAGTCATCCTGTATTACAGGCTCAGTGACAGGGAAATGAGTTCAGGGTAGTGGGAGGCATAGCTCAGGTGGATGGAACGGAGAAGGGAAAAACACGTTCATCAAACACCACATCCCGGGGAGTTAATTGCACGGAGGTACCACAATTAGGGCAGTACATGCGGATTGGTACCACTTTTGGTAATTTTTACGAGTCAGTACCAAGTCTGGGGCGAGCCGCTGCAGAACGGACTAAACAGCGTATAAACACGTATTGACAGAGAAACTGACCAGCGGGGCCCGCCTGTCAGGGGCTGACGTGGCATGTTCTTTCACAGAAAAACCCCTCTAGTTATATTTAATCACACAAAGGGCCTCGTTTGACAAAAACACTCTAAACCAGCAAAAAAACAACAACCACGTGACCGCCAGCATTCGAACCTAGGATGCGTACAAATGAGGATAATGGCGCTGACCAGAACACAAGTCGACTCCTTACAATAAAATAGAGGCTTAAGTTCTTTTATACCCTACGTTAAAAACCGTTCTTTTTTTTGCTGGTCGGCTGTTTCGTTTTTTTGTTTCAGATTTCTTTTATCTTTTTAGACACGTCCTAGCCTTCTTCGAGTTTTCCGTTTTTTAATTTTTGCGCAGCTCTTTTATATATAGATTTTGTAATAAACGGTGTATGTTTTTTCAATGTGAAGGGACCGGCACCAGAAAGTAGATCATATGGCCTTTCTTTCGCCAAAATCAAGTAAAGCCCCGACCCAAGAAATGTAGCAAAGCAAGCCGTGTCGACATTTTTTAAATTCACACTGAACTATTTATCGTGCAACATTTTTATATTCTATATTAAAAAAATGTTCAATGTATATAACAAAATTGTTCAATGTATATTATACAATAGTATTCAGTGTGTATTTTCAAAAAATATCA